>CM070009.1:18651963-19026963 GCA_036247105.1 Cirrhinus mrigala | reverse complement strand
ACAAAGCACCACATCTCTTAACCCCACTCTGAAACGAATAAATCAAATGATCCTGTGTTGCACAGTGTAATTTCTGTTACCTCTGTTATTTTACCTTTAAAATAACATAGTGTGTCTCGAAATGTTTTAAGCTCAAATTAATGTTAATTTCCAGCAAGAATTATTTATTTGGATAGGATACTATACGTGTAATCAATAGAGAGAATTTATTTGTAGTTCAAAGAATGTACTGTATTTAAAAAAAAAAACGAAATGCATTTTTTTTTCCAATTTTCATATTATCATACTGTGACAATTATTTGTTATCTTTTTGTTTATTTTTAGTTTATTTTTATATATTTTATTTATTATATTTGTTATTTATCTAGAAAAATTCACTATAAGTGTATAGTTTGATTTTTGCGTTTGTGTATATGAGTGCGTTAAAAGTGTTTATTTGTATATATATATATATATATATATATATATTATAGCTCACTATGTGTTTGAGTAACTCTATATTATATATAGTTACTCACAAACATGTAGTGAGTGATATATATGAAAATGAACACTTTTAACAGTAGTGAGTTGTGTATGTGCGTGTGTGTGAGAAAGAGCGAGAGAAAGAGAAAAAAAGTGTTCACGTGAGTAAGACTAATTCATTCTGTTCCTCATCACAATTCTAACCACACTTTTCATATACACGTCATTAATAATAATAAAAAAAAAAAAACAGCTGGCAATATTTCTTTCAGATGATGATGACGATGATGATGATGATGATGATGATTATCATGAAGGATCTATTTGCTCATTGTGTGCCCACTGCGAGGTAGGATCCTCTGAGCTCTATTAGTCTAACGACATTCACTATTGTTTGTAGTCTAAGTATGCCTTTATTCAGCCTGTCTTCAACCAGACTTGCATTGAATTTGGCCTTGATTTAGTCATTTTTTATTTCTTTCTTCCCTCAGCATTGCGACAGCTGTGATAAGTGTCCCTGTAAAAAAGGAGACCGCTCTGAACACTGCGACTTCTGTGATGTGAGAAAACCACCACAAACACACATTTCCTAAATAACTACAAAACAGTTATTACTACACTACCAGTCAAAAGTTTTTGAACGGTAGGATTTTAAATGTTTGTTAAAGAAGTCTCTTCTGCTCACCAAGCCTGCATTTATTTGATCCAAAGTACAGCAAGAGCAGTATAATTTTGAAATATTTTTTACTGTTTAAAATAACTGTTTTCTTTTTGAATATTTTAAAATGTCATTTATTCCTGTGATTTCAAACCTGAACTTTTGGCATCATTACTTCAGTCACATGACCCTTCAGAAATCAGTAGAGTAGATTTTTTTTATAAAAAATAATAAAAAATATTTCTTGAACAACAAATTAGTATTAGAATGATTTCTGAAGGATCATGTGACACGGAATACTGGAGTAATGATGCTGAAAATTATGCAGGAATAAATTACATTTTAACATACATTCAAATAGAAAACAGTTATTTTAAATAGTAAAATTATTTTAAAATTTGACTGTTCTTACTGTCCTTAAGATCAAATAAATGCAGGCTTGGTGAGCAGAAGAGACATCTTTAAAGAACATTAGAAATCTTACTGTTCAAAAACTTGTGATTGGTAGTGTAAATACTGTATACTAAAGAACTCATCTCAACACTGTAAAAAACAATTTGTTGAGTCAACTTAAAATAATTTGTATCCTGGCTGCCTTAAAATTTTAAGTTCAGTCAACTCAAAAAAAGTTTATTCAACTTGAAATGTTAAATTATACGAAGTGACAACTTAGATATTTGAGTTGAATCAACTTAAAATTTTTAGGCAGCTGGGTTACTTACCCATCTGTTAAGTTTAGCAAACACAAATATCTAAGTTGTTACTTAGTACAACTTAAGATTTCAAGTTGACTAAACTTATTTTAGTTGACTAAACTTAAAATTTTAAGCCAGCAGGGTAACAAATTATTTTAAGATGACTCAACAGATTGTGTTTTTTTTTTTTTTTTTACAGTGAACCCCAAAAAAGTTGAGCTATATTACATGATTACACAGTACTTTTTTTCACCCTAGGCTATCCAAACAAAATGAAAATGTTTACTTGACAATATCATTATTCTGACATAAACTTTTGAATTGATTGTTGTAAAAACTATTTTTAATTAACTAATTTGAATTACCAGAATGCAGTATTACAATTTTCATTAAACCCTGTTAGCATATGATTTTCCCCAATACATAATATTTTGCATTCTTGATATTCAAAGTCCTAAATTATATTATTCATTCCTATAACTCAAGTTGTTCTAAGAAATGTATAGTAAATTATGTAAAATTTATTTTATTGAGCATACAGTCCAACACCTGGACAAAAACTAGTGCCTACCGAGTGATTAATGTAATTTTTTTATTAGTGATTTTTTTTCTTCTTCGTTTTATTTCATTTTATATTTGTATCTGGTCCCTATTTTCACTTTATACTGTTTTTGAGGCTTTTATTATCTAATCATGACAAGTGCGACCAAAATACAACATCAAATTAGCACATATCTGCATGACAAAAAATTTAGAATGCTCAAAGTTTAGAATAATAATAATGCATTTACTCTTTGAAAGAAATGACAATTAGATTTTTATTCAGAAGAAAAAAAAATAGAGTGTTATAAAATGCACTTACTGTAGCTGTTCGGTGATGCTAGAGGCTGTGTTTGTGCAAATAGACAGACTAAGTGCGCATTAATGACATGATGACTTGCATTAGTCACAGCATGTGGGGGTCCAGGCCTGTAACAGTAATTATGTGGTTGTCTGAAGCTATAGATGTTTAAAGTATAGGGTGTTTTTTCCCTACAAAACAACATGCACATATTTACACAAACAATTACTTAGAAAAATCATAGCATGGACTTATCAGGACACTTTAATTTCATGTCACTGTCTTTTGTCTCTTCAGGACTGTGCAAAGTGCTACATGTGTCCTGTTTGTGATGTTGTCTGCAAGCCAGGTAAGAAACACACTACTACAACAATTTCATACATGCTATTTGAATTGTTTAGATAATTTTAAAATCTGATTATTTTATGATCTCACTACTTTTTTTTTCTTAAAGGTGGCTTTGTTGACTCTGTTTCTGGATCCATCTATAAGTAAGATAATATTCTCCTGCAAATAAACTTGCAGTACTACTTGTGGTTATAACTGTAGTCATATAACGATACCCCCAATTATCTTCTTTTGCAGGACTGTAGCAGACGTCTTTGATGATGATGACGACGACGACGACGATGACGACAACTAAACCCATTCGTCACCACCATGTGGCCAAAAGAGGAATTGCAATTGGGCGCTGCGTTTCACAGATTTTATGATTTACATTGTAGCGTTATGTTCATTGTCGTTAAGTTATTTTTCTCTTTTTAATGTTATCACATCACACGCTACAGTCCGGTCATTACATACATATACGTGGAACTTAAATCATTTAATTACTTTAAATTGAATGTATTTAATTGAACAACATTTCCCTTTTAAACAGTCTTGTTATTAACATAAGTTATGATATGAAATGTAACTGCAAACCTAACTGTGTTGTTTTGAGACTACGTATGGAATAAAATGAGGGAACGTTTTACTTATGTGTGTAAGTTTTAATAACAAAATTATATCAGTGTAGACGGTATATAATTTGTGATTGTGAGGGATGTCCTTACAGTCTTTGTTGAATAGATTGTGTTTTTCACTTTGCTGTCAATGTTTCAGCTGACAAAACATGATTCCCAAACTTGATTTGTGATATGAAATATCGCCTTAAAAGGATGTTTACCCCAAAAAGAAAGCTGTCGCTTACTCACCATCAAGTTGTTTCAAAGTCGTATGATTTTCTTTCTTCAGTAGGAGCGGGCCTTTAGATATCTGATGCCAAATAGTAAAAGTATGCTAATAAAAACATAACTAGTCTAGCACACTTGGCTCTTTGTATCAAGTGGGCATAAACTCTAGAGGGCACAGTCCAATAGGTCTAACACAATCTGACCTAATGACATCATTATCACATGGCACAGCTGGTTCTTTACTGTATCGGTAGCCAATGTTATCGAAATATGATTCAAATATATGACTAGTGCTTGCTGTAGCAGTTTGCAGCGTGCTTCAGAAAGCCTCCATCTTCCCCAGCTCCTCCTGTACAGCTCTGCTACGGGATGATTCATGTATGCTATATGTGCAGCAGCAGTATTTCTTATATGCTCACAGCAGATCTATTCCCCCAACAGCAAATACATTAACACTGTCATGTCATTACCATGCCAATTCCTCCGAGAGTTGTCATGACAGAACTTCATTCGTAGGCATTATTTTGATAAAAGACTAGAACAGGTAAAAGGCACAAAGCTGGGAGGACAAATGTAGAATAGAGGGTAAATATGTTAGCTAGTCCATAGAAATCTGTCTTACACTGAGGTAAAGAATAGCTGTTCACACCAGCTAAAACTCGTCCACGCCAACAGACGACAACAGCTGCAGTTATGTCATCTGCCGCTTAAATGTATGGCTGAATTATGACTGTCTGAAGTATTCTCATGGAATTAGAGCACTTATTACATTTTTAAAATTATAAGTATTGTTATGAGTGGCGTAGCAAGTCAGACCTGGGCCCACATGCAAAAACATTTGTATAGCCCCCCCGAACGTTATAGGTTAATGTGGGCTCCAACGCTCCATATTTTTGTCTTTTCTGACATAAATCACATTACATGACTATTCACAAGCTGTTTTATTGATGGTATAAATGCTTGAAAATAATATGTAAGGTGTTTTTATTTTATGACTGTATTCTCAGTGGAAATAATGACTACTTTTGATAATCTTTGGATACAAGATATGAAAGATATGAAGCTAGATGTGATACTGATGTGATACAGTCACACAGGATTTTTATTTTTTATTTTTTTTTCAAACAGCTGTGGTGCAGTAACAGGATCTTAAGGACATTTTCAAAAAATTGATAAAAAATGATACTTATAATTAATACAGAAACTATTTATTTTATTATTTGTTTGGATCATAATTTTAAACATTAATTGAAAGTTTAAAGAGTAAAGAGTAAAAGAATAAAAACTAGGCTACAATATGAATATGCATAAATGGCATTCGAAAAGTAACAAAGCAAAAATGGTAAAAGATGTGGTAAAAATGTTTAACGTAAAACAGTAAACTAAAGTGACTTTAACAAAAAAAGGGGGGGGGGGGATTTATTACTTTTAATAAAAACTAAACTCCTGAGAACCCACCACATGTATTTTTATAGCTAAATATGATCCCCTATAACATCATGTGTGCAAGTGTGCTTGTTATTTAACTTGGTATTTATGGCCTAATATGTCAGTACAGCAGTAACGGTGAGTCCATTGAATTGGAGACATTACGTATTGATTAAAAAAAAAAAAGACTACTTTATATGACGTCATAGACCCTTTAAAGTGATCTGGACAGACGCGTTCTAAATGACTGCTGGTAAGTTCAGGGTTGAGGTTCAGCGAAAGATGTAAGATGTACTTTGCCTGCCGACCGGCATGAGTTTGCACCGAGCTTCATATGCAGACCCGCTGTGGTATGTAAAAGCAGGTGAAGTCGGTGTAGTTACCCCCCCCTGCCGGGCTGTGGTGGTCTGTAGGTGTGCAGGGGGGGCCGTGTAGAGTCGTAAATGCCCGGTGTGGTGTAGTGTGTTGTGTGTGGTGGGGGTTATTCTCTCTAACCAAATGAGCTTTAATGGTCTATAGCAACCCCACCCGACCCCACTCTTCATTAATAATGGTTGTTAATGACTGTTAACACCTGCTATAAACCATTTTTATGAGATAGAAATCAAATACATATTAAAGTAATGAGGAAAATAAATGACCAAAGAGTTCAAAATACATGAAATATTCAGTGAAATGCAATAAACTCACAGCTGAAACTCTAATTCTAATAATTATTGTGTTGTTGTTGTTTTGATTTAAACACTTCAAACTAATGATTCAAATCCAGCGTGATGCAGCATCCAAAGACTTCAGTACATGCTTACTTAAACTTAAAAATTTAGTAGACAGAATACAAAAACAAACAAATAAATCTTCCACGGACTGGATCGCTGTGTACTGTGTGCCTATGTTCTAGTCCAGGAATAGGCAACGTCGGTCCTGGAGTGCCAATGTCCTGCAGAGTTTAGCTCCAACTCTGAAAGAAACCTCACCTGCCTGCAGCCTTAGTAACTGTGAAGACATTGATAAGCTTGTTCAGGTTGTTTAAAAGTTGGAGCTTAGCTCTGCAGGGCACCGGCACTCCAGGACCGACAATGCCTATCCCTATTCTAGTCTATGTATTATTTGTAGCAGGCCAGCCACCCAATAATCACTATAAGTGTTTTGGTACTTTAAATTCAACACAAAACGTATCCTTTAAATTCTGTCAGTTTTATCATGAAATACAAACAATAAATGTGACCCTGGACCACAAAACCAGTCATAACGGTCAATTTTTTTAAATTTATTTATATTTTGAATAAATGTTGGAAAAAAAAATCAGAACAGCTTATTAAAACAAATGCCTTATGTAATCGGTCAATCAGTGTTTTGCAAATCATCAATAAAACAGCTTTTGAATAATCATAACAGTCGTAACATAACATTTACCATAGCATTGCTTTATTATCTTCATAACTCAGTCAGTTCACCTGTCAGTTTTTTTTGTTTTTTTGTTTTTTTTTAAATAGGTGGAATTTTCACATTGATTAACTTTATTAATGCAGTATAACACAACTTTAATAATGTTGTTTTTATTTTGAAAATATTATGGCACTGAAACGCTGCCAAATTTACTAAACTACAAAAAGACAAAGAAAAACACTTTTATTTAAATTTTATTTGGCAGTGGCAATGCAGCGTTTGCATGTAGTTTTAAAAAATGATGCAGTTCTATAGCAGCAATATAACAAATGCACAAAAAAAAATTACGAGCCCTGCACCTGACATGCAAATAATATTTATTTATTTATACCACAAATTAAGAATACATTCCCTCTTTTAAGCCTTTTTTAAGTAAAAGGCTCTCAGGGGCCCCCAATAAGCCCGGGCCCATATGCATGTGCATACCCAGATGCTATACCTGATTGTTAAAATTATTGTTCTTGGTGTGCTTTGGCTTAAACTTTTATTATCTAAAAACTGTAATAAACCATTTAAATTCAAATCACTATTTCATGTCCATTTATGTATTTATTTATTTTTTAAGTAAGTTTGGGGGGTTATTTTGCAGGATAAACAGACTGTACAGCTTCATGTGCACTATACTTTCTTTTCTTTCTTTTTTAATATTATTGTTAATGCCAAGGTACCAAAGACATAAGTACAGAAAATATCGCCAATATCTACAAAGCGGTGACATTACAAGCAAATCACAGTTCATACATGTATATAACAATACAGAAATAATACAGAACGAGCTTTAACAAAATAAATTAAACAGATAAAACAAATTAACTGTTTTAAAAGCTTTAAGATTCTTGAAGATGAAATAGGTTGGATGTAGTGTTGAACCGGGTGATACCAGCGATCTCTGAAAACTTTTATTCTGAATTTTATGACGAACCAGGAAGAGGAGCAAACGATCTTTTCCGGTTCAGGATCAAAAGAGGTAAACAGCAACTTCTGTGCTTATTTCCCCACTTTTAAATCTGCTATTACTCTATGATAGACCGCATTGCCTTTGGTTTATGTGTAGCTACCGGCTAGTTGTAACGTGTGGTATCTAGTATTAAATTTCCGGTTATGTTCCTCTCTGGTTCACTAAGCATTTATTCATCATGGGCCAACGTGTGTTTTTGTGAAACTGTGCAAAATCTGTTTACCAACCTCATAAAAAATAAATTTGTTCTGTAAAGGACAAGCATGACTCGACACGGGAAGAACTGCACAGCAGGAGCCGTTTACACTTATCACGAGAAGAAGAAAGACACCGGTAATGCAGCCCTGCTGCTCTTATGTATCAAACGAAGAGTGTGTACCATGAAATGATTAAAATGTAAATACAATAACAAATTGTGCACCTCACTTCATATTTCCAGCCGCTTCTGGTTATGGGACACAAAGTGTGCGTTTGGGAAAGGACGCAATCAAAGATTTTGACTGCTGCTGTCTCTCCTTACAACCCTGTAGGGACCCTGTCATAACGTACGAAACACATTTGCACTCAAATAAATGTTTTCATGCTGTGTTTAATGAGTGTTAAAAACATATTTGCGTGTCAGTAACTTGGAGACTGGGATTAATGTGTGTTTGTGTTTATATTTGGGTACTGCAGTGAAGATGGATACTTATATGAAAAAGAAGCCATTCTGCAATACATCCTTCACCAGAAAACAGAAATTGCCAAGAAAATGAAGGTTTGACCACCTTTTAGCTCGTAAATGTGAACGTCCTTTTATGTTTGTCTAACACAGTTGTGTTTTTAAACTCAGGCATATGAGAAGCAGAAACAGGCTCTAAAGAGTGAAGGCCAGCTGGAGTCCAAGTCTGAGGAGCGAGAGAGAGCTGAGAAGTTCAAACAGAGAGAGAACAACATTGTCTCAAAGCCCATTAACCCCTTTACCTCAGGTATGAAAACTAGACAAGGCGGTTTAAACTTGACTATAGCACAGTAAGATTTCCTGCTCGATTATGTGTATACCTCACGTTTCTGCAGGGAAATCTAAGGATGGAGAAAGCCAGAAGGCCTCAACCAGCTCTTCCAGTTCTGGCACTGGAGAGTCCAGTTCTGCTTCAGCTCTGCCCAGCTTCTGGATCCCCAGCCTCACACCAGAGGCCAAGCCCACCTTGCTTAAAAAACCTGTAAGTTTCTTGATCACTTTACCCTCTTTGCCAGTCACGTGTCCCTAACCTTGGGACTTCAGTAGAAGAGCATTACACAAGAGGTTGTGCTCACCCTGAAATCAGTTTGCATGCCAAATACTCTTTTGGTCGGTCATGATGCCCTTGATTGTTTTGTTTACTCATCTCTTCTGCTGGTTCAGTCAGTTCTCCACTCTGTGTGTTCAGTAGGTTCTTGTGTCATGATCTCATTCTGTATGGGCCACTCAATTCAAGATGTACACCTCACAAATATATCAATGACTCTTTGACTTCATCTATTATCAATAACTGTTTTTCGTTTTCTCTTGCTTTTTCAGTCAAAGACAGTGTTGTGCCCCATGTCAGGATGTCCTTTGAAGATGAGTGATTTGATTTCAGTGCGCTTTACTCCACTGGACCCCAGTCTGGACAGAGTGGCCCTCCTCACACGCCAAGTAAGAAGCCCTCATTTTTGGGCTTTTCCTTTATTTTTATATTATGCATTCCTGTCTATATATTTAATATTGTTATTGATTCATAAGATTATATAACGTTTTTGAAAGAAAACCATACTAATTGTGAAATAACATTACAATCTTATGCGTTTTCTTTTATAATTTAAACATTTTAAAATGTAGTTTATTCCTGTGATGGCAAAGCTGAATTTTCAGTAGCCAGTTACTCCAGTCTTCAGTGTCACATGATCCTTCAGAAGCCATTTTCAAGTACTGATGTAGGTGCTGGTTGAAAATCTAAATATGTGACGGTGAAGATTCAAGTTATTTCAGATGTTAAACGAATCATGATTTTCTGCTTGATGTTTTATTAAATATTAAATACAGTTGAGGTCAAAAGTTCACATACACCTTGCAGAATTTGCATAATGTTAATTATTTTACCAAAATAAGAGAGATCATACAAAATGCATTTTTTTTGTTTAGTACTGACCTGAATAAGATATTTCACAAAAAAAGATGTTTACATATAGTAGAAAATAATAGTTGAATTTATAAAAATCACCCTGTTCAAGTTACACACATGCTTGATTCTTAATACTGTGTTGTTACCTGGTTTTTTTTTTGTTTAGTGATAGTTGTTCATGAATCCCTTGTTTGTCCTGAACAGTTAAACTGCCTGCTGTTCTTCAGAAAAATCCTTCAGGTCCCACAAATTCTGTGGGTTTTTAGCATTTTTGTGTATTGGAACCCTTTCCAACAATGTCTGTATGATTTTGAGATCCATCTTTTCATACTGAGAACAACTGAGGGACTCATATCCAACTATTACAGAAGGTTCAAACGCTCACTGTTGCTCCAGAAGAAAACAAGATGCATTAAGAGGGTGAAAACTTTTGGAATTTGAAGATCAGGGTAAATTTGACTTATTTTGTCTTCTGGGAAACATGTAAGTATCTTCTGTAGCTTCTGAAGGCCAGTACTAAATGAAAAAAAATTATATTTAGGCAAAAATTAGAAAAATCTACACATCTTCATTCTGTTCAAAAGTTTTCACCCCTCGGCTCTTATTGCATCATTTTTCCTTCTGAAGCATCAGTAAGTGTTTGAACCTTATGTAACAGTTACATATGAGTCCCTCAGTTGTCCTTAGCATGAAAAGATGGATCTCAAAATCATACAGTCATTATTGGAAAGTGTTCAAATACACAAAAAGGCTGAAAAACCAAACAGCGGGCAGTTTAACTGTTCAGGACAAACAAGGAACTCATGAACAACTATCACTAAACAAACAAAAAAAAAAAACAGCTGTGGATCATTCAGGTAACAACACAGTTTTAAGATTCAAGTGTATGTAAACTTTTGAATGGGGTCAATTTTATGAATTCAACTATTATTTTCTCTTGTGGACTATATGTAAACATCTTTTATGTGAAATATCTTACTCAGGTCAGTACTAAAGGATTGACCTAAAATTTAAAATTACTGCACATCTTTGCTAACAGTATTTTCAGGGTGTTCAGAGAATGTGTTGATTTATGTGATCCTCAGGACAGATACGTGTGTGCAGTAACCAAAGACACGCTTGGAAACTCTGTGCCCTGTGCAGTTCTTAGACCCTCGTGAGTTTGGCTTTTAAACCATTTATTCAACAAGAATTGTTGTGAATTTTTTTTTTTTATACATTTAGTCCTTCCTCTCACTTTCAGTTTTTCTCTCTCTTTTTATTTCCTGTCTTTCCCTCAAGTGGAGCTGTAGTCACTATGGAGTGTGTGGAGAAGCTCATACGCAAAGACATGACTGATCCAGTGACTGGAGACAAACTGAAAGACAAGGACATCATACCCGTTCAGAGGGTGTGTATGAGAGAAATACTGCTATAAAGTGTGTCTCAGTGTTTTACACATGCACAAAGTCTGTGTTTAAATATCTGTCTTTGCTCATTGACAGGGTGGGACTGGCTTCGCAGGCTCAGGAGTGGACCTCAGAGCCAAAGAGGCCAGACCTGTTATGCAAGCATAAAGATAGGATTGGACAACACTTTGACCCTGTAAATATTGTCATTCATCATTTTTCTGGACTTTTTTTGTAGTCCTTTTGTTGTCAGGTGTTTGGTAAGGGATAATTTGAGTGGATGTTGAAGTTATATTTTTCCTTGACCCCAAAGATACTATGATGTGTACACAATATACAGTAGATGTGCTTTTTTTTTTTTTTTTTTATAAATAAATCATTCATTTTACACACTTCAAAAATCATGTCTTATTTTAATAATTTTAAGAGACATTCAGGGTTTTTGTGGTCATAATGAGGTTAAAGTTCATCGTGATCTTCTACCAGGGTTCCATAGTCAGTTATAGTGCTGACTTTAATGAAATCCATTTTATCCATGATCTCACTGATAGAGAGACGACCATCCTGGGAATGACATTAAAGAGACAGACACCGTTTGGAAAATGCAAAGGACAAAGAATGATTTAGCTGAACTATTAAACAATATAAGCTATGATCAACAATTAGACCTCTTATCAGAATGCAGTGTAATGCACAGAAATTAAATCCCAGTCCATAATTAAAAAAACCAACATGGCTTTATTTAGAGTTCACAGAGAGAAAAATGTTCCACCAATACAGTGTTAATCACTTTTGTCTCCTCCCATCTACTGAATGCCCGCCCCTCTTTCCCTCCCTCTGGCTTCATTTTTCCTCGCCTATGCCTCTTTTGCATGCAAGTGATATGTTGAATGTGAATTCACAGACCACTAATGTGACATTTAGTTTGTAACAGTCAAAACAGGGCTGTTATTGTGAATACTGATGCATCTGGCCCTGTATTCAGTGCTGCATTCCTGAGCATCTCTTGAGTGGAAGACATCAGTTCATTTCCTCACAGTTAGAAAGCTGGAGTGTCCGTTAATAAGGAATGTGAGTGTTCCTTATAATTGTGTTTCATAGGATGAAATGTGTTTGACAATAAATAAAATTTGGATCTGTCTCAGTTGAGGTCACAAGTTTACATACAGCTTGCAGAATCTGCAAAATGTTAATTATTTCACCCAAATAAGAGGGATCATACAAAATGCATATTATGTTGTTATTTAGTACTGACCCGAGTAAGATATTTCACATTTTACATACAGGCCACAAGAGAAAATAATAGTTACATTTATAAAAATGACCCCATTTAAAAGTTTACATACACTTGATATACACTTGTTGTTCATGAGTCCCTTGTTTGTCCTGAACAGTTAAACTGCCTGCTGTTCTTCAGAAAAATACTTCAGTTCCCACAAATTCCTTGGTCTTTCAGCATTTTTGTGTATTTGAGTCCTTTCAACTATTATTTTCTCTTTTATGTGAAATATCATAATCAGGTTCGTACTAAATAAATAAAAAAAATAATAAAAATAAGATGCCTTTTGTATGATCCCTTTTTTTTTGGTAAAATAATTAACATTTTGCAGATTCTGCAAGGTGTGTGTAAACTTTTGACCTCAACTGTATCTTCACTGAAGCCTAACCCCTAACTTTTCCCTCTGGAACACGTAATCCTACCCAACACGTAATGAAAATGAGCTTTTATTTTCATATTCAATCTTGTCTACCCCCCAAATATAATGCCCTCCCCTGCACCCAGATATGCCAGCATTAAAGTTCATCATGTCTTTTGGTGAGATCCTCTCCGTAATTAGTCGCTTGGCTCCCGACAAACATGTTCCAGTTTGCCAGAATCTCCTTCTTTGTGATTTTGTCATCCTGGTTAGTCAATTACATCAAGCGGTTGGAAGATTAAAAGAAAGAAGACAAAGGTAATGATTAAATTAAAGTTGATTTTCAGTTATAATTATTGGCATTCATGCATAATTGCAAATTAATGATGCCACCCATGTGAAGACCCAGTCACTTACATTGTCTTTATCAGTTTCATGAATGAGATGCCGGGCCTCATTATCAGCATGGTCGACCTCTCCAGGCAGGATCCAATGAGATACTTCATTGGCATCAAGATAACCATCCTAACAAAAGCAAACAAATCATGAACCATGAAAGAATAGCCAGGAAACACTCTCAGGTGATGCTGTTTTCTTTCTTTCCCACTGCATACCTTGTTCATGTCTCTGAACTCTGAAAAGTGCTTCTTTTCTGTTGTCACCCAATCCGGTTCACTCTCTCCACTTTCAGGGCTGTACATGTCCCCTAGGGTCAAAAGGAGCACATGCACATTTTCAATTCATTTGGCCACATAATTTCAGTTCTAATGTAAGCTTTCGTCTTTCCCAGGTGAAAAGTGTAGACATTTACCAATGTATTCTTGCAGATTAATCTTGCCATCACCATTCTTGTCAATGTCTTCAATTGTTTCCTGTAACAATGAAGAATCAAAGTTTGCATTGATCTGACAGCAAAATAAATACAGTATACATTCTGCAGAATCTTCTAGAAACCCTCTTCCTGAAATTCTTTATTATTGTCAGATCACACAAGTTAAACATCTCACATAGTGAAAATGTGATCAAGAGATAGATTTGGTCTTTGGTCTATATGTAGTTTCTCCATGTAAGTCTTCTCAGCGTGTATTAAAATGTATTTTTAGGGGTTCAGGCGCGTAGCACTGAAACCCTATTGAAATTGTTCAAATGGTAACTGATCGTGCAGACCAAACCATAAGTCATAGAGACTTGAAACTTGGAGGGATGGCAGTACTCACACCACCTACAACATGACCAGGGCTCATTCCAATCGGCCTGACGGGGGCGCTGCAGTGAACAAAAGTACAAAATCGCTCATAACTCCTAAATTGTCAGTCGCGGGATCAATTGTCTTATGTTGTTGGAATCCTTGGGTCATGGCGGACAAAATGCAGATTCGATCGTGACAAAAAATATGAAATACCCCAAAATTTTTAAAAACCAACTTTTGCAAACTAGTCCTAGGTTTTTGCCCAATCGGAACCAAACCAGTGCAGAAAGATTCTCTGGAGAGTAAATATCAATAATTATTAAAAAAAAGTTTAACTTTCAACTCGCCGTCGCAAGGGGCGCCAAATCGTTCGAAAGAGGCAGGCCGCTGTTAGCAAAAGGCCTATAAATCCTGAATGGAATGAGATATCGCCACCAAACTCAGAACACTTATGTAAGAGCTCAATCTGAGGTCACAAGCAAAAAAAAAATGCGGAGCTTGGCCACTTGGTGGCGCTATTAGAGGGAAAAAACATAGAAATGCTATAACTGCCCAACATGAAAATTGGTGTGCACCGTCTTGGTCCAAAGTGCCACAAGTGTCTATAAGGACATTTGCATATCTCAAAAAACATGGCCACCTTTGGCCAACGAAGTTTGTGCATCTGTTAGACAAGGTTAACGGAGGTTGATCGGAACGTAACTCGGTGGGTCGACTCACAGTCCCAAAGGTCTGAGAGAAATTTGAAAGAAATCAGCCACTGGGGGGGCGATGTCACATTTTTTTAAAGGCATAAACAATTGTACATTGTGTGGTTTTTCACACCTGCGCACAATATTTGTATCATACCATAGAACTCCTCATTCTGGACAACTTTGCCTCTAGAACCACTGCTGTCAATCAAATCGTGAATGATCGAGAAGATGTAAAAAAAACCTACTTTTGCGAACAAGTCCTAGGTTTTTTGCCCAATCTGGAAAAAAAACACTGCAGTACGATTTCCTGGACTCTCTAGGTCAATAATTACCAAAAAATAGTTTAAATTTACATTTGGGAGGCTATAATGGGGTTGTTTAGAAAAGGGGCAGTCCAAATTTACCTAATATCCTATAAAGCCTAAAGGAAAACTCAAAACTTCACGAAACCAGGTGAGCACATGGGACTGCTAAACAAGCATGAAAAGTTTTAAGGAGATCAGACCACAGCTGGAGCTATAACAGTTATAAAGGACTCAAAAACACTGTATTTCTATGATAAATGATCTCGACTTGCTAAAAATGCTTTTTAATTATTGATTTAGGTGGGTACAGCCTTGCTAAATAATGTAACGTCTTTGTCCTTATATGCTTAAATGCCTTAAGCATTTGAATGCCAGTAATCGCTGCTTGCAGCTATATTTAAAGTTGTTTTTGTCAAACATGCTAGTAGAAATGCCTTCTGCTTTACTCTGTATCACAATGCTGTACCTGTATCACAATGTCTCTCATGTAGTCAAACTCCTCTGGATGGAGGAAGGCAGTGAATTCTTCTCTGGTAGCAACACCGTCCCCGTCTCGGTCTGCGGACTTGAAGCGTCTTTCATCTCTAGTGAGCATGGCTTTGTAACTCGCCTTATCTTCCACATCATCAAACTCTGTATCTGGAAGACAGTAACACAGTACATCAACCATCATTAATCTTTAGTTTCGCAGCATGTATTGGAGTTTAAAGTCTAAACATTATTTGTTTAACCTTTTTAGTATTTAAACAAAATACTTACTTATCTGAAATGCAATAGTTTCTTTTTGTGAAGCAATAAATACATAACCCCCACATAAACAGCTGTCTCTCAGTTAAAGTCACAATGTTGGTAGCCACGCCCAAATTCAAAGGCTTGCTCTAGTTACCCATATAATATCCATAGGTGGTGTTTTTGTACTCCAACCAGCCAATCTTGCCATCTTTGTTCTCGTCATACTCTTTCCAGTGCTTGTCCACATTCTCTTCGATGTACCTCCTCTGCCTGTGCTTGATCCAGTAGTGTAGCTCAGCATGACTGATGAAGCCATCCTTATCGGTGTCAATCCTATCCACAATCTTTCTGCATGTAGAATATACAAAAAATACAAAGACACATGATGATATTACTGTTCCCTTATTTACTGTACTATTCTTGTGTATCTATTTTTACCCTAGTCTCTCTTTGCTCTCCTCAGGGCTTAGCTGGTCAAAGGTCTTGGCTTCCTCTTTGCCCAGGAAGGCCTCGTGGTCATACTGGTATCCATGGGCATCATCGTGAACATGGTCGCTGAGGTCAGGCTTATGATGTACACGCTTCTCCTGTGCAGGCACGGCAACTGTGACCCCAACGAACAGGGCAAGTGTCCCTAAAAAGAGCAGCTGCATATTTTCCCTAAAGAGTGTGTGTAAAAGAGAAAAAATTTATAAAGTCTTTCTTCCCTAGGAAAAAAAAAATAAAAAATTAATTGTGCTGAAAATGTACTTTTATCATCAGTGGTCTCATTCAATTTTAAACTAAATGATACAGAATTTTATTCAGCTTTTTGAATATGCATAATAATATAAAACGAGAGTAGGCACATAAAAACTAAAAAAAATAATGCTTTGTATTATGCAGTGATTTACAGTAGGTAATGACTATTGAACGAACTGTACAAAAACAATCGACATTAATAAACTGCAGTGCAGTAGAAGTTTACAATGAAAACTTTTTTTAATCTAAAACTGTATAAATGACTTACCAAGCCTGCAGTGATTTCTGCTTGAGTACACCCGTTTATCCTAAGTTGAGGAGTACGCGTTGGCACTGTTCTTCTTTAAAGTGCACGTAAAAGTGGGTGGAGCAGCCACGTTACGTGCCCTCAAAAATGCCTTACTGACATGAAAAACAGCCAATTATAAAACGTGATTGGGCGGGGCCGGGAAAAATTCTAAATTCAATTGGCTGCGAAACGCCACGTTGACACGCGAACGCGCATTCATAGAGGCAGGCGCGTTTTGGCAAATTGGGGAAAAAAGTTTTGAGGACAGCTTATTTTTGACAGAAACGTTGTATTGATTGCATTTTATATAATTAATAAATAAAAAATTAAGATAAATGCATGTTAATCTCAATGTAACATGCAAACTGTGTTCATTAAGTGTTTAATGCGCAAGTTCACATTCTGGTCAGTGGTCTCTAAATTACGCCTGTAATAATAATATAAATACTACTTAAAATGTGTTGAGTGACGTTTTGTAAACTTTTTTTTTCTTTTTCCAGAGATACAGTGTTAAATTGCTGCCGCAATTACAATCGATATTTCATAGACCAATACCAATACTCGAATCTATAAATCTATAAACCCTCTTCCTCAAATCCTTTTTCATTTCAGACAAGTTAAACGTCTCGCATATGGTATATCAGCATGTAAGTATAGTTTTTAAAGTTATTTCTTCTAAACGTGATATTCTTTTTTTTATATTTTAATCCTTCCTTTTAAATCTGAACCGTTGGCATGCACTGTTCAGAAAGTTGAGATCCAAAATAGCCATTTGTTTGAGGTCAGTTTGACATCAGGGACAACATGTTGAAAATAGAGCAGCAGTGTGTACACAAATCAAAATGTATTATATTTTATTTATGTTTTACGCCTTCTTTTTATGTTTTATATACTTTAAACTGCAACTTTCTCATGTTACATCATACTTTTGTCAGATGCATACATTTGTCAAATGCTTTTCTTCAAAGTGACATACACCGTATGTTATTAGTATCCCTGGGAATCAAAACTAACCTTTGTTATGTTCTCATCATGCTGCCAGTAGAGATATATGTCTAGAGAAGAAGTAAGGTTAGGTACTGACCTGCTTGAGCAGGCATTTTCCCTGCTGTTTTTAGAAAATAATCTGCATCAGCTCTGCCTTATGAACATGGTAAAATGTGCTAAATTGAGAATCATCAAATTAGTCAAAATATTTAATAAACAAACAAACACATAAAATTGGGTTACCGCTTTTTTTGGAGTGCTTTATTTTCATAGCACCTATATTATATATAATTTTTTTTTTTTAATAAATTACATTTGCTCTATACACCAGTTATCAAAAGCTATCAGAAGTTTTTGAACAGTATGATTTTTAATGTTTTTTAAGGAAGTCACTACTGCTCAGCAATCCTGCATTTGTTTGATCCAAAGTACTGCAAAAACAGTAAAAATGTGAAATATTTTTACTATTTAAAATAACTGTTTTCCGTTTGAATATATTTTAAAATGTAATTTATGCCTGTGATCAAAGCAAAATTTTCAGCATCATTACTCCAGTCTTCACTGTCACATGATCCTTCAGAAATCAATCTAATATACTGATGTTCAAGAAACATTTCAAGAAGCACGATCCAAAGATCAGCATTTATCTAAAATAATAAGCTTTTGTAACACTATACCATTCAAAAGCTTGCAGTCAGTGTAATTTTTATCGAAATTAATACTTTTATTTAGCAAGGATGCTCTAAACTGATGAAAAGTGATGATAAAGACATTTATAATGTTACAAAAGTTTTCTATTTCAGATAAATGCTGTTCTTCTGAACTTTCTATTCATTAAAGAAACCTGAAAAAAATCTTCTCAGCTGTTTTCAACATAATAATAGATGTTTTTGAGCAGCAAATCAGAATATTAGAATAATTTCTGAAGGATCATGTGACTGGAGTAATGATGCTAAAAATTCATTTTTGAAATCACAGGAATAAATTACATTCTAAAATATATTCAAATAGAAATCAGTTATGATAAATAGTACAAATATTTCTACATTTTACTGTTTTTGCTGTACTTTGGATCAAATAAATACAGGCTTGGTGAGCAGAAGAGACTTAAAAAACATTTTACTGTTCAAAAACCTTTGACTGGTAGTGTACAGTATATTGCTTCACAACTTCTTTCTGGATCAGTGCAGACTTGGTGAGCATTTATTATTTATATTATTCCAAAAACATTTAAAAAAAACTAACCCCAAACTTTTAAACAGTAGTGCATTCATACAAGATGGCTTGAATTCTGCAAAATCTACAAAGCTTTCTGCAGACTTTTTTGCATCCGAAGTCCATGCTAGGCTTCTTATAAGAAATACTTGCACCTATGGATGCCAGGACCAATGGCACTTAGTTGTGTCTACTTATACCTCCTTCAACTTTGTCGCCTCCTAATTCCGCTGCTTCTCCATCCCTCATCCTCCCTCACATCTTTTCACACAACTTTTCACACCTGCCCTCTTTCTTTACCTCTTTGTCTCTCTCCAGACATACACAGCGCTTCGTCCCTCGGTCCTCACCCCTTTTTCTCTCTCTCTGCGTGTATGTGTGTGTCCCCTCTCTTCTCTCTCTTTGCCTGTGGCTGTGTGTCTAGTACCATGGAGCAATTGAAGGTGACAGGGCCAGAGAGAGAGGAGGGGAGAGGGAGGACGTGGCACTCTGTAGCCTGGGGGCACACAACAACACACAGAGAGACAGAAAGAGAGAGAGATGGGAAAGGAAATGGGATGGCAGAGACGACAAAATAAGGAAGAAGACAAGTGCTCGGGAACCAAACGGATGACACAGAGTGATGGAGAGACTGTGCGCCTAATGAATTATTTGTAATTGATGCATTAACATCAATGCCTCCGCCGGATTTTGGCGTGACGCATGGGGTATCGAGTGCAACACTTACTTCTTTACCACATATACGTGCACCCTCATACATGTACGCACATTTTTTTAAGCTCTTGATGTTAATTTGTCCCGGCATTGTTGCTATGGTGACCTCTCTTCCCCCTCCCCCCCAGCAGAGAGAGAGAGGGTGACAGGGATGAACTAACAAGACACTGAAAAAATGTGCCCTGAAGGAGCGTACGCTCACACACCAGCACACATAATAAACACGCACTCAACGACACACGTGTGCAACACACCGACACTAAATATTAACAGCATTTTATTAGGATCCGTTCTCATTTGCTTCACTTTTGTAACTACTTCAAAAAGTAACCCACTCTGAGAAAGATGCTCTTCATCTTCCGTTGTGTTTCTGTTTAAAGCCTCTTGTCTATTTTCCATGTCATTGTCTTTTTTCATGAATCCTCTGAACGAGTGACAAAGAGGGAGACGTAGGTATGGGGGGGGAGGACGCGAGAGGAAGAGAGCGGAGGGTTTTGTCAACCGGAAATAAATAAAGCTGGCACCCTCCTTCTCCTCCGCCTCCTCTGTCTCTCGTTCTCGTGCCCTCCGTGTCCCCCTTCCTTGTTTTTTTTCTACAAGGATACATCCATGGCCTCGTTATGTCTTGCTTTTTCTCTCTTTCTGTTTCACTTCCTTCGCTCTCATGCGTGGACCGCACGAACTCCTTGTGTTTTTGTTCGTGCCGTGTCCGTTGACCTGATGGTGCTTGTCACATTAAAGAGATAGACCTCCCAAAAATGAACGTTCTGTCATAATTTACTCATCCTCGTGTCGTTCCAGACCTATGTGATGTGATGAATGCTCAAGGTGCTTTTTTCAATACAGTGAATGGTGTGAATGCTGACTAGGGGCTGTTAAGTCACCAAATAGTAGCATAAAAGTAACGTAACAGTAGTCCAGATGACTCTTGCGCTATATTCCAAGCCTTCTGAAGTAATAAAGTAGCTTTGATGAGACCAGCACCAAATTATGTGTCATTCTTGAAGCTTGACAGCTCATTCAGTCACCATTCACTTTCATTTTATAGAAAAGAGCAGTGTAGGTATATAGCTAAACCTTGCATTCCACACAAGAATGTAAGTCATACAGGTCTGGAAAAAGACATCAGAGTAAGTAACCGATGATAAAATTAGCATTTTTAGATGAATATCCTTTTGAAGGGATAGTTCATCCAGACTTAAAAGTATTATGGCAATAAACAGTTTACTTTTGGGGTCAGAGTAGATCTACACAAATCTTAAAGGGATAGTTCACCCAAAAATGAAAATTTTGTTTTGTCGTTCAAAACCCGTAAGACCTTCCTTCAACTTCAGAGCACAAATTAAGATATTTTTGATAAAATCCAAGAGTTTTCTGACCCTGCATAGACAGTAACGCACCTGACACGCTCAAATCCCAAAAAGGTAGAAAGGACATTATTAAAATAGTCCATGTGATCTCAGACGTAATGTTACAGATGTCACACCCCTGGACTATTTGTATTGGTTTTTCCCTCATGTGTCCATATATGGTGTTCCTGTTCCTGTTCCTGTCCTTGTTATTGTCATTATTAATTGATCACCTGCACCTGTCCGTCTATCATTAGCCAATCTTTATAAGTTTCTTTCAGTTCAGCGTTTGTCGTCCGGCCTCGTCAATGAATACGTGTGTTCCCGTCTCCCTTTTGTGGATTTACCTGTGTGGATTATATTAAAGATTTTACGTTGCATTTCATCGACGTGTTGCACCTTCCTCCTCACGTGTTGTGACAATGGAGCTACGAGAATACTTTTTGTGCGCAAAGAAAACAAAAATAACAACTTTATTCAACATTTGTTCTTGTTCGTGTCAGACTTTGATGCACGTTCACAAGAGTATCACAACGTATTCTCATAGTTTCATAAAATTACGGTTGAACCACTGCTGTCACATGGACTATTTTAACGATGCCCTTACTACCTTTCTTGTCCTTGAACGTGTCAGTTGCGTTGCTGTCTATGCAGGGTCAGAAAGCTTTTGGATTTCATCAAAAATATCTTAATTTGTGTTCTGAAGATGAACGAAGGTCTTGCAGGTTTGGAAAAACATGAGGATGAGTAATTAATGACAGAATTTTCATTTTTCGGTGAACTATCTCTTTAAGATCTACTCTGACCCCAACTCTGTTTATTGATATAATACTTTCTCCTTTAAGTCTTTGCATAATTTTTATACCTAATTTAATAGCAGAGAAATAATGTCTAGGCCCACTTTTGTCCAAAGCAATTCTCGGAGGCCCTCCCGTCTAAGCTGATATATGTATATTTGGTACTTCTGTTGTAATAAGAATAAACAAACTTAAAAAATATATCAGCATAACGTTCTACATGTTTTAGTGTGATATTCTTAGCATTTTAAATTAAGATCTTGTTAATATAACTACATTTAAACAGATTAAAGTCCATGTTTGTCACACCACAGAAAAATGTATTACAAACCACCCAGTCAAGTTTGAATGAGGTAAAAACGCCAAGTAAATAAAATAAGGTATCAAAATCTTGAAAAAATAAGCATTATTCTGGTCTCAAACACTGGGGGCGTGTCCGCTGTCAGTGCCGAAGCCACGCCCACTCGTGGGAAATCTGCCGCCTCTCTCAAATACCGCTACAAGCTGAATGGATGATGAGCTGTTTTGTAAATTATCGCAATCAGGTAATATGCATTTACTTGAGGAAAGCATAGCTAGCTAACAAACTCTAGGCTGCAGGAACTAACACTCACAATTGAGCTGGCGAACTACTGATGCTAATGTGCTCTATTTATTATAGTGTTAGGGGAGGGCCCATGCTCAGTGTTTCAAGTGTGTCATTGAGACATGACTTCAGGCCCGCAAAATGGTGGTCACAAACATAGTGAAAAACTGTTTAATGGCCTAACTTCATAATTCAGTACTACACAGTTCACATTATTTGTAATGTGTAATTTGTGATGTAATATTTATAAGGTGTTTAGAAACAACTTTCTGAATTGCCTTTACACTTGAAAGTTTGCTGATGCCCCCTAGTTGGTCCCACCCCTTTGGCTGAGAACAGAGACTGGCTTACTATAGAGAGATGAGAGGGTCTGTATTACTTACTATTGGAGAGAGCGTAACGGTAAACTTGGATCACGAGTGCTTTGATAACCGATCACATTACAGCCTTGACGTCACTGAATTTCAGTCAGTTGTGCGACACACAGTCGTCGTTCACGGATACCGTAGGAATAAATGGGAAGTGCCTTAAACTGTATTCCACCTGTCGCAAAAAGTCTGTGACTTCTCTCATAAAATCACTTTTTTTTTCGGTGTAAAAAATAAAAATAGTTAAATCCAAAACTATTGTTTAGTGTAAAACATGCTGAAGATTAGCTGATAGGCTGTCGATTCAATAAATGATAATCTGTTTCTTCAAAAAAGCTGTTTATTCAGCGTAGTGAAGCCTCTCCTCCATTGACATCTATTCAAAAAAAAGGCATTTGGTCTCCTTCTCCTCCTCCTTTTTTTTTTTTTTTGCTGTCTTGCCTTCTAGTGGCTATGGGTTGAGAACCATTTACCTTAGAGTGAATGCATGAAGGAAAGAAACATACACAACAAAATAGCATGATTCACTGATTCTAGGTCTAATACCAAAAGGAAGAAATCAAAATCCCTTCAATCCTCAAAAGTGAGCATAAAGACGCCTCGTATTTATTTGCCTAAGTTGAACCTTTCATATTAACTAGAACCAAAATTGTCATGCTTGTAAGTAGTGTTGGCTGAGTCTCCTGTACCAGACCTCCAAGTCTCTCTCTCCCTCTCTGTTTTTCTCTCGTATTTGAACGTGTCACAGGCTCTTTGGTTTTTAAAGTTAATCCAATAAAATATGCAAATATAGCATTGGGATTGTCACAAAGTGCAGTGGAGGGTAAACATGCTGTATACACACTGATGTGTGTGTGTGTATGTGTGTGTAAGAGAAGAGAGGCCCTCACACGCAAATCTGAGAGTGTCTACTTATGTTTGCATGTAATCATACTAGCGAGCATGAAACGTACAGAGAACAGAGTCATGTGAAATTTCTCTTCTCATGAGAATGGTAGTGTTTTGTTCGAGAATATAAAGGTTTGTTTATTGAAATTATTTCAGCTTCTGCATATTGTCTGTGTTTGTGTTTTGTTAATATTTAAGTAGTTTTCTTTTAACCTTCATATATATTTTGGGGAAAAGATTTAAAGGGCTGTCAGTTCAATGCGTTGACTTAATTAGTTAGTTATGAAAAATAACCTGATTTAAAATATTTTAACGCAATTAACGCGCTGGTCCCGCCCCCAAGACCTGTACGTCATCTTATATTTCATACCGTTGACTGTTGACAAATATGACGCAGGGCAACAACTCCATAAATGCAGTTGTGCCCTAAAATTCAAGATATTGGGGCAAAAATGCTCCTGTGAGATGTTGTTTCATATTTATATATATCACATATCACACAATATCACACAGGCAGCAAGAGCAATATGACACGAGTGCTGATTTTGTCCCAATCTATCACAAGCTTAAATGTGATTTTATTCAACAGTTCAGTAAATAAGAAGTTTGATATTGTGTTATATTTTAATTTTAAAGTTTTTTCTTAATGTTTACAGAGAACATATTACCTTTGAAGCCACAGCAGAACTGTTGTGTGTCTCCGAGCAACACAGCGGTGTTTAATTTCTGAATGAATACACATTTTGAACGAATCGCGTCCATAAAGAGAGCCATTTACTTCATTCCTGAATGAATCAGCCGTTTGAACAAATCGAATGAATGAATTTACCGCCAATTCTTATTTAGAGTATCATTTCATTAAAAATACATTAAAGGGAAAGTTCATCCAAAAATGTTTAATTCTGTAATCATTTACTCACCCTCATGTCATGTCAAACCTTTCTTTTGTGGAACATGAATGAAGGTATTTTGAAGACTGTTGGTAACAAAGCTGTTTTGGTTAACAATGACTTTCACTGTATGAACAAAAAATACTGAGATGTTTCTCAAATGATCTTCTTTTATATTCTGTAGCATATGTAAATTTTATGCTGAATCAAATAAAATATTTCTTTATAAAGCTACAATTTTGTAATGTCTACTTGATACTTTCTCATTTAATACAGAAATAGCTTTAAATATTTTTAGGTGGGTATTTTAAGTCAAATTTATTTTGTGATTAATTAGACTAATTAATCTAAACATCATGTAATTAATTAGATTAAAAATGTTAATCGACTAACAGTCCTATTTAAAATGTAAAAGCTAAAATTTAAAAGCCAATTTTAAAAGCTGTAAAAATATGCTAAAATTATATACTTACATGCACAAAGGCTGCATTTATTTGATTTAAAATACAGTAAAAAAAATGTACAGTTTGAAATAACTGTTTTCTGTTTCAGTGTGTTTTAAAAAGTAATTTATTCCTGTGATCAAAGCTATATTTTCATCAGTCATTACTCCAGTCTTCAGTGTCACATGATCCTTCAGAAATCATTCTAATATGCTAATTTGCTGCTCAAGAAACTTTTATTATTATAACTATATAACAACTATAATACATTTTTATTATTCTTCGAATGGCGTGAAGTAGCCTATAACTTAAAAACATTACACAAATTGTGTTGGGGTGTAACATGAGTTAGTACAATGACTTTTCACATTATAAGAATCCTGTGTAGATTCTGTTGAAATGCATTCTTGACATTTATTAATTTATTTATATTTTTTGGGGCCAAATAGAACAAAGTTGTTAGTCATATGTTTGAGATGCATTTGAGTACTTTATGATAAATCAAAGGGTTAATGCTTCATTTATATCAGGATACTGAGTTTTGATTATTTCATAGGAACACAATAAAAGGATCTGAATTAAGTTAATTTTAAAACTCACAGCAGTGCAGAGGGTTAAACTATCACTGACCGCTGGCTATCATACAACAGATGCGTGATCTGAAGCTCTCTCACAGCTCTTAGGTTAGCCATTTTTGGAAGTCTGTATCTACAAAAAGCGAATTGCCTTTGTGATACTTTAGAAACAGCTTTACGTCTCCTCTTTTTCAGTCTTTTTTTTTTTTTTTTGCCTCCACCTCTCTCTCTCACTTCATCACCCCTTTTCCTGGCATTAAGTCCAGACCTGACACTGACACTGACTCTGTGTGTCATCCCTCTCTCTCTCTTTCCCTCTCTCCCTCATTGCTTCAAGGACCAGAGTGCCTGCAGATGCATTTCTCTGTAGCCCACTACCCCTCCCTCGCCTCCTCTCTTTCGCCCTGTCTAACTCTCTCCATCTTTCTCTCCCTTTCCTCTCCTCCCATGCTCCCTCTCTCTCTCTCTCTCTCTCTCTCTCTCTCTCTCTCTCTCTCTTGAACACAGTCTAACATTAACAAAGCAAGAGAACAGAGAGAAGGAGAGAGGGATGAACAGAAAGTGATAGAGACACTGAGCAAGTGTGGACCACTTTTACAGTTCATTCATCTACCAGGTGAGTCTCCTGCCTTCATTGCCGACACAGCGATTGAGACATTAACACATTCAGGACTGTTTATTGGAAAAAAACAAAATAGATTTGGGAAAATTACTGGTTATTTGTGGAAAGGTTATGGAAGACTTGACCTTTGACATTTTCTGTTTTGTACACAGCAATATGTTGTTACACCACCAAAGGCAAAATTTAAATAATTTAAATGTGCTTGTTTTTGCCTTTGCTTGAGAGTCATACAAAGTCATATTTAATTAATTAAACTAATTAATTTCAATTAGTGCAAACCATTTTCACCTCGTAACATATCTATATACACGTCAGCATTATTTTATTATTTATTGATTAATTTGCTATTATACTTTATAAATTCATTGGAAATTTTATTATATACATATGTCAGCATGCATTGTATATAAAAGAAAACTTATATATTTATATATGCTGATAAAAATAATATAGCTGTAATGCAATTTGTTCTTGCACCGTAAACTGTTTTGTTTTGCTATGTCACTTCTGTATTTAGTTTCTCCTTCTATCCGTGATCGTTCTGTTTTACTCTCGCAACCAATGCAAATATAATTATGCAAGCACTTTTAGGTCATTTTAACAGCAAGGTCTATAGTATTCATGACGACGGCCTTCTTTCCATGTGTGTTAGTAATTTAACATGCAGAACTATCAGTGATTTCTTTTTTTTTTTTCTAGCTCCTTAACAGTATTTATTTATTTAGCTGAACACTGCTCTATAAATTATGTGTAGGTGCTAGCTATTTTTCTGATATAAATACACTTGCATTTCGGTTGGTGGCTTCATGCCTCCATTTTCGAACTGAGTTTTGTTGTGTACTCAGAGTTTGTAGTTGAAAACGTGGATTGTGTGCTATTGTGTGCGGTGTATCTATAATTATCTCTTTGTTTTGTTGGAGTGTGTGTCTCTCTCTGTTGTGTAGCGTGTGTGTGTGTGTCTGTGTGTATTGCTGTTAACATTAGTTGACAGTATTACTCTCTCCAGTCATGCGTGTGTGTACGACGATGTCAGACTAGATGTTCTGTACTTCTTAATTACTCGCTGTGTGTATGTCTGTGGGGGGTTAATGTATGTGTGTGTACATGTGAAATATACATGGAGAGAGATATAGATAAAGAGAGTTTAGAATGCTATAGTAACATACTTTTAAGACATCAGATGGGTCATTCTATGAATGCTAGTTTAATCTAGTGTGACACTTTTAAGTAAATTTTTTGTACAAGTAATTTTTAAGTGTTAATAAGCTGCATTGTGTCATCTCAAGAAAAATGAATAGATTTTAATATATGCTGGGTGTAGCTATGCATTCAGAAAGGTAACAGGGTGGACGTTTTACGATTTAATTTGACATTTCAGGTCACTGTTTTTTAAACATACATCCACTTTAAAATTCATGTTTTAAAGTCAAATGTTTACTACAGGAAATCATGAAAACAGGGTTGACATTTTAAGATATACATAAAACGTAAGATAAATAGATAACTACAGCAGTACATAGACTTTAACTTGTCATTGGAAAGTTAACTTCTGAAAGGACAAGGATGTCATTATGACACATTTATTATAATCTACAGAATAGTTTATTACTTTAAAACCAGTCTTAAGTAGCACAGGTATAATTGTAACAATAGCCAACAATACATCGATTTTTCTTTTATGCCAAAAATCATTAGGATATTAAGTAAAGATCATGTTCCATGAAGATATTTTGTAAATTTCCTACCATAAATATATCAAAACTTAATTTTTGATTAGTAAAATGCATTGCTAAGAACTTAATTTGAACAACTTTAAAGGTGATTTTCTCAATATTTAGATTTGTTTGCACTCTCAGATTCCAGATTTTCAAATGGTTGTCAACCAAATATTGTCCTATTCTAACGAACCATACTTCAATGGAACGCTTATTTATTTCAGATGATGTATAAATCTCAATTTCCAAAAATTTACCCTGGTTTTATGGTCCAGTGTCACATATGATAACTGGGTTGTCACAAAACTAAAATTTAGGTTTTTACCATGACACTAAAATGCTCTCTTTTGTTAAAAAATAAATAAATAAATAAATAGTTGTTAATATACTGTAACGAGGAGGTGTTGGGTGTTGGAAACAAAGACTGAATGAAGGCCAAAAAATATCAGTATAAGAAAGAAAGAAAGAAAGAAAGAAAAAGTTGTCTGACATGTTCACTGTTAAATTAAATTATTAATAATTTAGTGCATTAAATTACTTTATATTCTAAATTAGAAAACATCAACGTAATCAGCTATCAAACTATTTTGTTACTATTGTTTTATTTTCATTAAAATAAATAAATCTTACAACCATGGGAATGCAATACTAAACTGGCAACACAACATAGGCCCAAAAAAAGAAATACAAGAGCATTTACTGGACATAAATACTGAATTTCTTATATTTGATTTCTCCAATTACCTATTTTGGTCCCACTTTATATTAGGTGGACTTAACTTCTATGTATTTACATTGAAATTAATCATTTGATGCAATGCACTTATTGTGTACATACATGTTTTACATTGTACTTATATGTGTGACCCAATTTTCTGAAATTGAGATTTATACCATTATTATAGAGATTATTATATATTTTATTTTTAATTATTATTAATTATTATAGAGATTATTATAGAGATACCAAGCATTTATATCATCTGAAAGCTGAGTAATTTTATATTGATGTATGATTTGTTAGGACAATATTTAGCTGAAATACAACTATTTAAAAATCTGGAATCTGAGAGTGAAAAAAAAATTCCCCTTTAAAATTGTCCAAATGAAGTTCATAGCAATGCATATTACTAATCCAAAGTTTTGATATATTTACGGTAAGAAATTTACAAAATATCTTAATGGAACATGATCTTACTATCCTAATGATTTTTGGCATAAAAGAAAAATCTATAATTTTGACCCAGACAATGCATTGTTGTCTATTGCTACAAATATACCCGTGCTACTTATGACTGGTTTTGTGGTCCAGGGTCACATTTTAAAAAATACCTGCATGTAATACATCTGTAATTCATTTCTGTAATTACATTTATAATTACACTGTTGACCCTTACACCTTAGCCCACATTTAAACCTACCCATACCACCAAACCCGTCTCTAACCTTACCCGTATCCCACCTCAGTACCACTAAAAGTGTTTTGCAATACATTATTTTTTGCTGTAAGTACATAGTAGTTAAGGCCACCTAATATAAAGCGGGAACCCTTTTTTCACAGTTTTACCTCTTTAGGGTTGGAGTGGTCTGGATGATAGAAGGAGAGGGTCGGTGTTTTCTTACAGGTGATATTTGATGTATGACAATCTGACCATGCTGAACTTACAAAACGGCTCCAACTGGACTGGCCCAAACAACTGGTATCACCCGGCCGACACCATCACTCCTCAACATGGTACAGGTATGTGAGTGTTAGCGTATCTTTATCTATTAGTAAAGCACCTCTGAGTGTGAATGTACGCTGTGTGTGTGCTTGTGTTTGTGAAGTCAGCTTTGGGGTGAACCAGCAATTCTTATACTTGACTGAGCACAAACAGAGGGTGCCAACAGCTACACCATCAGCCACGCATGTACACCCACATACAAACACGGCGGTCTCTGGCCTTGACATCCTCTGTTTCATTACAGGAAGGCGGAACTAAAGCGAGCAGACATTAGACACAGAATTAGATGCCCATAATACAGTTGCTGCTTATTCACACGTACACAAATAAGGTCAAACTGTCAAACACAAGATGCTGCAGTGCACTAGAATTACACAGTCCTCAAAGAGACAGTTCTGTCTATATAATAACACACACTTTTGCACACTGAAATGCAGCACTCTTACAACACTCTCTGAAGTTTAATGTTTGCTTTTTTTTCCTCTCAGATGGTTGCGTGGAAGATCTGAATGTGCAGATGGCTGGAGCAGGGGAAGGAGTGGTGCAGGGAGAGAGGGATGAGGTGGACGAGTCGCAGCTACACTTGCAGCTAAAGAGGAAGCTGCAGAGGAACCGCACCAGCTTCACCCAGGAGCAGATAGATGCCCTGGAGAAAGGTGTGACTCAAAGCGCTGGCTCAAACTGAGCTTTCCATGCAAATAATCTCAGTCCTAAGAGGATGCATTTGTGTGGGATTTTTTTGCTTTTTGTGTTTGGAAATTACAGATCTTTTTTGTATTCTGCCTTATTCCTTTTTTATACTTTCATGTTTTGTCTTTTTGTCTTTTCTGAACAATCTTTGAAAAGCATAGTTCACCCAAAAATGACTTTTATGTCAATTTTTACTCACCCTCATGTTGTTTCAAACCTGCATATTGTTTTTCTTTCGTGGAACACAAGAAAAATGTCTGTGGTTTTGTCCATACAATGAAAGTCCATGGGGTCCAGAATGTTCCACAGGCGAATGTCACGCAGGTTTAGACCCACATGACAACAGGGCTTGTGACAAAAATGTCACCAAAATGAACAAAAAATGCCCCATAAATTCAAGACAAAGGGGCAAAAAATGTAACATATTACAGCTGTCGCCATTAAAATGAAATGTGAAAATGAAAAGTGTCAATTCGCGGAATAACATTTAGATTCGCTCACACTGCATCAGACTGCTTTTATTGCTTTGTGCAGCGTTGAGCCTTATAACCAATCAAACGCGTTTCTGTTGAACTTAGGAATGCATCGGCCAATCAGAGGCGCTTAGATTAATCAGCGCTGAAAATGCGCCAATCAGAGGCGCTTAGATTAGTCAAACGCCAGAGCTGTTGATGAGAGTGAACAGTGCAGGTACGATGCAAATAAAACATTAATTTCGTAGCTTTAGTGATTATAACTGGAGTTTTTTTCTTAACTTGTGCTAGACTTGGCTAACGTCATAAAGGACCGTTTGTCTATGAAGCTCGAGTGTGACGTGCCAAAAAGAAAGAATAGCGTTTTATATTGTTTTCTATATCGATATTAATAACCATTATTACAATATAAAGAGAAATATTCTACAACAATGAATTTTGTCATAAGCCCTATGTGCTCCTCCTTTTTTTTTTTTTTTTTTTTTTACATGTATAATTTTGATACAATTTCAAACAGTCTACTATTATTGACAGCAGTTTCAAATTTTGATTAAAGTAACTGGGTAAATTTAAATATTTGACATGTATCTGTAAAAACAACATAAGTGACCCTGGACCACAAAACCATTCAATTTGAGATGTTTACACCTGAAAGCTGAATAAATAAGCTTTCCACTGATGTATGGTTTGTTATGATAGGACAATATTTGGCCAAGCTACAACTGTTTGAAAATCTGGAATCTGAGGGGACCAAAAAATCAAAATATTGAGAAAACTGCCTTTAAAGTTGCCCAAATGAAGTTCTTAGCAATGCATATTACTAATCAAAAAATAAGTTTTGATATATTTATGGTAGGAAATTTACAAAATATCTTCATTGAACACGATCTTTACTTTACATGCTAATGATTTTTGGCATAAAAGAAAAATCAATAATTTTGACCCATATGATGTATTTTTGGCTATTGCTACAGATATACCCAGGCTTCTTAAGACTGTTTTTTTGTGGTCTAGGGTCACATATGGTTATTATAATAATATGATTATTATAAAAAATGCCCCTGGAAATCAATTCTGGGGGGGGGGGGGGGGGGGGGGGCAAATATTACCCCTTAATGGAAAAGTTAATTTCTGACTTTTGGTACTAACCCTTTAATATTTAAAATGTGCAAATCTGCTTGTATTAAATGTTAGGTCTTCTGTTAAATCTGTTTCCAGAGTTTGAAAGGACTCATTACCCAGATGTATTTGCTAGAGAGAGACTAGCTGCAAAGATTGATCTTCCGGAGGCCAGAATTCAGGTAATACTGCCTTTGTGAAATATTTTAATAATCCTCTTTGAGATTTTATTGCATTAATCCTGAAGTGCCTTTAAACAATACATAAAGACACTGTCCATTATGTACTGACCTATATTGGGTGATTGACAGGTATGGTTCTCCAATCGGAGAGCTAAGTGGAGAAGGGAGGAAAAGCTGAGAAACCAGAGGAGATCAGGGAGCACCAGTTCCTGTTCTCAGACACATACTCCCCTGAGCACGTCCTTTACTTCCCCTGTATATCACTCCCATCATAGCAACAGCTCAGGTATGTCTTTCTAAATGACTTTTTAATGACTTTAAATGATTTTTTCTCTATTTTCTCTGCTATTTTCACATATGTGACCCTAGACCACAAAACCAGTCATAAGTAGCACGGGTATATTTGTAGCAATAGCCAAAAATATATTGTATGGGTCAAAATTATCTATTTTACTTCTATGCAAAAAATCATTAGGATATTAAGTAAAGATCATGTTCCATGAAGATATTTTGTAAATTTCCTACCGTAAATATATCAAAACTTAATTTTTGATTAGTAATATGCATTTCTAAGAACTTCATTTGAACAACTTTAAAAGAGTTTTTTTTTCTCAATATTTAGATTTTTTTTTTTTTTTTTTTTTTTTGCACCCTCAGATTCCAGATATTCAAATAGTTGTATCTCAGACAAATATTGTCCTATCCTAACAAACCTTTTTCAGATGATGTATAAATCTCAGTTTGAAAAAACTGACCTTTACGACTGGTTTTGTGGTTCAGGGTCATATATAATAAATGGTGTGCATTCACTTTGTCCTGTTTTGACCACTCATTAATTCAAATATCAATGTATTCTGTATTGCCATGATTGTTATATATACGGTATTGACAAAGCATCAATAAGCACTAAAGCAGTGATAAGTAATAATAATAATAATGAGTTGTTTCAATCCCTTTGTGTTCTCTCATATAAGGCTCAATGCACAGTCGGAGTGATTCGTCTCTCTCAGGCTATAGCTCTCTGTCTGTCTTCTCCAGTATGCAGGTAAATCATGATGATCTCCCTTTCAGTAAACCATAGTACCCTACTAGGCAAGATGCCTTAGCAAACACATTTTTTTTTGTTCTTCATCAGTATTAAATAGTGTACTCCAGGGATAGGCAACGTCGGTCTTGGAGTGCCGATGACTGCAGAGTTTAGTTTCAACTCTAATCTAACACCCGAACAAGCTAATTAAGGTCTTCAGGATTACTAGGGCTACAGGCAAGTGAGGGTTTTTTTCAGGGTTGGAACTAAACTTTGCAAGATATTGGCACTCCAGGAACGACGTTGCCTATCCCTGGTGTACTCAGTAATTTTGGTTTCTGTTTTGAAACTGCTGACACCTAGTGGTCCACAAAGCAAATGTTTTTAGTTACAAATGGCACTGCATTATGGGGATAGTTCACCCAAAAAATTAAAACATGATTTATTCCCTCACTTCATTTAAAATTCTGTCTTTCTTCTGCCAAACATAAAGAAAACAGTTTGGTTACCAACATTCTTCAATATCTTAATTTGTGTTCCACAGAAAAAAGAATGCCATACATTTTTTTGAACAATGTAGGGGGAATAAATCATGACATTTTTTATTTGTTGTGATTTGATTTGATTTTTTAAAATTTTGTGGTGAACTGTCCCTTTAAGGCTCTTGTCAGGCATGATTATAGTAGTTGATTCACACAGTATGTGTACAGCTTCCGTTAACAAATCTCACAAACTACCCAGCAAACACAGAACATTCCCCTAATGTTAGTTTTTGGTTCCCGTTTGGTTGTTTTTTGAGAAATAAGAAATAATGTTCTAGGATTAATTTTTTGTAACCACAAAATAACGTTCTCAGAACGTTACAGAATGGTTATTTTTAAAATAACCTAAAATTAACTTATACAGAACATTCCCTAATGGGAATTTTTTTAGGTTATTATTTTGAAACCATAAAAAAAAACATTCTTCGAACGTTAGTATAACGTTAAAATAACGTTCTACAATCCAAAAACTAACATTCTATTTCATTTAAGAAAACTTTCCTGGGTAACCAAAAACAAATCGTTCTGGGAAACAAAATTTGTTAGCTGGGTAAAGACCGGTTTGAACTTGTCAAATCGCCCACTTAATGAACTCACTAAATTAGTCATGGCGGGTTTTTAAAATAGTAATAATAATTATTATTATTTGAACGATCTCTGGGTGCACGTTTAATGTAGCCTGCAGTTAGCGGTTAGGCTACGCAAAACGGGGATATCTGTTGGAAAAAACTACAGTTTTAAAGTACAGTCAGCTGCTGTTAGTAAAATATAAACAGTTTTATTCTATCAGTAGATTTTATTCTATCAAGACAACGTTGTTTATAACGTCTGAATAAAAAAATTATGAGCTCTCAAACATAACATCATCCGTCCTTTTGTTTCTTCAAAGCATGAAAAACGGAGTGCTACAATAGTAAATAATGCAGACAAATTTTAGTACACGCACCCACCTATTACGCAACTGTAAGGTATGCAGCGCTTTGAGTCCGCCTGACGTTCAACCTAATTTAAAATAGCTTAAAAGCGCCCTCTAGTGTTTCTGCTGGAATATACAAGCCTGCTGTTGTTTCTAAAAATAAACACTCGCACGTATACAGCAGGTTTACAGTTCAGCAGGGCAGATTTAGTCCATAAATCCGCTCCCCTTAGTCAAACAAATATATCTTCATCATATATAACGACCTAATGCACTCTTTCAATTACATCATAGCAGCACACCCAGTGTGCTGCTGATCTGATTGGACTGTGGCACATTGATCTAAAAACAACATCGTAAAAACCCCAGGGTAAATTTATGTGGGGTGTTCATCGCATAATAATCTGTCAAATGATTTTATTAGCCTACTGAATATGTTTATACTATAAATGAAATGAGATTAATCTTTTATCTTTATTTGCTCTTCTCTCCTCTAGTCGTTGCCATCCCAGTCCACTCCAACTTACTCCTGCATGTTGCCTCCCTCTCCTTCTGCCCTTCCCCCTCTTTCCCGTAAGTTTGACTCCTCATCCTACACCTCTCCCCATCTCCCACCCCCACCCACAGCCAGCGCAAACACAGGTGAGTGCTGTTTTGAAACATTCTCCACCCTCACACCGCATGTGAATACTGTAATCCACAGGCTAAAACACTGCATGAGCAATGAGTGTGTGAATGTGGTTTAGCCACTTTGTGCTTTCCTTTTGTGTTGCAAATAAGTAGTCAGAGGTGGGAGTGCGAAGAACGCACTGATAAGCCCTTGTGTCTCTTTCAGGATTCTTTCCCGGTGTTTCCGCAGCAGGGCAGACTGCAGTTCAAGGCGGCGATCAGGAGCTGGGACAAGGTCTGAGTCAGTACTGGACGAGACTGCAGTAAAAACACACCTTATTGTTATCAGACAAAACCAGCAGAGCTTCAATCAGCAACTTTGAGCAAATTATTTAACAAGAAACGTGTCAGGAGACCCTACTTATTTAGGTTACGAACACATCAGGGAAGCAGTCTATGTAAGCCATAATCCTGTGAAAAAAAAATAAAAATAAATAACGTGAACCTCACAAACCTGCACAGACGGAAGAGAAAATGGATTTCAGCATTATGTAGGCCTAGTCAGCACCATGCCAGACAATAGCACAAACTAGTCTGGTTAACATTCTCAGCTATTGGAGTTAAAACAGCGCATCTAAATCTAAAAAGAAAATAGCTGAGGACAACACCTTGCCTCATGATTATGCAACAAAAAATTGTTGTTTAACTGATGTGCCACTTACAGTCGACGTGACCAAAAAATGAGGATGTTTTAAAGCTCCTTCTGTAGCTGCCGTTCAGAAGTTTGGGTTTAGTGAGATATTTTAAAGGGATAGTTCAGCCAAATATGAAAATTCTGTCATTAATTACTCACCCTCATGTTGTTCCAAACATAAGACCTTTGTTCATCTGCATAGACAAAAACACAACCCTGTGACCCTGCATAGACAGAAACACAACTGACACGTTCAAGGCCCAGAAAAGAAGTAAGGTCTTTGTTGAAATAGTCCATGTAACATCGAAGAAGAAATCGTTGAATAAAGATGTTATTTTTGTTTTCTTTGTGCATAAAAAGTATTTTCGTAGCTTCATAATGTCACGGTTGAACCACTGCTGTCACATGGACTATTTTAACGATGTCTTTACTATCTTTCTGGGCCTTGAACGTGTCAGTTGCGTTGCTCTGTTTGTAGGGTGAGAATTCTGAAGATGAACAAAGGTCTTACAGGTTTGGAACAACAGGAGGGTGAGTAATTAATGACAGAACTTAACCCTTTAATGGCCCCTGAAATATTGTGAAATATTTGTAAAATTTAAAATAACTTATTGTTTAATTATATATTCAAAATATATATTTTAATGCATAATAATGTAATTTATTCCTGTGATGCAAAGCTGATTTTTCAGCATCATCTTCAGTCTTCAGTGTCACATGATCCTTCAGAAATCATTCTTAAATGCTGATTTTCTGCTCAAGAAACATTTATCTATACAGAAAACAGTTGTGCTGCTTAATATTGTTGTTTGTAAACTGTGATACATTTTTCCAGTATTCTTTGATAAGCAGAAAGTTCAAAAGAACAGCATTTATTTGAAATAAAAATCTTTTTTAACATTATAAACATCTATACTGTCACTTTTGATACATTTCATGTCCTTGCTGAACAGAAGTAGCATTATATATATTTTTTTTAAAATCTTACTAACCCCAAACTTTTGAACAGCAGTGTAGAATGATGGTATTGAAAATGATGCATTTGAGAAGTCTGTTATTAGTAACCAGCCGATCATAATACCACACTGACATGACTAAACCAATGACAATCAAGCTTACACCCAAACTAAGCAGTGACAATCAATAAAGTGCACAAAGTAGCTCAAAAGTTTCAAAACGGAATTTAAATTGCTGTAGCCAATGACAATCAAAACACATTACTGTAAAAGGCTGCAAAGACAATCAAACATACGACCAACCATGTGTAATATATTGAAGTTAAGCTAATGATTTATTACTGTACATTGTTAAATGGACATTACTGTGATTTGATTATTGCTTTATTTCACCACTCTGTAACATTCATAGGTTTTTTCCTGTCAGATCCCAAGAACTCACTGTAGACTTGTATGTTTGAATGTGTGTGAATATGAAAGAGAGCGACAGCGATAGCGAGAGAGTGATAATGTTACTGTATTTATCATTAGAACTGTGAACATTTTAGTGTAAACCCTTTTGTGGAATAACTAAACATTGAAATAAAAATATTACAGTGAAAAAAACATGCATTTGTGTTTGTCATGCAATTTTTTTAAAAATTGTATTTATTCCTAGAACATTTTATTTCCACTCATCTTTATCTTTTTCTCTAGAGTAACTGTGAATTGGTTCACTACCGGCCGTTTGGGTTGTGTTTACTTATTACTGTCACTGAACAGTAGCATTTCCTGCCTGTGTGCTGGTGGATTTCCTGTTTTTGTTACTTACATTACCACACCCATTGAAAATAATGTTCTGAAAAAGTTATTCTCACAGGGACTCAGACAGCACAGGAGTTATGAATAACTTTGATGTCATGAGATATTTTCATCCCACAAATCACATATATAGAAAGCATTGGTTATATATTTGTATATAATAACCAAGGATAGATTCAAATGCAGCTTGGTTTGACAAAACTTGCTGTTTGTCCTTAGAATTTTTTTATGCTGTTCCGGAAACTGGAACGGATACACTTAGTCTGACTCTGCCCATATCTGAGATTTATCCTCCAAATTTCCGGTGCACTACACTTGATGAGTTTAATTAAGGCCGATGTTAACGAGCTGTGGAGTCCGGGAGGGCAAAGCACGCAAATTTCGTGGTTTGAGCAGAGGTCACTATAATAGTCACGTCTCTTCTATTCCCATAAGGCCTCCAGTCCCCAATCAGGGCATGTTTTATCTAGTCTGTGTGAACATGGGGTCTCCTCCCTCAAACTCATCGCTCCATCTCTACCCCTCCCTCTATCTGTTCATCTCTTGCCCTCTGCACACAGTCTTGGCCTGTGGTTCTCAAGTGGATAAACACATCCTCTGTTTCTCATGCAAACTTCCTTGGAACAGCTCTATGTGAGGCATACAAATTCGGATGCATTTTACTGCTGTTTAGATATTAAAAAGATCTTCCAAGTTCAGCGACAATGTTTGTGGCATAATTCTGAATACTGCAAAAAGTAATTTTAACTTGTCCCTGTTTTTCTTTTTCAAAAACCACTCACAGAGGAAGTGAATGTCAGTCAATGTGTAAATGTTGAAATATTCCACAAGACGTAAACAATACGTTAAAATTATAGTGTAAAAAATAGCCATTTCTGTGCAATTTCACAACAGTTTCCATGAAATGTGATGCTGTAAAGCCTAAAAGTCTAAAATTCCTGTAGAAACTATGATTTAAAAACCTGTACAGCTCAAATTTTAACAGTAAAATTAAGAGAAGTGCTTTTTGAAAATAACAAGCTTCACATTTCTGCTTTTAAATCCTTTAAAAATTAGCCCTATTCACTTCCAATGTAAGGGTCTCCCCATAACCTTTATTTTTTGTGTGTGGATTTTTTTTGTTTTTTTTTTTTTTTGGTAATCAGCATTTTGCCATGCATGAACGCTAATTGATTAAGCTTAACTTGTATTGAACACAGAATATTCCTTTAAATTTCACAGATTCTTTTCTAATACAAAACGACTGAAATGTTGTGCATATGGCACGTTGGCCTGATAAGTACAAGTAGTTGATTATTTTACCGAAATAAGAGGGATCATACAAAGTTCATGTTATTTTTTTTGGGTACTGACCTGAATAAGATATTTCACATAAAATACATTTACATATAGTCCACAAGAGAAATCAATAGTTAAATTTATAAAAATGACCATGTTCAAAAGTTTACATACACTTGCATCTTAATACTGTGTTGTTACCTGAATGATCCACAGCTGTTTTTTTGTTTTGTTTTGTTTTTGTTTTGTTTATTAGTTAGTTTAGTTGTTTATGAGTCCCTTGTTTGTCCTGAACAGTTAAACTGCCTGCTGTTCTTCAGGTCACAAATTCTTTGGTTTTTCAGCATTTTTGTGTATTTGAACCCTTTCCAACACTGACTGTATGATTTTGAGATCCATCTTTTCACACTGACGACAACTGAGGCACTCATATGCAACTATTACAGAAGGTTCAAACACTCACTGATGCTTCAGAAGGAAAAATGATGCAATAAGAGCTGGGAGTGAAAACTTTTGAACAGAATGAAGATGTGTAGATTTTTCTAATTTTGCCTAAATATCGTATTTTATTCATTTAGTACTGCCCTTTAGAAGCTTCGGAAGATACTTATATGTTTCCCAGAAGACAAAAGTTCAATTTACCCTGATCTCCAAATTCAAAAAGTTTTCACCCCTCGGCTCTTAATGCATCATTTTTCCTTCTGGAGCATCTGTGAGCGTTTGAACCTTCTGTTGTTCCAAACAAGGGACTCATGAACAACTATCACTAAAAAAAACAAAAAAACACACACGATAATGTTAAAAATAATGAACATTTTGCAGATTCTGCAAGGTGTATGTAAACTTTTGACCTCAACTGTACAATCCTAGCACACATGTTAGGTCATTGGGTTCTTTTACATTGTGCTTATAGGCCGTTATAGCATAGAAAATACACAACTAGAACAATTCAGATCCATTTAATTTTGCTTAATGGCTACAAAATCTTTTTATCAGAGAGGGGTAGCCATTTTGAACTCTGCACCACATTTAGAGTCCACCAGACTCTATGTGTGTGTGCCTGTGTGCGTCTCTCTGAGAGTTCTTTGCTGGTTTCCTGTCACAGAGGAAGTGCCTCACCCAGCTGTGTTGCTCCCTATTGGCTCACGGTCAGGAGAACAGTGATTTCGGGCTGATAGGGTGGCCGAGCGAGGGATAGATAGAGGGAGTGCGGAGCGAGGAGAGGGACAAGCAGTCAGGACAGGTCAGAGGGTAGGCAGGAAGAACAGAAGTGCACAGCTAAATAAAGACAGACAAGATGAAGAGAGCAAGTGAAGGAGGGTGCAGACGCGAGAGCATATCATCTCTGCTAAAGAGGAAATAACTCTGAGGTAAGACATCAGAGAAACAGATGAAGCTTCAGAGAAGACAAAGATAGCTGCACGGACAGATATAAAATGCAGTTTGCAAATATAAAGAAAAAGCTTGAGAGTTTGTCAACTTTGGATGATGAAGGATGTTCACGCTGAGAGGATTTTTGTGGTAACTACAGATTTTATTTGTATTTTCTGTACCTGCAATTTCTTAATGATGTGCTTGTGAAATTGTGAGGATTTACAAATATATATTTCTTAATCTCTCATTAGTTTGTCATAAATCTGAATCAGCTTGAATTGTTCTCAGCAAAAAAACATTTTTATTTATTTTTTATTTTTTTGCTATGCCTGACCTTTTCTATCAGTGCTCATCCAAACTTTCTCAACAGCTGATTTCATAACATGTTACTATGTCTCTATTTCTCTGTCTGACGGTCCGTCTCTGTCTCTCCCAATCCTTGTACCAGTGTCTGATTTACAAATGACGCTGGACGGGGTTTGGGGGGGGTTGAGGGAGGACAAACACTCCCCAACTTTCCTGTCATCAGTGCCAACAGTAGTAGGTATGCCAAATTGCTCCAATTATCAAATAACTCTCTTTTCTCAAAGGCTGAGAAATATGCTGTACTTCATCTGAAAATAAACCCTATTTGGTGAAACACACACCTGAGTGCCTGTTTTTCAGTTGTTTCAGTTTATTTTAGGCTACTTTCATTTTGTACTATTGGTTTGTTTTTTGCATGTGTTTTACTTCAGTGTCAATTTGTCTTTAACACCAGCATACAAGACAGACAACTGTGAACAGTAAATGAACATTAGACATGTACCCTAGACACAAGTAAACATTATAAACAAGCATATGTATATATATGTTAAAAACTTTAAAATAGCGAAGTTAACATCAAAACTACTTTAAAATGTAGTGCTGAGGACAATTGTAGCCAATGGAACAAGTGATTTATTTTATAAAACTTTGTTACTGTACTATTTGAACATACTGCAAGATTGAACCCTGTCCATTGGGAAAATGGCTTCGTCCTATATGCTACTCCTTCAGTGACATGCGCAGTTCGCACAACTTCGGTCAAAGTCGATCATCTCATTCCGTAGGACGGACTAATTACTGACGCGGTAGTAGTGAAACCGGCAGGGAAGCTGAAGCTCCGTCGGTATCGATAGTGAAGGAGTATCTATAACATCGATATGAATCATCGCTTCAAATCTCATTTGATTCGCCGTGAGATCTGACCTACATCTGAACTCTCCAATACCATCAGACACAAGTGACTTTTAACTCGTTTGAAGTTTGACACAGTTCGCGGCTGAGTCCTGTGCAACTTACCTGTTTTGTTTTTGTATCCGTGTTTTAATAACATTGAGTTTGTCGATGCGTTTTATTGCGTTCAGTTTCAACTCGTCGCTACTCAGCTGATTCCTTCAGACGTCGAGGTGACAACTGTTTTTACCAGGTATGAACGGGTACTTCGGCTCTTGAAAGACCTGTATGATCTGGTGATTTCATCCAAGACAGTCTGTTGTTTTACCTGTGTCATCTTATGACTGTGAATATTTACTGGAATTCAGGTAACTATGGTAGCCTATTTTTATTATTTAAAACTGCTATAACAAGAGTATCACGAAATGTTCATAAAATGTAGAGATTATGAATCTGGTGTGGCAAAATGAATGTAAACAACCAAATAAAGCTGGATTCCCTTTATGTATCTTAGTAATTCATTTTAATCAGGCATTCATTTATGCTTTCAGTGCTACCAACTTTGATATTTCACTGACACACAAATAGCCCAACTCTCTAACCACATCTGTAACGAACTTTGTAGGTGCCTGTTAGGCTGCTAACTAACCTAGGGTTGATCTGTGGTTTAAGTTACAGGATTTTATATGTAGAATTTCATTGCAGTTTGGCCCTGGAGTACAAGAGACATAAGGGTTGTGTCCCTACATGTGTTTTGTGTGTAAAAACAAAAGCACGGCGTCACAGTCATCTGAAGAAACTGAGGAACTTTAAAATGTTTGACCTTCTGTGTTTGTTTACAGGACATTGTTTTTGACTTATCATTTGTCATTAGCGTATAAAATGCCATTCAAGCCTGGTCCTGAATGCGTCAGTCTGACAGTTTTGCAATGAGGAAAATTCCTCTTTTGAACTAGACTGTAGTACGTGTGAATGTATTGTAAGTGATAAACATGCCATTATGGCAGAAGTTGGGTGATGTTGTTTTCTCGCTTCTGCTGTGAAAATCCACAGTTGCATGTTTTAAGCTGGAAGCTGGTTAGTTTTGTTTTTTTGTTTAAATATTTTTTGACTTCTACAGTTTCGGGTAAATGTTTACTATTAGTCTGCCTCTGATTTTACATTGTAGTACAATTATGGGTATATTTAATAATTCCAGTAATCATATAATATAGTATTTTATAACTTTTCCACACACAATCTCCAAATTAGCATAGTAGTTTATTAGGTAAAGCTCATTTCATAATAATATGTCATATAAATTGGCAGGGTCTAGTCTCTTATAAATGCAGTAAGGAGGGAAAGATGAACTTGTTCAGATCACGTAACAAACACATGAAAACATGTCAAATATTTTGAGTTGTAAAACTGCTCTAGAATAACAATTGCGAAAACAACTGCATACCGTCAGAGGAATTTAAAGTTCTGATGAGTCGTAATAACCTGCAGAGTAGAGGAACGAGATGCTCTCAGTGAATGAGAAGAATTATTGGAATGAAAATATGACTTACAAGAACTGTCACTGCTGTTCTGATGACAAAAAAAAGAAAAAAAAACAAAACTGATTGACGTATACTATGTGTCAGGAGTGTTTACTCAGTATCATTATCTCATTTTTGACTGAGATGGCTTTTAGCTAGTTTTGCATATGAACTCTTCATATATACATATGTACATACATAAACTGATATGTACTAATATATATTACTATGAAGACACATGAATGAAGACATGTTTTTTAGCAATTCAACAAAATTAACAAAATCAAATATCTGTCAGTGGGCTATGAAAACTTGCATTCCCTTTTAAGTAAGTTGATTTTTCTGATGCCATTGGCAGATATGTGACCCTAGACCACAAAACCAGTCATAAGTAGCGCAAGTATATTTGTAGCAATCGCCAACAATGCATTGTCTGGTTCAAAATTATCGATTTTTCTTTTATGCCAAAAATCATTAGGATATTAAGTAAAAATCATGTTCCATAAAGATATTTAGTAAATTTCCTATCATAAATATATCAAAACGTAACTTTTCAGTAGTAATATGCATTAAAGGTGATTTTTCTCAATATTGTTGCGTTTTTTTTTTTTTTTTTGCACCCTCAGATTCCAGATTTTCAAATAGTTTCAAATATTCTCCTATCCTAACAAACCATACATTTACAAACCAAACTGACCCTTTGCACTTTTTAAATCATAAACTCACTTCATTTTGGTCATTTTCACAAAAAGCAACTTCTGTCATTTTTTTTTATTTAAAAATGTTGCTAATACAACTCATTTTCTGCTCCATAGACATTCACATTTAGATAACATATTAAATAAAATATTGATAAAATCCATGTTTAATCCAGTAATCAGGCATCATTTCTGCCAAATTGGCACATGTCATGTATACATTGCATTGTTATACAATCAAACTGTTTTTCCTTGTCTTCGGTGTTAATTTTTAATGTCAATGCATTTCCCCTTAACTGATACAGATTTCTAATAATATTATTCGAAAACCCTACACGGAGGGCGATAGATTATTTTTATAAAATCTATGAATTTTTTTGGTTTCTGTTGAATTTTTTTGTCATATTTGAACTCTTTGTGAAAGTCTATAAATGACGCAGATAAAGTGACTGAGGTAAACGGACTGGAACTTCCAGCTCTCATTCTTTGTCTTTGCACGTTTGAGTGAGAAATAGCTCATAAGTATGTGTAGTTATACTTTCACTTCCTTCAAGTGCCCACTATGAATTGAAGTACTGTTAAAGTAACTTGATTCTCTCTTCCAGATTGGATGGATTATTGGTTGTATTTTAATGCACAGGTTTGTTTTTTTACTGAAGACTAATACAAAGTGTACACTTACCTAATTAATCATTAATCATCTGTCTTGACAGAGAGTTGATGCTCTTGTTTAGTTTTACTTGTGGAAATTTGGTGAGCAAAAAATTGGAATTCTGGAGTGGTGTTTTTATATTGTTGCGTAATGTGAAAGTGCGCTCGCATTAATCAGTTTTAGTTCTCTCTCTGTCTCAGCGATGGCAGACGTGGCGGTCAGACCTGCCTCCCCATCACCCTCCATCTCTCTCCTGGAGATCAAAGCAGAGACGCGGTTGGTGTTAAAGTCTTTTCTGCGTCACTCTCTCTCGATTGCTCCCGGAGAGAGGCCTGGAAGGATAGGAGGAGAATACAACGACCCAAACAAATACAGGTGACACATATCATTCAAACAGATATGGAGTGAAACACTGTAATGATGCTAAATAAAGCACATTTCTTTAGACAAATTAATTAGTTTAAATTGGTTTTATCTGGCTGGCACTTGAAAAGTCAGTCCAGAAGTTTTTATTCACAATATATTGTATTCAATTTTAACCTAGTTTTGGAAAGGCGTTGAAGCTGGAATGGTCCCAGATGAATCATTCTTTTCTGTCCGTCGTTAATAATTATTTGAATATATAAACTGTTGCTAACCTTACTAATGTGACTTTTCTTTCACAGATCCTTTCAACTAACTTAATATTCAGTAGTCCAGGGGAACTTATAATGGTCAAAGTCGTCTAATCTTGGACCAAACAATTTTTGTTATCCTTCATTATATGATCATATCAAATTGAGAATAAAATGTCCCCAAAAATGAAAATTCTGTCTTTAATTACTCACCCTCAAGTTGTTCTAAACTTGTATGAGTTTCTTTTATCTACTGAACACAAAAGAAGATATTTGTGGGTGGGTAACCAAAGAGTTGGTGGTCCCCATTGGCTTTCATAGCTTGGAAAAGAGTACTGTGGAAGTCAATGGGGACTACAAACTTAGCGAATGATGACAGAATTTTAAATTCCTTTAAAAGACAATTTACATCTTCTAAAAGTTGAGTATTTTTGCTAACATGAAAATGTGAAGCATGAATGAGAATATTTCTCTTTTTAGTGCCTCTACAAAAGACAAGATGAAGAAAGATGCAAATGGATGGGACTCTTTGGATGAGGAGATCAGTGCCGCAGAGGAGAAGAAACATGGAATTAAAAATTTAATAAAAAGAAGACTGAGAGCCCGCTCGTCTATGATCCGCAGTGCTAAGAAAGATGGCGGTTCTGACCTGACTCCAAACAACACCCTGGAAAAACAGAGTCAGTCGGGCCACCCCAACAAGCCATCAACAAACGGAACGCACAGTTTACCCAGGAAAACGGAGGTAAAAACAGAAACCTCAGGCCTTTTTTATAATGCAAAGCAACAGAGCTTTTTGGGCTTTTTTTGTCAGTATAATGTGTGTCATTTGCTCAATTTTCTCATTCTATGTAGCTTCAGAAAAACCTGCATTGCAAATGATAGTCAAGACCTTAAAGTGCTTTTTCAAAATGAATAGTAAGGTCGTATACTTTCAGTTTTACACTTCCACCTGTTCTCACATTGGTGCCGTAACGTATAGGCACCAAAGTAAATATGCATTGCCTACACATGTGGTGTGAAACGCGCGAACTCTGTTCTCTCTATCTGTAGAGGCTAAAACCTGCTTTTGTTTCATCCAGCGCATGAACTGAAAACTAATTAAAAGCTTTTATGGCTTCAGGATTAAAAAGTTCCTGACCAGCCAAATGCGTTCATTTTTAATTTCTTATTTCTTATGTGTTTTAACATTGCTTTTCAGAACTTGTTGTTAATGAGAAATTTTCTTTTAGGAAGAGATAGTCGCTCCATCCTCTGCATCTGAAGAGGAAGGTGACAGAAAATCGGGGGACAAAAATAAGAAAAAGAAGAAAAAACTCAAAATATCTGATATACTCAAAAAAGTGTCATTCAAAAAAGAAGAGCCACGTCCTCAGCGCCCAGCCTCTCTGCCTATCAGAGGTGCTACAGATGTTCCACAACCTGGGGATCATTCTGTTTCACCATGTAAGTTTCAAATGTAAACATTTCTTTAGCTTGTTTAATGGATATAGAATTTGAGACACAGGAGGCGCTGTTAAAGGAGAAGTTCACTTCAGAACAAAAGATAATGATAGATAATGAACTCACCCCTGTGTCATCCAAGATGTTCATGTCTTTCTTTCTTCAGTCATAAATACATTGTTTTTTGAGGAAAACATTTCAGCATTTCCTTCCATAAAATGGACTGATATGGTGAACTTCTAAAATGCAGTTTAAATGCAGCTTCAAAGGGCTCTAAACGATTCCAGCCAAAGAATTTCATCTAGCAAAACGATTGGTTATTTTATAAAAACTTTTTACAAGTTAAATACTTTTTAACCGCAAACACTCATCTTGGTCTAGCTGAGCTGAACTGTGTGTATTCCTGTTTATAACAGTTAGGGTATGTCGAAAAACTCCCACCTTATTTTCTCCTCCAACTTCAAAATCGTCCTACATCGCTGCAGAAGTACCAACCCAGTGTTTACAAAGTGAACATCCGAAGAAGGTCAAACGCCCTTTACAAAAAAATGTAAAAAAGCAATGTAGGATGATTTTGAAGTTTAGGGAGAAAAAGAGATGGGAGTTTTTCAACATACCCTAACTGTATTGAACCGGAGATGCACAACACAGAACTAGACAAGATGAGCATTTGAGGTTAAAAAGTACATAAATTATAACTTTTTTTTAGAAAATAACGATCATTTCATTAGATAAGACCATTTTTCCTTGGCTGGGATCGTTTAAAGCCCTTTGAAGCTGCATTTAAACTGCATTTTGGAAGTTCAAACCCGGGGGCACCATTGAAGTCCACTATATGGGGAACATTTCTAAAATGCTATCCTCAAAAAACATAATTTCTTTATGACTGAAGAAAGAAAGACATGAACACCTTGGATGACAAGGGGGTGAGTAAATTATCTGTAAATTTTTGTTCTGGAAGTGAACTACTTCTTTAAGATTGTCTTATTATGCCTTTTTTAAAAAAAAATTTTAAAAAAATGTTTTTTTTTTAATTAGTCTCTTATGCTCACTAAGGATGCGTTTATTTGATAACAAATACAGTAAGAACAGCAATATTGTGAAATGTTAGTAGAGTATAAAGTAACTGTTTTCTATTTGAATATGTTTTAAAATGTAATTTATTTAAGCTGAATTTTCCAGTCTTCAGTGTCACATGTTTCTTTAGAAATCATCCTAATACGCCGATTTGCTGTTCAAGACACATTTTGTATGTGGAAAACGTGTTTTTTTTTTTTTTTTTTTTTAAATAGAAATAAAAAAAAAAGCATTTATTGGAATTGGAATATTTTGTAACATTTCAAGTGTCTTTACTGTCACTTTCAATCAGTTTATTGCATCCTTGGTGAATAAAATTATTTTAAAAAATCTTACTGACCCCTAACTTTAAAATGGTAGTATGCATATGGACTCTGCATGTGATATGATGTGATATGTTTTATCTCAGCCCATCCGCCTGAGTTTTATGACGGCGTGGCAGAAACTCTGGACAGAATCGCACAGAAACACACTTTGAAAAAGAAATCCCCCGTTAAACCAGAGCCTCCGGCAAGTGCACTCAGAGGTACATGTAAACCATAAAACGGACTTGTTTATGACCTGTTGGTGTTTCATTTTATCATAATATGTGCAGTAGATGCATTTTCAGTGAAATATCAAAGCAAGGTCAGTTGCATACTAACCAGACCTGTTGTCTGAGGTTCAGAAATGCATGTTCAGACCTACAACAATAGCTTATTGTTCTAATAGGCTGATGGTCCAGCGGATGTTTTTTGAATTTTTTTTTTCCTCTTGTATTGTTTGGAGATTACATTACACTTCTTCTTTTCATTCACAGAGAGTGACAAAGAGGCTGTGGTTCAACAGCTAGTTCAGATATTGACTTCAGAGGGGGATGCCATAAACGAAAAGGTAATGATCCCTAAGTTTGGAGATCCCTAAAATTTTTCATTTTTCTTTTAAATGTCTTACTGGGATGCAGAGTAATTCTTATCTTCTTATCATAAACAGTGTTTTGACTGTTTATGGTTATTTTTAGTTAGTTACTCTGTGTTTATCATTGTTTATCATTGTTGTTTATTGTTGTAGATAAATGCCAGTCCTTTCCTGCGGTCCACCCTCACACGCCTTTCCTACCCATCCTTTGCCAAACTTCTCGACACGTATGCCAGTCAGAATGAAGAGGAACCCCCCGCTCCGGCACCGGTCAGCCCTACGCTGCGGCGTCTCGCCATCACCATGGATGTGTCTCGACGAGTGGTCACAGCAACCGGAGTTCAACGCCTGACGGGGTATGCAGAACGCTACATGGAAAGCTTTGCACCGTGGGTGAGGAGTCACGGAGGATGGGTGAGTTTTTACCGTCTACTTTTAGCATTTTCCGCAGTGTCTCTGGGATGTTCTATGTTATTTTCCTCCAGAAGGGGGCAGAGTTGTCAAGTAAATTGTTTTTTGTTTTCATTCACAGGGGAGCATTGCACATTTGGATGAGGTTCTGGAGTGCGATTGATCTCAGTCATCGACCTTAGATCTGTTCATTATGAAGTCTGGATCATGTAGCATGACCTCTGTGAGGAAAAGAAGATGATCCAGCCAGCTGGACAACTGACACTACTTGATTATGTGGTTTCTCTGCTAATGTATTTATTTTTTTGTATTTTGGATGTTTTACATTTTTTTTATGTGACTTTTATACCAAAATACATGATTTCAGTCATCTGCTGTTGTATTGCATCCTTATTTAGTCGTAATGACTTTAACAGACATTATTATAGTACAGATAATTGTTTTAGTACAAATCATCAGTTCTTAAACATTTGATTTCCAATTAAAAGAAATTAACTTTGATCACAAATTCATCGCAAGCAGTTCTAAGAGTGCAATAATAACTAGGATTTACTTTCTTCCACCGTGTACATTCACTTTATATTCATGTAATTATATTTTTTATTAGGATTAATAATATTAATTATTAGGAATTTACCTGGTAAAGTAATTTATCCTAAGTGCATCAGTGAAATCTATGTGCACATGCATATCACGTCCAGTATCTCTAATAGGCAAGTCCGTTTAAACATTTATCACATGTTCAGAATTAAAGAGCCCCTGGCACAATGGGGCGAAGGTAGGGTCAGTCCATGTATTTTTCTGCTCGTAGGATTTGGCAGTACATCAGCATGGAGAACACCAAAGCAAGAATCTGGAGGGAGAAAATGCAGTCGCATTATATCTGAGCACATCCAGCACATAATAATCAGACTATATGAGAAACATGAGTTTCAAAGTACCTGAACGACTCCAATGCAAACTCCAAACCCAAGAACCGAGGTGATGTTAGCCAGAAGCCAGTCTTTGGCCTTCTCATAGCATGGCTGAAACACATTAAACAAGGATAAATAAGTTCAGTCAGCTGCTCATTAAGACAAAATAAACACTGACGTAAACGGTTTATTTTCTGATAATGACTGGATGGAAGTGCAGTTTTGTGTGAAAGTTTGGGATCCCCTCGCAGAATCTGTGAAAATGTGAATAATTTTAACAAAATAAGATAGATCATACAAAATGAATGATATTTTTTATTTAGTACGGTCCTGAGTAAGATATTTTACATAAAAGATGTTTACATTTAGTCCACAGGGTCAAAAAATAGCTAAAATTTTATATTTATATTTTTTATAATTTTATATTTTTATATTTATAACCCCCTTCAAAAGTTTAGGAACCCTTGGTTACCTGGATGATCTACGAGTGCGTTTTTTTTGTTCTGTGATAGTTGTTCATGAGTCCCTTGTTTTTTCTGAACAGTTAAACTGAGCAGTGTTCTTCAGAAAAATCTTCCAGGTCCTGCAGATTCCTCAGTTTTCCAGCATCTTTTGCATATTTGAACCCTTTCCAGCAGTGACTGTATGATTTTGAGATCCATCTTTTCACACTGAGGACGATTGAGGGACTCAAACACAACTATTAAAAAAGGTTCAAACATTCACTGATGCTCCAGAAGGAAACACGATGCATTAAGAGCTGGAGGAGTGAAAACTTTTGAACAGGACGAAGATGTCTACATTTTTCTTATTTTGTTGAAATGTCATTTTTTTTTCATTTAGTACTGCCCTTCGGAAGACAAATTAAGTATAATTTACCTTGATCTTCAAATTCAAAAAGTTTTCACCCCCCGGCTCTTAAAGGAACACTCCACTTTTTTTTTGAAATAGGCTCATTTTCCAACTCCCCTAGAGTTATACAGATGAGTTTTACCGTTTTTGAATCCATTCAGCCGATCGCCGGGTCTGGCAGTAGCACTTTTAGCATAGCTTAGCATAAATCATTGAATCCGATTAGACCATTAGCATCTCACTATAAAATGACTAAAGAGTTTAGTTATTTTTCCTATTTAAAACTTGACTCTTTTGTAGCTGCATCGTGTACTAAGACTGGCGGAAAATGAAAAGTTGCGATTTTACAGGCCGATATGGCTAGGAACTATACTCTCATTCCGGCGTAATAATCAAGGAACTTTGCTGCCGTACCATGCATCGTTTTTATTTAGGACAGTACTAAATAAAAAAATAACACATTTTGTATGATCTCTCTTATTTTGTTAAATTATTTACATTTTCACAAATTCTGCAAGGGGTTCCCAACCTTTGGCATAAAACTGTTTTTGTTTATACCATAGTCTGTCTGAATACTGGATTCTGATTGGCTGGCAGGTATGCCTTAAAACCATTTAATGCACAGGTAGTTCCAAGTCAGTTTAATCACTGTTCTATATTAATGCGCTGCTTTAATTGATGCACACTAGCCAACACATCACTCACACACACACAGAGAGAAAGGGAGGTCGGCTTTGTGTCGGGTGGTTCTTCGCCTCCACATTGTGCATTAAAATTGTTTAATGCACAGCCAGCCATGCATTATCCCTTACTTATGGCCTGACTACCTAATAAATACATGGACATCAAATGTAATTGTTGTAAAGGGGCCATGAACTGAGAAATAAAAATTCTCTTGATCTTTTGACATAGAAGTACTATAAAAACATCCTGTATATTTTAAGAATTCAAAACCTACTGGTTAGTCCAAAAACTGCTTATAACAAACAGCATATGTAGGTTTTATTCTGGCTTTCATTTTACATCATGCATATGTTTGCAATTACCAATAGTTGGTGGGTTTTAGGAATGTGTGGTACTTAGCTGACCCCATGACCCCAGAAATTATCTGACCTCTTCCCAGTAATGGCAGTGTTCAGAAGTATCCCTGCAGCAGGATTCAGGAGGTTTCTTGCTGGATGTTTTGTTGTGCCAGTCAGTGTGGTTGCTCACGCCACAGCACTTGAACTGAAGGAAACAGAATCTATGATTCACGCTAAAGAATCTCAGCCTTCCTATTTGTGACTGTTCTAAACTCAACTCACAATTCTCTGCATGTTGTCCCAGGATTTTTTCAGGCCTTCATTTGTAGAATAGTCTTTCATTCTCTCTCTTAGGTCATCCTTGGCTTTTTTGTCCAGCTAAATGGACAAAACAGAGAGAGAAGCGGATAAACAGGAAGTCGAAGGCAAAGCGTTTTCCTGAAAGGAAAGGCTGAATTTTTTGCAAGGCTCAGATGTTAGTCTCTCACCTCTTCATGATACACACTCAAAACCAAAATCAGTGCCACTTCTGTTAGGACTAGAAACAAGAGGATCACAAAAAACTGAAAGAACCAGAAAGAACCATTAGACCACATGAATGACAAGAATGTATATATAAAAACAACAGACATGGTGTATTCTGATAGCATACCCATTTAATGAAACAGATGTGAAATTTAAATTATTAATTTAGTACATTATATATCTCATAAACATACTACAGTTAAAAGATTTGTGGTTGGTGAGATTTTCCGACAGAAGTCTCTTATGCTCAGGAAGGCTGCATTAGTTGATCATAATTGAAAATAGCTGTTTTCTATTTCCATATGTTTTTTAATATGTCATTTAGTCCTGTGATGGCAAAGCTGAACCCCCCACCCCCCCAGTCTTTAGGGTCACATGATTCAAACATATGAGAGAAAGATGATATTTGAATGTCCTCTGGGCAGTTTGCACACATCTGTTTTACTGATGTCAGTGAGGATCCAGGTACCTTACCGTCATCAACAGACACTTCTGCTCTTTCAGAGCACCGAGGCATCCGAGGAACCCTGTGACCATGGTGATGCCCCCAGCAACAAGCAGCAGGTTGGCAGCAGAGAGTGAAGGGAAGGATAGTGGTAGAGATGAAAACTCTGACTGTGTGAAAGCGAGCCACACCCCAACACCAAATAAACCGCATCCTCCCAACTGCACAAACAAGCCCAGATAAAAACAAATACCAGTACATAAAGTTCAGTTAAGTCACTTTTTATCAGTGTAAAGCAGTTAAGGTCATTCTGAGGGACAAGTGTAGTAGGCCCGCATGGCTTTCAAACTTTAATTGACTATTGTTACTTAATTAATTGCTTGAACATTTCTACATATTTTATACATATTAAACACTTAAAGGGATAGTTCACCCAAAAATAAAAATTCTGTCATTACTTACCTTCATGTCATTACAAACCTGTAAGACCTTCATTCATCTTCAGAACACAAATTAAGATATTTTTGATGAAATCCAAGAGCTTTCTGACCCTGCATAGACTGCAAGGCAACTACTACATTCAAGGCCCGGAAGGGTAGTGAGGACATCGTTAAAATAGTCCAGTGACAGCAGTGGTTCAACTGTAATGTTATGAAGCGAATACTTTTTGCACACAAAGAAAACAAAAATAATGCCTTTATTCAACAATTTCATCTCTTCCACGTCAGTCTTCAACACACGGTCACAAGAGTATCACAACGAGTGCGTGTGGTGCTGCTGACACAGGAGCCGGCGTTCTGACGCAGAACCTGGATGCGCTCCGCCTTGTTTGCAATCAGAGAAGATGCACACCGTATATTAAACAGTCATCATAAACATGTCTGAAGATTTCGAACAGAGAGTATGATTTACAATTTTTTGTCCAGCCTTACTTATTTGAACCAGAATATACAGACGATGAGCTAAGAAAGATGGACGTTGTATGTCAGAACGCCGGCTCCTACGCGCCAAAGACTGACACAGAAGAGGAGAAATTGTTGAACAAAGTCATTATTTCTGTTTTCTTTGCACGTGAAAAGTATTCTCGTAAGTTCATAAAATTAAGGTCGAACCACTGATGTCACATGGACTATTTTAACGATGTACTTACTACCTTTCTGGGCCTTGAATGTGGTAGTTGTGCTGCTGTCTATGCAGGTTCATCAAAAATATCAAAACGATCTTAATTTTTGTTCTGAAGATGAATGAATGTCTTACAGGTTTGGAACGAAGTGAGGCTGAGTAATTAATGACATCTTCATTTTGGGACGAACTATCCCTTTAAGGCTGGAATACGTTACATACCTTTATAATTTTAAACAGATTCTAAACACTATGCATATACACTTGCTAAATTTTTACTGAAAAAAAAACAAAACTGGAGCTAAGCATCACACACTACCAAACTTTTAAGTTATTCTGAACACAGTAAACTTAAGCAGAAACATGTGCTTCGCTGCTACGAGATGTATGACAAATGGAACAATATGAGTTATAAAACTGGCTCAAATTATCAACCTTGTTTGATATTCGGCTGGATAGAATTATAGCATGAAGCTAGACAATACACAATTTCTGTGAAAACTGTCAACTCCGACTGTCCAAAATCTGCAAACTGGCTATATGACCTTTTGGCAAATATAAATCGGGGTCGGGGTGAAATCTTACAGAAGTTGTGTAGTGTTCCAGTCTTTAGTTTCATGGACTTACTTTTTTTCTACATCCGTTACGCCAGTAGGTAGCGAAAAGTTACGTGCTTTTTTAAGCGAATCAATGAACCGATTCGCTAAGTGAACGATTCAATGACTCGTTCGATAGTTCAACGCTCATTCAGGAATAAAGTGTTTAGATTCTGTTTGGACTTCATTGGGAACGGTCGATGGCTGGGCAAAAATGGACGAAGTAACCAATTTGTGTAAGTTACCCAGTATTAACTTACTGTTTACTGAGCTGGGGCTGTATTACAGAAACTTCCCATTTTAATTCTTGATTTAAGATTAGAAAAGTTCTGTTTCCTGAGTGACATTACCATGGTTACTGAACAGAAAGGATGTGAATCTGAGTTAGGATATTTCTGTAATACAGGCCCTTATGTATAGGCTAAATGCAATGATACACTTGCGAATCTTGTGTTTCTGAATAGCCTTATATCATTCAGAATAACAGGTTCACTTCAACTCGTGCGGGTTTGATCAGGATGGTCATGTTTTATTGAATATGGTTTCACAATCTGCCAAACTGATGTTCGACAGAAGAGTAAAGCAGAACTGACCCAGAAGATGAGGTTGAAGATAAACATGAGGTACTTCACACAGCAGAGGCAACCTCGTGACACAGACATTCTGCGTGAAAGAAGAAAGACAGGAATAGAGTCACCAAATGACGATAAACATGTTGTGTGTGTGTGTGTGTGTGTGTGTGTGTGTGCTTTTAACGTGAGCAAACTTTCACACTCTCCTGAACTGTAGAATGGAAAGGAAGTGCTGTTTCCAGACAGGAAGAAACCACCCTTGGGTTGTACTGCTGATAGCATTAACTAAAGCCATTATGAACCCATGTCTAAAACAAACTCGCGTAGGGCCTCTCTTATACATAATTTTGTGGACTTTTAATAATATGTCCCACTTCATTTTCCATAAGCAAAAGGCAACACAATCACATTGTTTGGTTATTTTGCCCTTTTTGTTCCACAAAATACAGTCCACATGTGACCACAGAGTATATTGTGGGCCAAAATGTAAACATATCAGCCCACTCAAAGTTTGGCAGCACATGGATTTATGATCTGATTTCAGTAGTATGTCAGTAATGGTTCTGAAAATTGGCACCATATGTATGTGTGAATTTAAATATGAAAAAACAGAAACCTAATCCTACATTCAGCTTTCTTGTGATTATGAATGCTTGGAAAAGAGAGAAATTAACATGAAGCGTAACCCTCATTTCTTTCCATTCCAATCATTTGATCATTTCTGCTAGTGCATAAAAATTTTTTCCTTACCTAAATGTCAAAGAGAAATGATCGTTTTCAAAAACACATGATACTGAATAAAATTTGTCATTGTTTTCTCTGGTCAGCTTCAGCGCTGATGAAGTAGTTCATAAACAGTACACAAATTACTATATTTAGTATTACTAAATTTACATTAGACATGAAGCAAATACAGTCCCTTACCTTGATGTAGATGGAGACGGACAAAGTGAATGACAGGTAATTGAAGGGTTTCTAGCAACAGAGTTGAGTTTTCACTGTGTCCTGAATCCAAAGCGTCCGATATTGTCTTTTTGTTTTGTACTAATGAAGTTCATGAGATCTTGCTTTATTTATTCATAGATTGATATTATCCACATCATAGATGTGATTCCTCCAGTTCTTCTGGGTGTTAATGACTCTTCATAAGGTGGAAAAAAAGCATAAAGTCTTCTGTGAAGTGATGAACTTGAAATATTGGTCTCGCAGTTTTGTGGGATACAGAATTCTTCACAAGCTTTTCTTTCTTTGTCGTTTAATTCCTTCAGACTCCAATAATTTCTTTCCCCGGATTCCTTTTGAACTTCCAAAAAAATGTATTTTTTCTATTTTTAACGTAACAAACAACGTCAGAGCATTTGTTTGCTTCTTAATGTGTTCCCTCAACCCTAATTACTAATTCCTGGTTCTGCTTGGCTTTCTATCTTTTCTATCAGCTATTTTCCTCCCTCTCTTGTTCCAAATAACTTCCAGATGTAGCCATCAGCCCTCCCCTCTCATTTTTTTCCCTCTCTCCTCCCTCCGCCGGTCTCCAGAGAATCCATTCTTTTCCAAGACCCTCCTCTCCTGAATCTCTCTCCCTCCCTCTTTCTCTTGGTTTTGTCCAAACAATCCTGATGGATGTGGCCGGCAGACACACATTTGAGGCTTTGCAGTTCTCTGTGTGCGTCTTTTTGTTTAGACTGTAGATCTTTAATCTATTAAACACACTACTAACCCTTTGTAGAAGCAACAGAAACACTTTTTGTTATAAACATTTGTAGTTGAATTTATTAATGTGATATAAAGGGTGCAGGGGACTTATATTCACATATAGTTCTCTTCACACATATCATATGCTTTTTTTTTATAAAAAAAAAATGCTAATTTCTTGTAAATGTCAATCAATATCAATCACAGTCAGGCTAGATTTTCCCCCTCTTTACAGTTGGAAATCTTGTTATGAGCTCCATCTGGTGGTCATTTGTAATATTTTATTCATTTGTTCATATTTCTTTATTTTAATCATTTCAAGAATGTGAAATGTAACCCATTTCTTTAGATGGAAATCAATGTTTTTGCTGCTTATGAGCTTTTAAACAAAAATTAGCTGTCTCGCCTGTTATGGATCTCACACTGTGTGCTGCAATGTCAGAAATCCCCAAAGAAGTGCAAAAATACAAAAACTCACTTCTGCACCCTTCCTGTAGCCATCAGTGACATTTATACACACCTCTACTTTCTGTTCGGCACACCCTTCCTTTAGATTCGAAGGGCTGCTGTCTTCTTATTTTTCTATAATGTAGTGATATATAGGTGTGGACCTATCACTGTAAAAAACAATTTGTTGAGTCAGCTTAAAATAATTTGTTACCCCGCTGCCTTTAGTCAACTTGAAATATGACAACAAAATATTTAAGTCGATTCAACTTACAATTTTAAGGCAGCCGGGTAACAAACACAGCTTTTAGGTTTAACAAACCAGTTTTTTAGTTTAGTCAACTTAGTACAACTTAACATTTCAAGTTGAATAAGCTTATTTGAGTTGACTGAACCTAAAAGTTTAAGGCAGCAGGGTAACAAATTATTTCAAGTTGGCTCAATATTTTGTTATGAGTCATCCTTGGGTCTCTTGATGTGTTTAGAGCAAGGGTGTCCAAACTCGGTCCTGGAGGGCCAATGTCCTGCAGGGTTTAGTGCCAATTTGCCTCAGCACACCTCCCTGCTGGTTTCTAGCATACCTAGTAAGACAACCTAGTGTCTAATTGGGGTTGGAGTTAAACTCTGCAGGACACCAGCCTTCCAGGACAGAGTTTGGGCACCCCTGGTTTAGAGTTAATGTCCATGACCTCTAAAAGAGGCACAGCTTTTTAGTGCTGATGTCAGTTTAATTCCTTATCATTTTCTAGCTAATGACATGGCAGAGAGCTGTGCAGAATTACACAGAATTTTTCTACACACCCCCCTGCCTCTTGCATGTATGTTTCTTAGATATTTTGGTTAGTTTGATAATATTAACAGAAATTAGAAATTTCAGTTTAACACATTCTCCACAGAATTCCCCAGTTTTACCAGCAAGATATGCAAAGAATTAAAAAATACAGAATGTTTGTAATTAAGAATGTGAACATTTTATTCCAAGTTGTATCGTTTATCAGTATGCTATCATAACTTTTTGCTTACAGTTAAAAAAGTTCATTCTCAGAATGTAAGTCTTCAAATTTTAATGGTTAGCTGTTTTGTTTTGAACATCAGCACTTTGTGCAGTAATCACTGAAATCTCTAACCTCATTCCTGCAGCCTCATTAACATCTTTACATGTAAAGATACAGATTGTTTTTATCTACATTTATAGCAAACATTTGAAATGGATGAATGATGATGTTTAATTAATTCAGCCATTATTTTGTCTTAAAAGTGTGGTCACATTGTTTAACAAATTTTTGCAGTCCTTGCAATCTGCAAATTTGCATGAGGGTGAAAGATTTCCCCACAAAAATTTTGCAATGGGTTCAGTTGGTCATGTGCAGCATTTGCAGTTTTGACCAACAGAGCACTGCTTTGTGTGAAGGTTAACTTCTATAGAAGTTAACTGTTCAAACCCATTTAGAGTAGGTATTACAGTTATGTCACTTGCAGCTGTGCGCACATTGTGGTGGCAGAAAAACAGTGGTATCAAGTGGAGTAAAATGGGTAAAATCCATGGAATAAGAGAAAAAATGTATTGTGTTGCCTTTGGATGTCAGAATTGGAATCCAAATAGAATAGAACAGAATAGAATACTGTCATCAAAGACGCCATTTGAAGCTAAAAGCAGACGTTTAAACAGACAGACTATGGATGAAATTAAAGCACAGCTGTGATTAAAGCATAAGTTTGATTTAAACAAGAGGTCCACATACAGTGCTCAGCATAAATGAGTACACCCCCTCTTAATATATATAAAAGATGTATTTTCTTAATAATCACTAATATAATTCATGAAAGATGGCAAAATTTAAATGTATTAAACATATACGTAATAAAAACAACAAAATATATGCCAATATTTCCTGTAAAATAAGTAGATTAGCCAATTTTGTTTAAATAAAGGATTGCAGAAATGAGTACACCCTAGATGTAATTCAGCAAATGTATAATATTCTAGTACTTAATATGTCCTCCAGAACATTAAGTATACTGCTCTGACCCTTCTTGGCACTGAGTGTACAAGTTCATGGCAAATTTTCACATCTGTCCTGTTTAGCTCCTGGAGGACGACCTCCTTAAATGCCCTGGTCTTTAATGGGGAGTTTTGCTCAGCTCGTCTCTACAGAGTCCTCCACAGCTGCTTAAGAGTGTTAAGACTGAGTGAAATACATGTCCACTGAAAGATTTTCACCTTGGGAAAATAAATATCCTCATTGTCATGCTGAAAAAATGCCCAATAATGCAGGGAACGAGGGGAGGGTAGCATCTGCAGTTTCAGTTTTTTGTATTACATCACACAGTAGTGTGTGAATTCATGACAGCGCTGATAAAGCACAGCTCCCTCACACCTTCAGCACTCATACATCCCTGTAGAAGAGCTTTACTACCACTGAACGTCACTGTAGGTACCAGGCACTTCTCCCTGTACTCCTCCTGTAGCAACACCAGAACATTTTGGATGCTTTTGGATCCAAAATGATTGACTTGGTCTCTTGACACCAGAGTATGGATTCCCATAAGTCTATATTTACTAAATATGGGCCTTGGATAAGGTTAAATGAGTTTATTGTGATTTGGCTACAGTAGGTAATTCTAGTGGTGACAATAACCATGCATGTCACTTCTGCAGGCTGCTTCGTACTCTGTGAGATAAAGTGTCATTCTTTTCATAGCTTTTGCCGGCTCTGATACTCTTGCGTGGTATTTCTCTGCCTCATTTTTGTAGCAAAAATTCACTCATCATTAAATGAAAACTTAAAGTGAAGACCTGATTATTTCAGGAGCTTTGTCACAAGTCCATTGTTTTTGAATGTCAGTGCTACTTCTGCTATATTTTCACACTTAAAACAATAATTTGGTATTCCTCTTGTACCACTGTCCTCTTTTATGCTAAGAAATAAGTCACCTGGCAGTTCTCTCCCAAGTGGTTTCATTGTTGACAGCATTAAGTCTGTGTATGATTCAGTAGGCTATAAAACGCCTTTAACTGTCAGGAAGTTACTTTTCTTTAAAAGTTTTGGTTCAGTATACTTACCTGTTGATCAAAAATAGCTTTAAACCTACACTTTTGTTTTCTTTTTTTAGTTTTATGTAGTAACTTTCAGGAGGGTGTACTCATTTTTGCAACACAACATTTTAGCACTTTGATAGGAAAATCTTAATTTGCTAAATAATTTTGACATTCTTCTTTGGTAATTGATCAAGCAGGCTTGTTGGAACATTATATCTCCATAGAATCCTAATATGTCTTTCAAGTGAAGAGTAATTGCTCAATTTGTTAAGTTTTAAAGGGGGTGTACTCATTTATGCTGTTTACTGTAATATTCACATGTGCAGTTTATAGGGGACGTATTGTATTAGCCCTACAGCTACAGCATGAAATACTATTCAAACCTATAACATTTTACTAGTGCTGTCAAACGATTAATCGCGTCCAAAATAAGTTTTTGTTTGATAATATAATGTGTGCATACTGTATACATTTATTATGTGTATATATAAAAACATGCACATACAGTATATATTTTGAAAATATCTACATGTATTTACATGCATATATTTATATTCATAAAATTTCTATTATATATAAATATATTTAATATGCAAACATAACATATTTTTCTTAAAAATATACATGCGTGTGTGTGTATTTATATATACTTAATAATGCACACATACATTACGTAAACAAAAACTTTTATTTTGGATGCGATTAATCGTTTGACAGCACTACATTTTACATAACATTTACCCATTTTACCTCACAATTCTGTCTTTTTTGTCACAAATCTCCTAGTCATTTAGGAAAATCAGATTTTGTAACTCGATTTAACTCAACAATAGCACATTTGTCAATTTTGAGAAAAAAAGCCAGAAGTGTGGGATATAAACCCATGATTCTGGGCTGAGGGGAAAAGAGTGAGTTGATTTTTCTTATCAGAATTGCAATATAATCTCAGAATTGCAAGAAAAAGTCAAAATCTTGAAATATAAACTCAAATTTACCTTAATTTTATTCTTTTATTCCATGGTTTCCATAGACTGCTACTTCAAAACTGTCATTTTCTGCCACCAGATAGGCTCCGCCCACAAAAACATCATCACTGTTTGCACCGAAATTGGTCTAGGTTTATGAATTGTGCTTCACACATCTACAGTACAGTGTTGACAGTAGACAACAGATTTTTTGGCAGCAAAATTTTACGAATGTTTGGCTAATGTGACCGCACTTTTAAGTATAAAACAGCTGAGGAAAATAAGTATGAGTTTTGGAACATCATTATATGTTCCAGCACTGCTGATAATGAATTGCGATAGTCAAATAATATATACAAACTATATTACTTAAGTCTTTGTTTGTAACACAAATTCCGTAATCCAGACAGTCATTCCAATTACTCCCTGTTGATTTAGTCAACAGAAGACTTTTAGGCTTTTAGACAGCTGTGGTGAGACAGAACGCTTCTCCTCCGTTCATCCCCTTCTCTTCACTTTTGTCATCTCCTTTCTGTTTCTCGTTCTCCGCCAGTGTTTTTTCTGCCTTGTTTTCAGTCGCATCCTCATCTATGTAAAGCAGAGGCTCCTGCTCCTCCCATTTCTTAGCCTCCTTGGTGCCGTCCCCACCCACTCCACCGTTAGACACGTCTCCTGCATCGGGGGCGGTGAATGTGCTGAGCACCATATCATCATCCTGCTTCCCATCATTAGGCAGAAGACCGTCCTGTGCCTCGGCGTCACATTCAACCCCCGCCTCAAGATTGACAGGCCCCGCCCACGCATCATCCTGCGCCCCTTTTTTCTTCTTGGACCGTTTGCTTTGTCCATTCACGTGCACGGGGCCAAAATTCCTTGAGGCGTTTTTCTTTCGCCGCTGGATGATCACAATTATGACTACGCATAGCACTAAAAGTGTGACCATGCATGCTATGATTATTATTAACCAGCTGTTTTCCCAAGGTGAACTACTGTCCTCTAAAATTACGCCAGCGCTGCTGAAAGTCGTGTGCACTTCAGAAAAATTTGGGGGTTGCTTTGTAATTGATGTTAGAGTTGTAGTGGAGGGTTCGGTGCTGGTGTCCACAGGGTCGGACGTGGTGGTCGGCGACTCATCTGAGTCTGGTTTGGGCAGGATGGCTGTGATGGCTATTGTTGAAACAGTGGTCAAGGCCACAGCTGCTGTGGTGATTTCTTCTGTAGATTGTTCTGTAGGACTGGTCAACTCAGGAGAAGTGAAGCCAACAGTTGTTTCATGTTGACTTGTGCTTGGGGCTTCTGAAGGAATTTGTTCTGTCACTGTTGTTTCCACAATAACAGGCACAGTAGTACTGGCCACTGTGGTGTGCTCTGCTTGAGCAGTTGTTGGTTCAGGTGATGGTTCTGGTGATGTTTGTTCAATCGCAGTGCTGAGTGGTGGAGTACTCGCAACTGTTTGTTCCTCAGGCATGGTGCTTATTTGGTTAACAAGTGTGGTTTCTGAATTCTGCGGATGCACTACTGTTGGTAGTACAGCAGCTGTATTTTCAGGTGTGGCGTTGGTGATTTCAGAACTTAATGTTGAATCCACAGCATTATTGTTTGCTATTGTGTTGGTGGTGGCATTTGCATCTGCCTCTGTTGTCTCTTGTGCATCAGTGAACTTGAAACAGGCTCCGAGAGCAATCAACAGAGGCAAATTGCTAAAAACAAACCTCATGATGAGCATATTGATAAAAAAAAATCAATCTAGAAGATTCCTGCAGCAGTTTCAGTGTTTATGCTAGAAAATTGCTCTTGTGAGCTGATATTGTCTTTGGAGGTCCACTTTTAGGCCTTGATCGAAAATGAAGGAAACCTCCAAACTGTGACTATATGTTAAGGCGAAGCAGTCGGCGGAAGAAATTCATCCTTTTTTAACTTGTTCTTTGCGTGGTTGGTGTTTTACAGAGGTAATCTTGTGTGAATCTCGGCCGGAAAGTTTTACACAGGCCTGTTCCTTCCTCTTTCTCCTTCTCTGTCTTTCTTTTAGTGTAGCATGGGCGATTTCAGCTTTGAAATAAACATGTGACAGCAAAAAAGACAACGGAAGAAAAGGAAAGTTAGTCAAAAAGTGATCATGCTTATTTGTCTCAAAAATAGATATTCTGTTTATTTTTTGGTAAAATTTTGTAATGTTTTTAAAGACGTCTCTTATGCTCACAGAGGCTTCATTTATTTGATCAAAAATACAGTAAAAACAGTGAAACGGTTCAAATGTAATTATTCCTGTGATAGCAAAGCTGAATTTTCAGCATTATTACTCCAGTCTTCAATGTCACATGATCCTTCAGAAATCATTCTAATATGCTGGTTTTCTTTTTATTAATATTACCAATGTTAAAACCCCTTAATGCTGTTGTGGAAATATTCAGGATTACTCTGAATGCAAATATATACATCATTCTAAATCATATGTATTTATTTATTTTTGCTAGAAGCTAGATTTAAATTGGCTCTTTTGGGAATCTTGTGAGCCCCTTGAAATTGTCTTCGTTTGCGCTGCTCTACCTACCAGATGAGTTCCACTTCATTTGACGGGCAGAACGGAGGTACATCCTCGGGTTATTTCAGTGCATATCTACCACTTTTACTAGAGTCGAGCGCCAGCATGACGTTTTTCTAAGCTGCATGTAACGGTTTTTTTTTTTCTTTTTGGTCTACCTGTCCTCAAGCATCATTACAACATCATTATAACATCACAGCAACAAACAAAACCCGTTTGGTCCCATTATGAATAAGTGCGACTGGCACTTACCTTCATGCCTCTGAGAAAAGTCACTGCAAACTCCGACCACCAAGACCTAACTGAACATGTGAAAATCTACACACTCACGCATGCAAAATGCACCTATATCCTGTTAATTTCTCTTCCTCTCTCACTACTTCATGCCCTCTTTCATTTCTCCTCCCTCTGAAGATGTCATATCACTGCGTGCATCTGGCCGAGAGAGGCTGTAGCCGAAAGATTAAAAAAAAACATGCAGAAAGTGCTTGGTTATATATGAATTATTATCTCATACTGAAGTAGAAAAAGAGAAGCCAAGCTGTAATGGGAAGCTCTGTGCTGGGCGTGTTGACACTTTTGTGGGTTTTGACTATGCTTTGTCTGCACAACTTTGCCGTTGAGAGTCTGTGTGCAAAACACGTGTGCGTGAGTACATGTTTGTTGGGTGGAGGGTATTGCAAGCTTAGAGAAGTGTGAAAAATGATGTCTAAACTAAGGTTTGCTTAATCCGTTCTGAGATGTATGTCCTGTCCTTTCATATTTCACAATATAAATTACTACATATCTGAACACAGGATTTGGTAATTTTACCAATTGCAGGTCTCAGTAAGGTTCAGCAGAAAACAAGACTAAACACAGTTTAATTTCCTCTTTCTGAACGCTCTTTACGCTTTCATGACGTTTGTCTCTCACTCTGTTTTTTTACCACTCAAGCACGACCTGCATCATCTGCTGTAAATCTTCAAAACGATCGATTCACACCATCTCAGAATCAATAGTTATTTTACCTCACTGTATGTCACAAGATAATCTTTACAAGTTCAAGCCAGCACTGTGAGATTTCCAAAGACAATGTGTTATCAGAGATTTTCGCCCCTAGAATTTTTTCTTGGGCAAGTTATCGCAAGTCCTGACCAAGTGATTGTGGCAACACCGGCTGCAATTGTGTGCCTGTATGTGGATTAAAAATTCAGAATAGCTGTTACAATGATATTCCTTCATTCAGTATTGTTTGCTCAAAGTATATCAATTGAAATAGCATATTTAAAAAATGCATGATATTATTTATTTATTATACAAATGTGTTTTTATTGATTTATTTTATTCAGGAATTGGAATTTTTTTGAAAAATAACCTAGAATTTTCTGAATTTTTTAGCAGTGTAGCAAAAATTTCCCTTCACTTTTCCAAGTAAGGAGACACAGTGTTTATTTTTCTGGAGTCACGTCAGTCTTCTTGCCTACATTTCAGTTTGTCTGGCGTGTGGGAAGTGTTATTTTACTGACTGACACATCCATTTAATGTCACTGTAAAAATTAGTTGAGGAAAACATGACGTGACCAGCTTGAGGATTTTTTTTTAAATATACATTTGGAATAAATGATGTATTAACCTAAATTAGTTCTATATACTCTATATAGTACACACCAAAACATATGTTTACTCTGTAAAATAGAAGAACACTTTAATGGTGACTTGAAAAATAACTTTAACAACTAAATAAAATCAAGAACACCACATACACAGTGCTAAAACATCTCATTCTAAAAAAAACAAATATTTATTTCATGATACATCCTCTTGCTTTGACCAAAAACACAAATTATTGCATCATCAGTGATCAAACTGAGCATCAGCTGCCTGCTGGCTGGACCCTCACCACCATACCTGACACTGTCATGCTGGCTTCATGTGCTATTGAACATTTTCTACTTCCCACTTTTAGAAGTTATCACGAGTTTGTTGTGTTTAAGTGCTTTGTTGTGAAAAACAATTGAAATCATGGAAGACTGCAGTTTCATTCTTGCCTCTTTCTTGGGGAAACTGTACTGAAGCCAAAATGTATTGAAGATATTTAGTCAATATCTATTTTTGAATGTCTGTCATCCTATTAGTTGGCAACCAAACATTACCCACACTACTGTACATATTCACTGCGCTATTCAGATAGTCATCTTGTCAACAATTCCAGAATTTAGGTCTCAAAAAAAAAAAAATGAATAAAAAGAGTGTAATGGCAAGAGAAAGAAATGCAAATATTTTGGAAAATGCCACATCAGTGGTTCTCGTCATCATGTTTAAAGGCACAATATGTATGATTTTTTGAATAAATCCAGTAGAACAGTAGCTGCGTTTCCATTCCCTTTCATATTGCACAAATTGCAATTGCTAATTAAAAATACACGTAAACGGAAACACGTCAATTTCGCAAAAACTCCCATATATCACAAAAAACGCTCACATGAGGTGGTTTTTCAGCCAATTCGAAAAAAAGGACCATTTCGCAAAACTGCAATAGAAACAACTTTTACATTTACAGGTCACCTTACGTACGTAAAAGTCACATGATCATTCTTTAATGTACTATAACATAAAAAAACACCAAGTTTGTGGATCATTGCGGCCTAATGTCAGTAACTCTTGTCAAAAGCATCCCAGAAGCGGCTCTTTGCGCTGCTTCTGTAAAAGATATATGCTTATGTCTCCTACAATTAAAATAAATGGCTAGTGTGATGTCTGCAATATACATAAATCTACCACCATCAATCGCTATTATTTGTCGCGAAAGGAAAATAACATTGGTTAATGGAAACGGCATCATTTTGCAAGTTTTTTTATCGACATTTATAAAATATTGCAAATCTGTAATGGAAACACACCTAGTGTTATATATTTTGCTTGTGTACTTGGATTATCCCAAATGTTTTCCAAGAATGTTTTAACTAGTGTCCATTGCGTCGCCTGCCAGTGACATCATACACCTTCGATTTTGTAGAAATTATGGAAACACCAAAGATTCTTTAATATGTTGTGCGTTTTAATAGATAGGTGATGAATACACAGAGTAGAATTAAAACAGAACATAATTCACTCAATGTATCTAGTATGATAAAACAGCGTTGCTTTACCCCACATAACGCATGACAGCAAAGAGCTGAAGCGCTCAACTGTGAAATAATAAAAGCTCTGCAGCTTTCATGCCGTATGTCACACTCGTCCTTCATTAGCAATTGCTCCAGCAGCCTCGTTACGCTTATACGGCTTTCAGCCCCATCCTGCCACATACTACAGTGACATTAGTAAAACTTTAATACATTAGCTCATCCATGAACATAATTTCTGCCCAAGTCCCATCAGATTGCATCGGCTGTGAGGATGAAGACAACAACTCCCATGATTCCACACTCAATCAAGGCATCATCAAACTACTTCTTTGTTTGTTTTGAACATGCTCCCTCTAGCGGCGAAAATTAGATACTGTGCCTTTAAATCAGTGATTCTCAATACCAGTCCTCGCGCCCCACCGCTCTGCATACTTCGTATGTATCTTTTATTCGAACATAAGTGCCCTGTGAAGTGGACAACACAGGATTTTCCACTTCAAAGCGAGTGTATATGTTCCATTTAAAGCTCATTAAAGCATGCAAGACATGAATTTAAATTCTATTTATTTACAGATGTATTTATGTCACACTTCACACTTCTCTAGTAAGATTTGTCTGTATGTGAAGACGCTGCAGGCGGTGACGTAGTGCAAATTTGTGAATGAATGTTCCGAAGTGAAATAAACTTCAACGGATTTCCTCTGCTCAGGGAGTAGGGAACAATGAACACTGTGTAGGGACCATGTCAATCGGAACACAGTCAATGCATGGAGCTCAATTCTAATGAGCTGGTTATCTGAATCAGGTGCGTTAACTAAGACAGACATGCAAAATATTAGGGATGGGACAATACATCGATTCTGAGATCTTCCGAATGCATCGCCGTTCTCTTTGATTCTGAGCCTAGATTTTAACAGCAGATGGCGCTCTAATCTGGTTTTTATCTGCACACTCAAATGCTCATGAAGAAGAGTGCTGAGGAGAACTTCATGCGTTCGGCTGAGTCATGTAATTTCACCTCGACTTAGAATGCTTTTATGATGCAAGATTATTGTAAACGCAGCCTACTGTGAACACCCTTGTAATTTGCTTCAACCTTTTCAAATTGTATAAATGATTATTTTAGGTTAATGTAAGAATTTGTAAAGAAGCAGAGCACGGCTGTTGCATCTGCTGTTCAAAACTAAGCTCAGAATCGATTTGAGAAAGAATCACAATGTGTTTCGAAAAATCTCAAATCGATGCAAAATCATTTCTCGATTCGCATTGCAACGATTTATCATCGCGTCCCTACAAAATATGCAGAGCGATTGGGTACGAGGACTGCAATTGAGAACCGCTGCTTTAAATCGTATGGCCCACCCAACTCATAAACTTATCTCAAATATCTGTTTTCCATTTATAAATATGACTTTTAAGAGGCCATTTGTGTCCAGTTTCTGACTAGGAAACTCCTATTTATAGCCAGCATAAGTTCTTGCTGTTTCATTGATTTATTTAATGTCAGCTTTGTCTATATTCAATAGTTCAATGAACTTAGAGTTTGTCTTTTGGGGGTTTTTGCTCTACAGTGCACAGCTGAACACAAATCCCTCTGACAATTAAAGGCCCATGACCACAAAAACAACATTCAGACTTCTTATTCAGACTTCTGTAGTTGCTCGAATAAATTTTCCGCCAAAATCCCCTTGTGTTTCAGACATTAGCCTGAAGGTATATCTGTCTAAATTGTTTCCTTTGGTGTCTTGCAAAGTTTATGACTACGTGTCATGCATCCTCTCCTCTCTCACGCGTCTGTTTGCGTACCAGAACTCCGTTATGTCATCCACAGTCACTCTAGGCTGAATCCACAGGCTGTTCTCCTCATTATCCTGCTCCCGTCCTCTTCTCTTCATCCTCTCCTGCTTCTTTTTGTCCTTCTCCTTCCTGTCGGCCTCCAGCGTGGATCCGTTGACGTACCAGAACTCCACTCTGTCCTGCACCGAAGCTTTGGGGTTGGCCCAGAGGCTCTCTTTCTCACTCGATCGACCTCCTTTCTCTCTCCGCTTCAACTTTTTTTTGAAGACCGACAGACGCACCCAAAGGAAGATGCTTATGCCTAGAAATATGGTGGCGGTCATTGCTAAAGTAAACAGCGTGATGAGGCAGACCAGCGTGGATTGTCGAGAACTAGGTTCTGGGCTTGTGTTCACACATGTAGGCCTCACTTCGTTTTCGGGTTCAGTTTTGTTTGTTCTGATGGTTGTGGCATTTAGGCTGTTGTCAGTTGTGGCATCGGTTATGATTGAGATGTTGATATTGGTGGTGGTACCAACGGGTGTGTCTGTTCCTGTCCTGTTTTCTCTTCCCATGGGTGGTGTAGAGTTCGTGAACCTGTGTGTGTTCTGCTGTGTTGTAGAGTTTATTACACCACCTACTGAGGTGTGATTTTCAGATGCATTTGTAACCATCAGGCCTTGCTCTGTTGTATAACCCGGTGTGGTCATGGGAATATCTGTGCTTTGTAAAGATGACCATTCATTACTCACTGTTGCTGTTATAGCACTCACATCTGTTGTGTTCACTGATGTGTTGTAATGTTCCTCCCTGTGTTCACTTGTATACCCATAACTTCCCTCAGTGCCTCGTGTTCCTCTCGACTCCTCAGTCATATTAGCAAATGTGGCCTGGGTGGAGTTTGTTTCATAATTTCTTTCATCGGCTTTCGTTCTCATGTCCTCGTTCTCTGTCGAATGTCTCCAGGGAACTGTTGAGACGCTGTCGACTGGGTCTGATAAGATGTCTGTGGTCTGAACGGTGCTCCCATCATAGTTGTAACTCACACTTAACGTTGTTCCTGTTTCGTTACTGTCATCCCTTTGTGGTGTCAGTCTTTCAAAGTTACTGGAAACTGTTGTATGACTTGTATCTGCATGGCTCATTGTAACATCACTAGCAGTGCTGACACTCACGCCATCATCCGTCGTGCCATTTTGAGATGGTGTACTGGTGTTGTGTCCAAGAAGGGATGGTGTTTCCTGTGTTAGAGTCACATTTGAGGTTATATTTGTTTGGGTATAGACTTCAATGGGCGAATTTGTTATGCTGTCCTGTGTTGTTGATGCTGGCAGAGGTGACGAAGTCGTTGAATATATAAGGATCTTCGGTCCTGTGTTTGTTTTTGTTGTTGCTGGAGTTACTTGTGTGGTTTCAGCGTAGTCACTCAGGGTGTTTGGAGACTGTGTGTTAGCATAAAGAGCTGAGGCAATGAGGAAGCGAGTGAACCACACTGTGATGGACAATAGAGTCATCTCCATTGTGACTTCTGTAAAAGAGTAAGAGACGACACAAGTACAGACAATGTGACAACAAGACGGGGAAATATAAACGAAAACACACGCACACACTCAAAAAAAAACAAAAAAACAACTAAATTCAGTTCATTAATGCATTAATTACTTGTACCCATGAACTTACAATGAACATTTTTATCATTTTTTTTGTAGTACATATTACATTTTAATTTATATTTGTTCATAACACATTAAATTGTTCATTTATACAACTTGAAATGTTAGTATATTAGTGTATGTAGAGATTAATATTAATTTTGTATTATATTTTATTTTTTATTTTATATTTTTTTATTTACTTTTTATATACACATAAATACACACACACACACACATATATATATTAATCTTTTGCAACATTATAAATATCTGCATTGTCACTTTTAATCAATTTATAACATCCTTGATTAGTTAAAAAGTATTAGTTTCTTAAAAAAAAGCTTTCTGACTCCAAACTTTTATAAACTTTTATATATATATATATATATATATATATATATATATATATATATATATATATATATATAAATATAAATATATATATATATATAAATAAAATGTATCGATTCTTTTGAAAATACACTGCCTCAACAAACAACAAAAAACACGAAAATCTCTCCTTTTTTGGGTTTTGTTAGATCAGTGTGTTGGTTTTAATAAAATACAAATACAAGTTTAGCAATCTAAATCGCAAGGCAACTTTGACCGTTTTCTATGTTGCTCTTTGCCCTGTAAATGTCCAATACTTTCAATTTCTGCTAAATAAAACACTTTTAGTTTCATTTGACAGATCTGACAATAAGCACACCAGGCCTACAATAAACGCGACACAACACATTACAAAATGTCATAAACTTTGACAAGAACTCTTACATAAACTTCGACTGTATATCTTCTTATTTAGTTTTACGCAAATTGACAAAGAAATAAACTCTACCTGATGTTCAGAAATCATCACGCTGGTTTCTTCCTGATGCACCGAGATTTCTTCGCTTGCGCAGTGGTGCCTTATGGGATACTTCTCTACCCTAGTTGAAGCTTTCAAGTGACATGAGGAAATGACAGTTTGATCACCATGCCAACAGTGGGATGAGGTGAGAGGTTGGGGTAAAGCAGGATGTGGTTCAGTGACTCCTCCTCTTCCCTCCATCAGTGCTGCTGTGGGAAAAAAAACATAAAATAGAGATGTGAACACATCCTGTTGACTCACATTACATTCAGATTGATCAATTGCACATCAAAATAATGAGGACACCACTTGTGAAATTTGTGAAAAATGTGTTGACGAGGTGACGAAGATGTCGCTACAGCTTTGTATGTATATATGTGTGTATATTTTTTTTATTTATTTATTTGTATTTTTTTTTTTTTTTTTTTTTTTTTTTACCAAATGTTAATTCATGTCCCAGTCAGATTTTTTTGGTTATTTGTTTATTTGTTTAATTTTTTTTACTTACACTATCAGAAAAAAGAAAAAAAAAAATCTTTTTTTATATTTTTACATAAACAATCTAATTAATATTCTATTTATTAAAGCCAAGAATGAATCTCTTCAAGTTTGTGTTTTTAAGCATTTTCCATTTATTCCAAAATAATAACTCAAGGCAGTAACAATTTAAACAATATATTTTATTTGTTCAGCTATTCTTTTTAACTGTTAACGTTTAACTATTTTTGAATTTTTCGGATCATTAGTCATCAAAGCTCGGTAAATATTGGTCACAGACACAGAGATTTACTTTAAATTTCAGTCTAATTACTCACTAAAAACTCTCACAGATCATGTTTTTTCAGGCCATTTCAAATCTCATTTTGAACAAAGTGGTTATATCAACCTGATCTCATATCGAAAACGTACCTGTGGGAACTTTTTTTCCGCAAGACGCGAAATGCGTACCGACATGTAGGTTTCGTGACACGTTTGATGTAAAATGTTCACTGAGTGGTGTTAAAAGAGTGTTCGGTTTTTTCCTAGGAACAGATGAAAATACATATGGAACATTTTATGTGACGTTGGTTTTGTGCGTTTTTGTTTTTGTACGTGTCACCACAGTTCTGACTTAAAAAGTCCGTTGAGTGGCGCTATAACTCTAATGCTCCGTGGCGTTTTAAAATAACGTACCATCAGCACTACACCTAAACCTACCTGATAGTATGAACTAGGGCTGCACGATAAATCGAAATGGAATGGTAATCGTGATTAGGCAGAAGCAGCGATTGTCATGCGTATCTTTCAGTGAAGTACGGTTGTGTGATCAGCAGTAAATCTTCATCCGAAGGTCAGAGGGCGCTCTAGTGCGGAAATGCCAAATACGCCCGAAGAAGATACCCATGAAATCACGGTCGCTGCAGCTGAATAAACAGATTTAACTGTGTTCATTGATTCAACGTGACTAATAAACAGACGACTAGGACAATATATGGTTTATCTGAGTTCATTATATTAGAATACTATGAAATATGTTGCGTGCCTTATTCTGTGAAAGATGCGACATCATCTCACAGAAGGATTTATTTCAAACACTCGACTGATGTTATGAAGTGAGTTTGGAGTAAAAACATGTTATCAAATGTGGTATTTTCACATGGTTTCAGATGTACCTACACAGAGCCGTAGTTCACTGAGAAGTTATGCAAACAGCTGTCATTATCGCGAACGATTTCTTTCGATTTCATAATCGCGCAATAATATCATCTACGATTTTTTTGCGTGACCTATCAGTGAACTACGGCTCTGTGTAGTAATTGCTGCTCCATCTAAAAACAGGTGATGGAGATTCACTGCTGATTACACAACCGGCTTTATGGACAAAATGCGCATGGAAATCGTGCAGCCCTAGTATGAACCAAAACGAATGGGATATTAAAACACAATCGCACGCATGCCATTTTAGCTTGTTTTTGATCTCTCATCTTTCAGCTCTTTCATCCTGAGTCATGTTTTTAAAGAATTTGTATGCAAGGATTCCACATCATAAGTCCAATTCCATGCTGGCTGAGCTAATGTTACTAAGCAAGCTTGTTACGTTTGGAAAGTGAAACATGGTGCTGTTATCATAACTGTGTACGAAAAAAGTGTTCGCTGTTTTACCACGTCTAGTGTTAATTTCCGTTGACGCATTTCGCGTCTTGCGGAAAAGTTCCCATAGGTACGTTTCCGATATGAGATCAGGTAGGGTTATATTTATATTTATCAGTAACCGTGTGAGCTCTTTACTTTTTTAAATTAGTCTTTCAATTAACCTGATTCGCGAACACAGAACGCCCAAAACCATAAGAGGCAGAGTTTATCACATGAACCAAACAGAGCCGATCATAACCGATAATATCCATCATATCACGATGGAGGCATTGCCTCCTCTTACATGACTTTCCTCCATTCATTTTCAATTACCCCCCACCACACCCACCGCGCTCTTTAAGCCCCGTTCACACTAGCAGCGACTTCTGTCGCTGCATGTTGCTAGAGGCTGGCGACGAGGTTGCTAGTGGGCGTTCTCACTACTGGTTGCCTTGACAGCGAGTCAGGTTTCTTGCCGTTAAATTCAAACATTTTGGAGGCAAAAGACTATATATAATATAAATATAAATTAAATCTGTACATACAAACAAAAAACTAATGAGAAGCATAGCCTATATTTTTCCATTGCGTATGTTTATCTACGGTTCAGAGGAGAAGGATCACATGAGCTCTACCGCTGCCTTTCCTATTGGCTGTCGCTCCAGAAAGTCGCTCTTAATTTGCATAAAGTTGAGAGATTCTGAACTTTGTCGCGTCGCTTGCTTAATAAAAGTATTACTTTCGTTCAAAAATGTATTACTAAACTCAAACATTTGAATGTCAGATGTGCTGTGAGCTCTTTTTAGGCCACGACCCATGAGAACCACTGCTGATACATAGCTAGGCAGCTGTGACATCATTACAACAACTTCTCACTTTTATCACCACTCTTTCTGTCGTCTTTATTTATTAATTTCAGTCCTGCAGATCTCTTTCTTCTTTTTCACTTTCTGCTCTGCATATCCTAATTCTACTATATAACTCCGTTCCATGCTGTCTGTTTAGCTCAAATTCCTTTTTGTCCTTTCATTGATGCCATAGTTGCTGTGTCCGTGTTTAATTGAGGATTGTCTTGGATTAGCTGTTTGAGAAAGCCTTAATCTGTTTGAGTCACTGAGACAGTTTATGAGAGAAGAGCTGAGGGTAATCACAGAGAGTGCCAGGCAACAGATGGGCCTGTGTTAGTTAACCTGACAAAAACATTCGAGGATAAACAGTACTCTTCAGGCCAAGGTTTTAGATGGACAGTGTGGGTGTCAAAGAGCTACAGAGCGAGGAAGAAATGGAGCAGGAAATGTCCTCTGAGAAAGACGAGGACAGCGAACCAGAGGAGGAAGATGAGGATGAGGAGGAAATGGCAGAGATGCAGGACAGAGGGGACCTGAGGGACATGGGGGTCTGGAACGGGTTTATTTCAGGAGGAGAACTCACAGCTGAAGAGGAGGTGCTGCTGGACTGGAAGCCGGGTGACCCTGTGACTCCTCAGTATGTCCTCAGGCTACCGGGATACACAGACGGTGAGGACACCACAGACCAAGCAGTTTATTTGTGTGTTTTTGTTTTGTTACTGCAATACTTTCTTTTCTTTACTGTGATTGGTTATGTGTACAGACTACCTGTGCTCCCCAGAAGACAACATCTACAATATTAGCTTCTCACGATTCAAAATAAGAGACCTGGAAGGTGGATCCGTCATTCTGGACCTAAAACGACACTGTCCGACAGGTATGTTAGCACCTTTTTAATATTGCATTCACTTATTTTCAGTTTCACTGAATGATTTTGCAGAAGATACATAACTTAGCTAAGTATGATGTCTCAGATTGTATTTATGAACTGTGTTTATGCTAATGAGGAGGCAAAAGTGTCATTTGACCTCTAGTGGACATTATGTGCAGTTGCATTTCAAAAATGTGTTATTTCATCCTTACCCTCTGTTTCGCTCTTCCCTAAATCAGTAATATGTTAGCATTATTGATATACTCCTGTATTATTTATTTTGATTTTAGCATTTATTTTTTTATATTTTCTTTTCTTTTTACTTTGGTTTAAGTGATTTTATGTGATTTTTATCATGATTTTTGTCAAATAATACAATGTACAATGTCAAAAAATGAGAATTAAATGAGCATTTTTATATTTTTAGTGTATCTTTTATTTTAGTTTAAGTTTTAGGTATTTTATGTGATTTTTTTTTTTTTTTTTTGTATCATGCTTTTGTCAAATAATGCAATGTCAACAATGCATTGTATTATTTATTTACTACTATAGTATGAATTAATATTTAGAATAAGGATTTATTGTTACATTTCCAGTTTTTTTAATTTTTACATTTTTATTTTACTTGGTATTTCAAATTATCAGTTTTATTTTTTGTAATTTTAGTACTTCACCTTAAACGTTTTATTTCAGTTAGTTGATGAGGCAATATTTCTCATTTTCATTTAAAATGTCTCATTTTCACTCAATATAGAACAACTCTGTCCTAAATATGATTTAAATTCTACTTCTTTCTCTCACAGAAATAAAGGATGTCATAGAGCTGGATGCAGGCCGTTTCATTCAGTATCATTTCAGTCCTGCTTTTCTAAATCTCAGGGAGATTGGAGCCACGTATGTTTTTTATTTTATATTTTTATATTATTGCTTTGGAGCCCTTAGAATAGATTGAAGTATTTCATCCAAATCAGTAACCGTAGTATTAATTAATGTGTTTGCATAATGTATAATCTCTTTTCTGAACAGGCTTGAGTTTACAGTGGGCGGTAAGGCAGTCAACAAGTTTCGACTGATTGAGAGGCATTACTTCAGGGATCTGCTGCTGAAGACGTTTGACTTTGAGATCGGTTTCTGTATCCCACACAGCAGAAACACCTGTGAACACATTTACTGCTTACCAGATCTGGATTCACACACAAGTGAGTAACATACATACGGACAACTGCATTCACGTGAATATATGGTGCTTGTGTAAGTGTACAGTGATGACTATGTTGTGTTATTTTTCAGTTGAGGAGATGATCAGCCACCCTTTTGAGACGCGGTCAGACAGTTTCTACTTCGCCAATAACACACTAATCATGCATCATAAGGCAGAGTACTCCTTCAGCCAGGGGCTGGAGCTCAGTGAGAACCAAACCTAAACACTTCACAGAAGGCATGGTAACATCAATCACAGCTGTTAATGTAATATACAGAGTAGTGCTGTATATTTGGCTTCATAAACCATAAACTGTAACTAGGAAAAGGCATTTCTTTGTTACTTTACCACTGTTTGTGCTGGGGAGATGTTGTGTTGCTTGCACAGTAATAAAAAACCTTTATCAGAAAACATGCTGGTGATTCAGTGTTTTGTCAACTCAGCAAGAATATGTGGGGTAAAGGGAAGCCCTGATGATGATTAAGAGAACAAACATCTTGAGGATCCATAACATGCATGGTTTATTTATTTATTGAAATTAATGTTTCCCTTTTTTCATTCACCTGCACTGAAGCTCATAACATCCTGTCTATTTTTATCAGAACACAATGCACAGTACCCTTTCCTCTTACCAGGGGGTCTTACGCCCCCCAACATAATTATAGAAAATAATACTGTTTTTATATGTGACCCTGGTCTTAAGTCGCATGGGTATATTTGTAGCAATAGCCAACAATGGGTCAAAATTATCGATTTTTTTCTTTCATGCCAAAAATCATTAGGATATAAGTAAAGATCTTGTTCCATGAAGATATTTTGTAAATTTCCTACCGTAAATATATCAAAAATAAATTTTCGATTAGTAGTATGCATTGCTAAGACCTTCACTTGGACAACTTTAAAGGTGATTTTTTTTTTGCATCCTCAAATTTTCAAATAGTTGTACCTCGCCCAAATATTGTCCTATCCAAACCATACATCAATGGAAAGCTTATTTATTATATAAATCTAATTTTAAGTCTTAATCTTATGTCTTATTTTGATGTAACAAAGTGTGTATATATAAGTGTGTGAGTCTATTTTTTTTTAAATTAGTGTTCTTCACTCACTTAAACAAGATGGGATTTATCGCATGATCCACTTTTAATATTTTTTTCATTATATACTATTATTTTTTCATCTTTTGTAACATTATACATGTCTTTAATGTCATTTTTTAATAAAAGTATTAATTTCTTTAATAATAATAATAATAATAATAACTGTAATATGTAGTTTTTCACTTCATGGCTTGTTTTTAGTGCCATATGGTTATTCATACACAGCATCCCCGTGTTCAGGGGTCACACGTGCATTCATGAGGTCACACATTTAGACGGATGCTCCCACTGAGGGGAAGAGGGGGGGGGAGAGAGGTGCAGGACAGTATTGATCAAAACAACACCCAGCCTCTTGGGAAGTAACCTGAAACGGCGGTCAAAGCGTGACTGTGTGGATGAAGAATACATGCGCTATTCTCTGTGACTTCAGAGTCATTTTTGTTATTATTCTAGATGCCTAATGTTACCAAATTTCAGCTGTTTTAATCGTGCTCAAGGATATTTTCGTGATTCACTGTCAATAGTTTTGCGTGTTTACACTTAATGTGGTAGTTTAGAGTGTGTGAATGACCCGTGGACATCACATTGGATGACCATGAACGCAGTTCTCACAGTGATCGGCGCCGCGCTTCTCAGTGTTGTGAGCGCGCGTCCTGCGCTGTTGCCAGATCAATACGCCCGAGGAGTGGTAAGAATGTTCACTCTATATGGAAATATATATATAATAATAATAATAATAATAATATATAACTCATGAAAAACTAAATCATTTATTAATAATTATTTGATCAACAAGAAATGAGCATTCTGTATGATTCATAGATTAAGAAATCAATAAATTGTTATTAGTTAAATGTGTCATAATGTATTAATTCCCTAATAACTTATTTTATTAACTAATTGAGTAAATTAATGTGTCAGTTACCACAATGGGTTGAAGCCACACATTTCATCTTCCAGTTGTCTGCTTTAATTAATCATTGGCTAATGATTTGCAAAGATATCATTATGTTATGACTTAGCTTGCTGAGGCACAGAACTATTAACTAATTGTTAAGTAATATGACATTGTGGTTATGGATTTAGAATTAGTTAGTCATGTTAGAATTAGATAGCCTCAACAAGTGAAGTCATAACAATGATATCTTTGGAAATCATTAGGTAACGATTAATCAAAGCAGACAACTGGTTGAAATGCATGGCTCCAACTCATTGAAGCACATGACTAACTAATTCTATATCCATAACCACAATGACATATTACTTAACAATTAGTTAATAGTTCTGTGCCTCAACAAGTAAAGTCACAACGTAATGATACATTAGCTAATAAGTTTTTAAAGCAGACAACTGGAAGTTGGAATAAGTTATTAGGGAATACACTATGACACATTTAACTAATAACAATTTATTGACTACTTAATCTATGAATCATATAGAATGTTCATTAGTTGCTGATGTAGTAATCATTAATAAATGGTTTAGTTCTTCATGAATTATACATTAACTCGTGATTATCTGTGCATTAATCAAGCATGAATTAATGCATATTTGTGCATAAAAAAACAAATGTAATAAATAATCTGATCAATTTTGGATGTTATAATCCAATCAGTATCAAATAAGAGTTAAATAAAACTGTACGTAATGCAATCTATCATAACACAAATCTAAAATGTAAATTGTGTACAGTAAATTTCAAGCTTGTGTGTTTCACTGCATTCAGAACTTTTGGTAACGCTTTATTTTACTGCCCTGTTCCTCATGTACTATCTACTTATTATAGTGATTACAATAACTATGAAATAACTAGGTACTAACCCTGAACCTACCCCTAAACCTAACCCTACACTGTAAAAAAACAATTTGTTGAGTCAACTTAAAATAATCTGTAACCTGGCTGCCTTAAAATTTTAAGTTCAGTCAACTTTATTCAACTTGAAATGCTAAATTTTACTAAGTGACAACTTAGATATTTGAGTTGAATCAATTCAAAATTTTAAGGCAGCTGGGTTACTTACCCATCTGTTAAGTTTAGCAAACACAAATATATAAGTTGTTACTTAGTACAACTTAACATTTCAAGTTGACTAAACTTATTTTAGTTGACGGAACTTCAAATTTTAAGGCAGCAGGGTAACAAATTATTTTAAGCTGACTCAACAAATTGTGTTTTTTATTTTTTACAGTGTACCCCATGTAGTTACCTTATATTACCAGAACTTAGGTTGGTACACTCTAAGTACACTTACTGTAAAATAAAGTGCAACCTAACTTTTTTTTTTTTTTTTTTAATTCATTCAACAATATATGTGAATATTTGTTTGTGTGTGTTCATAGGACTGGTTGATACGGTATGGGTATTTACCATCTCCAGACTCTCTTATTGGTCGACTTCAGACCAGGGAGGGCATTGAAGAAGCTGTCCATAAAATGCAGCGTTTTGCTGGCATTGAAGAAACTGGCAAACTAGGTGATAGGTTTTTTCCTCACTTTTTTGTATTGTAACATTTTATAGGTTCAGTCAGATGGCTGAATGCCCTTAGAAAGTACTGATGATCTTTCTGTCACTAGTTCTGATGATTATACTTATGTCCAACTTTAGATCATGCCACTTTAGAACTGATGGCCAGACCTCGCTGCTCTCTACCTGACACCATCAGCTCTGAGGATCTGTTGAATGGAAAGAGAAAGGGTAAAGGGAAGATGAAGAGGAGATACACTCTGCCGAGATTGAGCTGGGACAAGACTGACATCACCTGGAGGTGTGATCTTTATGTTGCAGCAGTATATTCAATACATAAAAAACTCAGAATTGGTCAGCCAAGTTGTCTTACTGCATACAGTGAATACTGTAATTGATTTATGGTTTTTGCAAGTACCATAACTTGATATATAGACATATTTTTGTTTACAGTGATGCCTTCAGAATATTCAAGTCTAATAATCCCACATCTTTCCGTTCTTTTCCTCAGCGTGAAAGAGTTTCCATCTTCCTCCATGTCTCCCACTCTACATCCAGGGCTGGTGAAGCTCATTTTGACCTCTGCCCTCCGAGTATGGAGTGATGTCACACCTCTGCGTTTCCACCCTTCTCCACCCGGCCCATCACCACAGACAGACATCAAAGTTACCTTTGCCAGCGGCTACCATGAGGATGGATATCCTTTCGATGGCAAGGGGGGCACTCTGGCACATGCATTCTTCCCAGGAAAAAGCGATCTTGCTGGTGACACACACTTTGATGATGGAGAGAGCTGGAGCTATGGAGGTGAATTAGATGCTGTATACCTTTTTGTGGATCTGAAATCATTATCTAGAATAAAAGAACAGGAGATTGGTCAGATGTGCTCAAATGTTTAATGTCTTTACAATTCCACAGATTGGAGCAGCTCCACAGATTTATTCACAGTTGCAGTTCATGAGTTTGGTCATGCTTTAGGCCTGTTTCACTCATCCTCCAATGACTCCATCATGAAGCCCTATTACCACGGTCCTGTGGGAGACATGCACAGCTACTTCTTACCTCATGATGACAGACTGAGAATACAAGCACTTTATGGTACTCCCTAATATATATAAGAATAAAAGAACATTTAGATTGATAGATGGATTGATGCCTAAGTTCTCATATCTGTTTACTATACAGGGAAAAGACAAGATTTTAAACCTTCTCCATCTGCTGTTGCACCCGCAACTCGTCTGCCCTACTTCTCGACCCCAGATCCTCTACATCGTCCCTATCAGTGAGTAACACTGTGATCATAACAGGTTTCACAATGACTGTTATGTTTTTCCTAATGCTGTTGACTTTTTTAGCCCACCAGTCTCTGCTGATCGCTGTCAGGGAGGATATGATGCAGTCGCTAATATCAGAGGAGAGGTTTTCTTCTTTAGAGGTATGATGTTTGATTTACACTGCCATTTTACAAAGTCTGGGGTCAGTAAGATTTTTGAAAGAAGTCTCTTATGCTCATTAAAGGGATAAATCTCCCAAAAATGAAAATGATCCCATAATTTACTCACCCTCAAGCCATGATAGGTGTATATAATATGTATATTTAACTTACTTCTTTCAGTTATATTAAAAAATGTCCTGGAAGTTCCAAGCTTTATAATGGTAGTGAATGGATGTTGATATTTTGAAGTTCAATAAAGTGCATCCATCCATCATAAAAAGAGCTCCACACGGCTCCGGGGCGTTAATAAAGGCCTTCTGAAGTGAATCAATGCATTCGTGTAAGAAAAATATCCATATTTAAAACTTTATGAAACGTAATTTCTAGCTTCCGCTAACTGTCGTACACGTGTTCATGAGAGAGTGGCGTTCCAACGGATGACGTAGGACGTAGATGTAGCGTAAGCTCCAGTTTGAATATGCTAGTCTCGCAAAAAACAAGTTTTGTTTACAGTAAAGGAAAACCAGTCTCCTCTTGGCTTATATCGAAATGCTCTGACATTTTTCTTTACAAATCCTTGTTTTGAACTTCTAATTCATGACTGTTTTTTTGTTTTGCTGTTTCATCCGCACTTCCACGTTTGTCTACGTCATCCGCTGGAACATCACTCTCTCGTGAACGCACATTTGACAGTTAGTGGAAGCTAGAGATTACCATTTATATTTTAAATATGGCTATTTTTCTTGCACAAATTTGCTTCTGAAGCCCTTTATTAACCCCCGGAGCTGCATTGAGCACATTTCATAATAGATGGATGCACTTTATTGTACTTCAAAATCTCTACAGCCATTCACTGGCATTATAAAGCTTGGAAGAGCCTGGACCTTTTTTTATATAACTCCGATTATATTCATCTGAAAGAAAAAAGTCATATACACCTAGGATGGCTTGAGGGTGAATAAATAATGGGGTCATTTTCATTTTTGGGTGAACTATCCCTTTAAGGGTGCATTTATTTGTTAGAGCGAATACAGTAATAAATGTAACCCAAAATAATTGTTTTCTATTTTAAAAATGTATTCCTCTGATGGCAAAGATGGAATTTACAGCAGCCATTACTCCAGTCTTCAGCGTCTGTCACATGATACAGAAACATTTCTTATTATTGTCAATGATAAAACAGTTGCTGCTTTATACTTTTGTGGAAACTGTGATACATTTTTTTCAGGATTTGTTCTCTTTGTGGTGTCCTCACACAACATATTCTGAAAATTATTGGTAGAAAGTTATTATAAAATTATAAAAGTGAAAGAAAAATTTCTCATTCTCTTCCTCAACCATTTGCTTTTTATCAGGTCCACACTTTTGGAGGGTACATCATCATTCAGGCTCATTAATATCCTTGACTGCAGCTCTGATCCACAGCTTCTGGATCGGTTTGCCTCCAGAAACAGCCAAAGTTGACGCAGTATATGAGAGAAGAGATGGACATATTGTCTTCTTTATTGGTAAGAAAGAAAGAGACCTGAAATGTAAAAATATGTACGTTTTTTTTTTTAAATAAAAAATATATTTCCTTAAAATAATATATAAAGAGCTATTGACTAAAATGGTAAAAAGATGGTAAAAATGCTGTATGCTCATAGAAATTTCACTGATTTTTATTGGCTGTGGTACACAGGAACGTGTTCATTCTTCATGTAGACTCTTTTTCATTCTGGTTTTTCCCAGGTAATCAGTACTGGGTATTTAAAGACACAGTGTCCCTCCCCGGGTACCCGCGACCACTTTCAGAATGGGGTTTACGCACTTCTGCAGGAGGACTTTCAGAGAGGGTGGAGGCAGTATTTGTGTGGCCACACAATGGGAAGACGTACCTGTTCAGTGCTGGAGAGTACTGGAGGTTTGACGAAGCAGGAACAGAGAGGAAGCTGGAGGAAGGGTACCCTAAACCAGCATCCAACTGGGGGATGCCCTTGCATCCTGATGATATCATTGGATTTCTGGATGGTAAGATGTTTTATTTTATCTTTTATCATTTTCTCTCAAACCGACTTCAAACCATTTTATTTGTGTTTACCTCAGGAGACACTTACTTCTTTAAAGACTCAAACTACTGGATTTTAAAAAGAGGAGGCCTGGATCAGGAATCTGCTTTCCCAAAATCCATTGCTGCTGACTGGATGAAATGTGATGGTCACATTTCAGCTCACACACCTGAGATTCCCAGAGGAGAGAAAGATTGTACTTGTGTGCAGAGTACAGCAGCTATGATATGTGCTTTATCATCCGTTATATATTCAATTATCATGGTTTGGATTTTGGTTCTTATATTTTAATGACAATGTATTTGTGTAGTATTGTTGTTTTTTAATGGTGTGATTTTGCCTGGGAAGTCAGTGAAAATGGACTTGATTTTTGCTTAGCAACACATTTACCACATTTGTCATCGTCTGGATAGGTGTCCACTGGTTGCACACTTTAGAATCTCAGCAGATGGAGTCTGTGATCTCGGGACTGTTTGCCTGTTTCTTGAATACTGTGTATTCGGGTGTCTTAATAATGTGACATACTCCTTTCTAAAAACTAGCCTGTATAGCATACATTGTTGGACGCACTACATAAATGGGCAATGTTTATAAATACACTAGTAGATGGTCTCAAAGATAACACGTAGTAATTGAAAAACCACAAAACAATACTTTAATTAATATTTGAACTGCATCTGAAACAAAAAAAGTCATGTAATTATTCTATCTGTATTATATTAGAAGTTATTACATAATGTAAAATAAAACACAGTATGTGAGGCTTGTTCTCTATTTATTTATTTTTACTTTAATTAAGTTTATATCCTAAGTGAATTCAGCCAAATGCACGCTGTATGACTTTTTTCCACAATTGTACAGTACATGCAAATTTTGGAGATCATAAAACACAGTGCCATTTTTTTATTTTAACCATCTTTTGATAATATGTTTAGATTTTGGCACTTCTGAACTTCTTACTCAAAAGTGCCAGTAATGACATTTATAATGCTAAAAAAAAATTATTTCATATAAATGCTGTCTTATTCATCAAAGATTTTGGAAGAATGTATCAGAGCTTCCACAAAAATATTAAGCACTAAGCAGCACAACCATTTTTAAGATTGATGATTGATGATAATAAGACATGTTTCTTGAGCTCTAATTTATAAAGAACAGGAAAGAAAGACAGAAAAAGTGACACTGAAGACTGAAGAGTAATGGCTGCTCAAAATTTAGCTTTACAGGAATCAATATAGGCTATTTTACTAAAAAAAAAAACAAAAAAAAACGCTATTTTAAATTGCAGTAATATTTTACAAAATTGCTGTTTGTGCTGTATTGTTAATCAAATAAATTCAATCGTGCAGCATACCAGACTCCTTTTTTTCCAAAAACGCATGAAGCGAGTGAATTGAATTGTGGGAAATGTAGTCCACAGTCATTCCCCGAACATTATCGCGAGGTCGTCACGATGACGTCCAAATGAGCGTTACCTGTTCATTCTAGCCAACGTTGCGTACATCGTTTTTATTTTACAAGGATTATTTGATATAGAATCGCTCGGTTCCCGTTTGTTGTGCCACAGTTGTTCGGTCTTTGGTCTGTAACGGTTCTACTTTTGTTCTCTCCCTGACCGGGATCACAGAGGTACGTAGCACACACGTTACTGAAGCTCAATGAGCAGTTAGCATGCTGGACTGTGAAGTGATTCTGTTAGCATACAGGGCAAAGTTAGCCCGCTAAAACAACTCAGATACTTTTATATCAGTAAACGCCTAAGTCGTTCCGTGTTTATTACATAAACGCTAACGTTAAAAATGAAAGAGAATCAACGGGTTGTGGTGTGGAGGAAGCATTAGCAGCCCAGAAGGCCTCGGCCTGTTGCTGGTTTAAGACTGTATTCTTCTTAATGGGCGCGATACAGTATCTGTGTATTAAAATACAGAACAGATTACCTACCTAGACACTATGTTAGTAGTACCATGGGATATTTGGAGCGTTTACTATGACTTTAATACTGTCTAGGTAGGCTGCTTAATGGATTTTCAGCTCTCCAAGAACTTGGTGGGGTTCATTTTCATAACTTGAGCCCGTTTCAACATATGTTTGATCAGTTGTGTACATCACACCCTAAGTAATTTACCTCTGTAATTATTAAACAGCCTAGTCTTGCTTTAAAATACAGAACCATAAAGACCCCATATTCGTGTGGTTTTAGAGCCCCGGTTATGTCAGACAAAGTGCTGAATTCTTCAATTTCCGGACAAATGTTGTTAGTCATTCAGCACATTAATATACATGTCTTTAGAAAGCCATTAGTAATAAAAGTAATTTCGTATAGGCAAAAAATTTGCATCGGGGTGTAATTTGGAAAAATGTTGCAAATATGCAATTCTGGGCATTTTAGGGTTGGCAATATTCACTGCTGGCATTTTTGCAAGGTTAAAAAAAATATCAAGTTAGCACATTAAGTTGTTCCTTTGTCATTTTTGTTAAATCTGTTTTTGTTGCTTTGTGATGAGTTTGTAAATAACTGATACTTTTTTTTTTTTTTATTTCACAGATTTCTTCATTCTGTTTACTACATAAGTTTTAGTTTACTCATAAATGTATATATGTAGCAGTGTATACACCAGTAAAAAGTATCTGTAGAAAACATTAAAAATCTTACTGTAAGATTTTTAATGTTTTTTTTTTTTTTTTTTTTTTTTTTTAAAGAATTCTCTTCTGCTCAATAAGCCTGCATTTATTTCTTTTATTTAATCCAAAATACAGCAAAATCAGTAATATTGTGAAATATTTTTATTATATAAAATAACGGTTTTCTATTTGAATGTATTTTAAAATGTAATGTATACCCGTGTTCAAAGCTAAATTTTCAGCATCATTACTTCATATTACCATATCAAAATTGATGATAAAGACATATATAATGTTACAAATGATTTTTATTTCAGATAAATGCCTTAAATTTTACTCACTACTGTTTTCAACATGAAAATAATAATACATTTATTTATAATAAATGTTTTTTTTAGCAGCAAATCAGAATATTACAATGATTTCTGAAGGATCATGATACTGGAGTAATTATGCTAAAATTCAGCTTTGAAATCACAGGAATAAATTACTTTTGAATTATATTCAAACAGAAAACAATTATTTTAAATAGTAAAATTTCAAAATTTTACTGTTTTTACTGTGCTTTGAGCCGTAGTTCACTGACAAGCTGTGCAAAACCACACAGATGATATCATCAAGCTTGCTCAGCTTGCTAGTGAACTGTAGTAAACGCTCTGTCTGAAAGCACACACGTGATGAAGATTTTCTACTGATTACAGAACCAGCTTTATTGACAAGATGCACATTGGATATCACATGCGATTTATCGTGCAGCCCTAAAATAAATGCAGGCTTGGTGAGCAGAAGAGACTTCTTTAAAAAACATTAAAAATCTTACTGTCCAAAAACTTTTGACTAGTAGTGCTTATATATACAAAAAGCATTTATTATTTTCTCCAATGGTTTCCACAAATGCAGAAGGTGCCATAATGTCTCCAAGCAGTGCTCATTTATTCACATTATTCATGTAGCAAATGATTTTGTCCCTGGGCACTTAAAAAGTAGGAATGTGATATGCAGTTGTTCAGTTTAGTGCTTACTCATGATTTCTCATGTTGCGTCTGGGTTCTCAGAGCAGAGATGTATAACGGTATCGGGTTGACCACGCCGCGAGGCAGTGGCACGAACGGCTACGTTCAGCGGAACTTGTCCAGCATACGCGCCAAGAGGAACAGGGATGAGCGTGGAGGAGACCGGGATGAGAAAGACAGAGAGAGACTGGAGAGCCAGCTGAACAGACAACCTAACGCTGATATCCTAGAGCACCAGAGGAAGAGACAGCTGGAGGTGAAATGTGCCGAGCTGCAGGACATGATGGAGGAGCAGGGGTAAGATGAGAGAAACTATGATAAATTCCCTTCAAATTAGTGTTAATGGTCTACGTGTAGAGAATGTAGACTTTGTATTTTCTTCTCAGTGTCTTCAGAGCTTTTTGTATCGTATTAAGCAATGTGTCAGTCAGTCAAATGATTGAGCACAATAAATGAAGGTTTTGTACCTTATTATTCAGGTCCGGGGAAGTTTAAATATCTGTGCGGTAGAAGATTACGTGTGACTGAATATTGTTGTCATCCTGTGTGACAGGTACTCCGCAGAGGAGATCGAAGAGAAAGTAAACACCTTCCGATTGATGCTGCAAGAAAAACAAGAACCTGCCCCTCCTCCAACAGAGAGACCAGCGTGAGTGTTACTTCAGAGCATTCAAACAAAAATTAAGGCTTTTTACATGGCCTTTTTTAAAATGGCACCCATCTGTGTTTTGCTCTTTCTCACAGAGTGACTGAGACTCATGCACTAGCAGCTGCTAACCAGCAAAAAAATGACCGTCTGAGAGAAGCGTTCGGTATCAGCTCTGACTATGTTGACGGCTCATCTTTTCATCCTGACCGGAAAGAGCGAGAGAAGGAGAAGAGGGAGCAGGAGAGGCTGGAAAGAGAAAAGCAGCAGCAAAAGTACCAGTGAGTAGATGTAGGGGAGATTAAAGGGGTCTTATCAGCACTTTTTCTTTTATCTTTTGAGATAAAAGAGCTTAATGTACTATGAAGACGTACTGTAACTTTCAGAAGTCCAAACTTACATCTGTTGTATCTTATCTCGTTCTGTTCTGTCTTTCACTCATCATTTCATACCAGGATTATTGAGTCTGATAACTCGGATTCATCTCCTGAGCAAAAAAAGAGCCGGAAGAAGAAGAAAAAGAAAAACAAAAGCAGAGAAAGGTAAACTGGAGATTGGAGAAGTAATTTAGAGGACCTTTAGCATGAGTTAATAAGATATTAATATATTACTTATATATCATCATAAGAGAATGATTTATTAATTAATCAATTTTCTCTCTTGTAACAGCTCTGAGAGCCCCTCACCTTCTCCTCGACGAGAGAAGAAAAAGGACAAGAAGAAGAAAAAGAAAAGGTTTCATTTAATGCCATTAAATAACAATATTGTGTTAATTCATAGGGTAGACTGGAGTAAGATGTATTAGTTGGGTAAAATTAACACATCTAAATATATTAGATTATTTATTTATTACTTGCGTCATTCTGGAATATGTAAACTATTTTAGTTTTTAAAAAAATTGAACGTAATTGGTAATGATATTTTGCATTTGTAAATGGTTCTCAGATCCTACTTTGCTATACATTATTAGCATTTTCATAAACCAATAATCCAGGAAAAGATTTAATAGTCAGATTATTTGCATGTGGTAATATTATCACTCTTAAACTGAGATGCGATAAGGCAAGTTGTCCAAGAGGCTAACACACTTTACTCTACAGCTGCCAGTTTGAGAAAAATACTTTATTTAATAAATGTGTTCTTACTCACTGCTAATTCATCAATGTTTTTAATGTAGACCTGGATACATTTTCTTTGAAACATCAAAATTGTTTTCACTGTCATGTAGAAAATTAGCTTTTATTTGTCCAAAAATTCTTATAGCACTAAAAATGAGCAAGAATTTAAATGATTCTGCATCATTTTTTGTTTTTTTTAAATGGCTGGAAGTACCTAATACATTTTTGCTTTCAGGGAGGAATCAGTGAAGAGTGACACAGAGAGGTAGGTTTTCTCCTCCTCATCACTGTAAGTTTCCTTTGATAACTGTATGTACTGTATATTTAAATGTTATCATTTGTCTTACAACAGTTCATCAGATGACAAAGAAACAACCAAAAGAAAGAGAAAAAGGAGTGACAATGAGACTCCACCTCCCAGTAAGAGCAGAAAACGGCAGAGTGCGTCCTCCAGCCCAGCTCGCAGGTATCATTACATTACATGTGCACACTACATGACCTTTTTTTTTTTTTGTCATATTATAGTATTCCCTCGGATTTCACTATTTACAGTTGACATTAGCTTTTTCTAATAGCAGTTGCAAGAGCTTTTTCCACCCTATAAACCAGATTTCTCCAATTAAATGGCTTTATTTAAAATCAATATTAAATGGAACCCTAGGTATTAAGCCTTGTATGTGTTCATATAACATAAATGATGTTTCTTACTAAAATATGTAGTTGTATTTAGTATTGTGCACTACTGTATTTTTTTTAATGTATAATCTTTGTTTGCCATGAAACTTAAATCAAGTAAAAAAAAACAGCATTTGTATAATCACTTATATCCATCACCACCTGTAAGCATTTTCCGCAGCTGTGGTCATCATATCAGTGTTTTATTTTACGAATTGGGTTGTGATAAAAATAGCAAAAGGTAGTGCCAGTAGCTCACTGAGTGCAGCCATTTTATGTAATCAAAATAATCTCTCCCCCATAGTCCAAAATGTGTATATGACGATGTGAAAAAAAAAAAACCTGACCTAAATATTTTATGGGTTTTTTACACCATATTTCTACACCAAGTCTTAATACCCAGGGTTCCCTTTAATAATTAAGCATGTGAAATGTTGTAGTTTATCAAAAAAAAATTCCTAATTAGTGAAAGTTCATGTAAATATGTATGCATGACTTTTTTTTTTTTTTTTTTTTTTTTTTTTTTTTTCCAGCCAATCCCCTCCAAGAGGAAAACAGCAGAATAAATCAGATTCTCGTCCGGATGAGGGGAGGAAAGGCAGATCCCCTGACAGAAGGCGGCGTGGCCGTAGTGCGGAAAGTCCAAAAAGGATGGATGTCAGAGAGGTAATGTGTTTTGGAAGTCATAGAGGCATATGCACACTGTAATTATTTAATCCATTTTATTCCTTTTGATTAGTGTTTCCTAGTGTTTCTTATGGTCTTTCCTTTTTAAATGAGCGTTTTAAAGTAAACACATTATGGTATGTTTTTTATTCTAAATAAAGTCCACATTAAATTACAGTCGAACACATTAAAGAAGTCCACTTTCAAATAATTACAAATAATTTACTCACGCCCTTGTCATCCACGATGTTCATGTCTTTCCTTCTTCAGTCGTAAAGAAATTGTTTTTTGAGGGAAACATTTCAGCATTTTTCTCCATATAATGGACTGGTATGGTGCCCCGATTTTAAACTCTTTTATAAACTTCAAAATCGTCCTGTATCGCTGTTTTACCTTTTTTGTTAAGGGTGTTTGATCTTCTTTGCATGTTCACTTTGCAAAGACTGGGTCGGTACTTCTGCAGCGATGTAGGACGATTTTAAAATGATTTTTGAAGTTGAGGGAGAAAATATGGTCTGAGTTTTTTGACATACCCTAACTGTCTTGAGGCAGAATACACAGAGTTCAGGGAGAGAAAGGCAAGACGAGCGTTCTGACCCTTCTTTCTCGGCTGGGATCATTTACAACCACATTTGGGATCATTTGAAGCCGCATTTAAACTGCTTTTTGGAAATTCAAAATCGGGGCACCATATCAGTCCATTATATGGAGAAAAATGCTGAAATGTTTTCCTCAGAAAACATTTTCTTTACGACTGAAGAAAGAAAGACATGAACATCTTGGAATGACAAGGCGGTGAGTACATTATCTGTGAATCTTTGTTTTGGAAGTGGACTTCTCCTTTAAGATGGTATCTTTGGCCTTTGTTGCATCTCCTTTGTTGCGTTGTTTTTTGAGCGCCTTGCCACAACAGGCGTTGAGTTTGATATGTCATGTCAAAAATAGTCACATTTCTAAGAAATGCACCTCAAAACCCCTGCACTGAATGCAAGAACTTGTCATAAAAACACCTGATGCCTGGCCTAGTTGTACGACCCTACCTTGAGCCAGCTCATTCAAGCAGTTGTTCAGGCAACCCTCTGACTATATTCTGTCTTCCCCTATTTTAGAGATCACCAAGACACTCAAGAACACCTGAGCAGAGCAGAAAAGATAAAGGCCGAGAACGTGAGAGAGAACAAGTGCAAGAAAAACCCCAGAGAGGACGACACGACTCCTCATCGCCATCTCCTCCACCAAAGCAGCAGCGGGACAGACGCCCACGGAGCGAAGAGAGAGAGAAACCCCTTCAGACAAGAAGACGCGAGTCGTCTTCACCATCTCAGCCACACAAGCAGCAGCGAGATCGGCGACAACATAGTGAAGAGAAAGAGAAACCCTCTCAGCGGAAAAGACACAACTCTATGTCTCGCTCTCCATCTCCTAAGCAGCAGAGAGACAAGAACCGAGGGGACGAAGAGAGAAAGAACAAAGGTCAAAGAAGACATGGCTCATCCTCGTCTCCTTCTCCACGTAAAGACAGAACAAGAGGAGGACACAGTGGAGAGAAAGACAGGGCAATTTCCCCCAGGGACAGGGAAAAGGAGAGACATGGGGACAGAGCGAGAGACAGACAGAGGAATAACGATAGAGATACAGTCCCTTCTAGTAGAAAAGATGACAGAGGACGGGAGAGTGATAAAGGGAAGGAGCGAGACAGAAACCGATCTAGTGACTCAATGTCTCCTGCTAAGCTCTCACCTTACGCCAACGGAAGGCAAAAGGAACGAGATCATGAACTGGAGAAGGAACGAGAAGAACAGAGAGAGAAGGACAGAAGACGGGAGGAGGAGATGAAAGAAGAGTCTTTGCGAAAAGCCAGAGAGAGCGACAGAGAAAAGGAGAGAAACCGCACCAGAAGAGAGGAAGTGTCCCGATCAGACCGGAAGTCCTCTTCTAGCGGTCAGCCTGAGAACAGACGAGGTGCCAGAGGAAGTGAGATGGAACAAGAGGTGGCCAAGAAAGACAGGAGAATGGAGGAGGACAAGAGACCGGAGAGGAGTCCTCAAGACCAGCAGAAGGAGAAACAAATGCAAGAGGAAAATCCTGTGAAGAAAGACAAAGTGAAAGCTGCGAGCAGCAGTAGTAGTAGTAGCAGCAGCAGTAGCAGCAGCAGCGAGAGTGACAGTGACAGTTCCTCTTCGTCATCGTCATCCTCCTCCTCTTCTTCATCATCTTCATCCTCGGAAGATGAAAAGAAGAAAAAAAGAAGTCCAAAAGACAGCAGTGCTGCTGGTAAGTCAGTTTCTAATTCTGTCATAGCTCAGGCTATTGCACGCCGGGAGAAGGAGAACCGAGGAAGGGTTGGAGAGAGTGATGAAGGCAGAAAGACATACCCTCCCACACAAAGACAGAGCTCACCTCCTGAGCCCCAGAGAAAAAGGGACGATGCCGATAAGAGACCGCGAGACATGGAAAGAGAGCGGAGACCTGGCCACTCCTCGTCTCCTTCCACAGGAGCCAAAGACAGGGAACGTGGAAAAGAGAGGTACACTCCCACTGAGAGTTCAAGCCCACCTCCTTCGCCCCCTCAAAGAGGCCGGGACAGGTACACGCCTTCAGAAGAAACCAAATCTCAGAGCAGAGATAGAGGAGGCGAGCGATATTCCCCATCAGAGCTGGAGCGAGAGTCTTCACAACCCTCGCCTGCCAGAGGAAGAGATCGACAGACTGACCGAAAGAAAGACGCGTCACCTTTGTCCCCGAGGGGAAGAGGAAGGAACGACTTGCCACAGGTCAGACAGACGGTTTCTCGACCTTCACCGAAACGCACTCCACCACGACAGTACCAGGACCCACAACGCTCACGTTCGCCTAGTCCAAGACGAGGAGTGAGGAGACCATCGCCTCCTCGCAACTTATCCCCTTCCCGACGGGACCGTAGCCGGGAACGCCTCAGAGAACGAGAGAGGGAACGATTTAGGGCAAGGCCAGGAGACAGAGATCGTTCTAGGGAAAGGAGAACAAGGAGCAGCAGGTCTAGGAGTCCCCGAAGACCAAGTCCTCCTTACAGGTTCGTTAGAGTACCACAGTTTTTGGAAAAGCTAAACTCGACTTTAAAAGTAGTTGCAGTAGACATGGACAAGGGTTTTTGAGTTTTTTGCCTGTGACCCCTAGTAAAAAATAAATATACTAAAATGTATTTAAAATACAAAAAGTATATTACAAATACATTTACATATTATGTATTTAACAAAAAATACCCTGCAGTTGTATGTTTAGTGTACTAAACTGGTATATTTAAAGTCTGCTAAATTGGAACAATTAATTTTGTGCTTAATGCACTTTTATTGTGTGGAAGTAGTGCTAAAATCCAACTAAAGATATACTTTAATATGTTTCATTGTGCCAAAGTGGAATAATTGCAAGTATACTTTAGGTACACTTAAAATATTTAGCATTTAAAGACTGATATTATTAAGATCATACAATCTTTATCCATAGTGACATTAAAACACATTTTAGGCTTAATATTAAGGAATGTGCATTGTGCACAAGTAGTACTCCAAATAAAGTTTAATTACAATTTTTATATCAGTAAGTCTCAAGCGATATGTCAGTATATCCTAATTGACTTGAACGATACTTAGTATAAAATAAATGCATTTTAAATGTATACCTTTTTTACTAGGGACATGCTTAAGCTATTTCAAATATTTTTTTGCTTTTTTTATGATCTCTTTATTAATTCAGTGACTTACAAAGGATGCATTGTTTGATCAAAACCCATTTCAAGGATCACATGATCCTTCAGAAATCATTCTAATATGCTGATTTGGTGCTTGAGAAACATTTCTTATTTTCAGGGTTGAAAACAGTTGTGCTGCTTAAAGGGTTCACCCAAAAATGAAAATTCTGTCATTAATTACTCGCCCTCATGTCATTCCAAACCCGTAAGACCTTGGTTCATCTTCAGAACACAAATTTGTTTTTGATGAAATCCAAGTGCTTTCTTACCCTGCATAGACAGCAACGCAAGTGACACGTTCAAAGCCCAGAAAGGTAGTAAGGACATTGTTAAAATAGTCCATGTGACATTAGTGGTTTAACTGTAATGTTATAAAGCTACGACAATAATTTTTGTGAGCAAAGGAAACAAAAATAATGACTTTATTTAAAAATTTCTTCTCTTGGACTCTTTGTGCTCCGTGCTGTCAAAATGAGTCGGAATGATTACATTTTTTTTTTTATTCCTTTTATTACATTCTCCATTAAAATACCTTCAAAATGACTTGTTGGAATCGGACAAAAGAAATGACTGAGCTACAGCCGTTTGAAGGCGATATAGTCAGCAGAGTTTATTTTGAGAACAATCAAGTTAACGTTTTCTTAAGATTTCAAAGCAAAATCACCAAGCAACATTGCATATTTTCCTCCAGTTCTTTTCTTAATTATAATTGCTATATTATTAATCATAATCTAGCTATTCTTATTTTATCTTTGTTTTTAAAAGTAAGAACAAAGATCCAAATAAACAGTAGTTTAATCAAGAGCAGCAAGTGATTCCATCTTTTCTTTTAATGTTTGATTAACACTGAGACAGATTTATATTAAGACCTAATACTGTAATGCATGGATCTAATGTAATGTTACACATAAGATTTTTCTCCAACCATTAACTAAATGTTCATGTAAGACAAAACAGATTATGTTTGTATGAATCTTGCCAAGAAATATTTTGCAAAAATGCAGTTTTATAGGGCAGTTGTGTGCTCTCGGAGAGGCACGTCTTATGCATGCACTTTGCAAATGTCAGTCAGTGCGATTGGTTTGTTTTCATCAGCTTGGGTTTGAAAATTCTATTTTGAGAAATTGCTATGAATATTCACAAAGCTGGAATGCTGTGTTTTGCAACAATAGACCAACAACTTTTGAGAAGCAGCAGGAGTCGTCCAGAAGTGAGCAGAGATAATGGTACTCCTCTCAGAAAACGTACAAATAAAGATCATTTTAGTAGTTTAACTACCATTTCGAGCATTGGGATCACTAGAAAAGGGCTTCATGAACTCATTTTTGTGAACCTCAGATTCGATCAAAACTGATATTTTTCTCTTCTTTTGCCTGTAGCTCAAAATTAGACCATTCACATTCTGACTCATTTTAACAGCACAGGTCACATTTTATCGATAGCCTTACTCCCTTAAAGAAACAGTTTTTTGAGGGAAATATTTCAGCATTCTTCTCCATATAATGGACTGATATGGTGCCCCGATTTTGAACTTTCAAAATGCAGTTTAAATGCGGCTTCAAACGATCCCAAATGCGGCTGTAAATGATCCCAGCTGAGGAAGAAGGGTCTTAAGTAACGAAATTATCTTTTTTTTTTTTTTTTTCCATAAAAATAATACAATTTCAATTTCCCTCAAATTGTCTTATATCGCTGTTTTACCTTTTTTGTTAAGGGTTGCATGTTCACTTTGCAAAGAAAATGATTGGAGTTTTTCGACATACCCTAACTGTCTTGAACCAGAATACAGTTCAGGGAGAGCAAGACAAGACGAGCGTTTGAGATTAAAAAGTATTTAAATTGTATTTTTTTAAATGAAAATAACCAATCGTTTCGCTAGATAAGACCCTTCTTCCTCAGATGGGATCATTTACAGCCACTTTGGGATCGTTTGAAGCCGCGTTTAAACTGCATTTTGTAAGTTCAAAATCGGGGCACCATATCAGTCTATTATATGGAGAAAAATCCTGAAATGTTTCCCTCAAAAAACAATTTCTTTACGGCTGAAGAAAGAAAGAAATGAACATCTTGGATGACAAGGGGGTGAGTACATTATTTGTAAATTTTTGTTCTGGAAGTGGACTTCTCCTTTAATATCTTCAAAAAGAAACTAGCTAGTGGTTTACTGAAATGAAGTTTATAATAAAATGATGTAATTGCGGTTATTATTATGAATATTTTGTCTCTACATCTAGGTCTCGTCGTTCACCCTCTCCTCTACGCCGTCGCAGAAGTCGTTCACTATCGAGAGAACGAGAAAGGGAGAGAGAGCAGGAGAGGAGGAGAAATCGAGAGCGCGAGAGACAGCGTGAACAGGAGAAGGAGAGAGAACGAGAGCGAGAACAAAGAACGAGGGCGCCACCCAAAGATCCCACTCCTCCACGGCGCTCTTCGTCATCATCCTCTTCCTCCAGTTCATCCTCTTCAGCCTCGCCCTCTCCTCAACGACAGATGAAAGCTGTGAAGTCTACAGATGCAAATAAAGACAGATTGAGAGAAACTGATGAACAGACAAAAAACAAGCAACCAGAAAGGAACTCGAAACATCCGTCTCCCTCACCTCCTAAAGACACCCGTCTCCCTCGCAACCAGTCGCAACATCGCTCTCACTCCCGTGAACGTCCTATCTGTTCTAGATCACCAATGACCAACCAGTCACAAAGCAGGGATCCACCTGCTGACCGATTAAGAGGCCAGTCCCCATCATCTGTCCACGAGCGGCACCACGAACCATCAAAGACTGCCGTCAACGGGAAACCAGAAAAGGAGGGCTCTGGCCAACAGCAAAAGAGAAGCAGCTCGAGTTCTTCTTCATCTTCCTCGTCGTCGTCCTCGTCCTCGTCCTCATCTTCATCCTCATCATCGTCCTCATCAGACAGCTCAGACTCCGAGGCAGAGAAAGCAAAAGTGTAAGTGACAGTTCATTTTAAATGAACAGTTCAGTTTCATAGATCCATTTATTTAGCCTTCATTTCAATATTTGTGTTTTCAGGGGTGTTAAACCAAGTGCAAATAGAGATGCTGGCAAGATGGCGAAAAGCAGAGCTTCTTCGTCGTCGTCATCCTCATCAGAAAGTGAACAAGAAGATAAGACGAAAAGGTAGAATATTTTTGCCCCCGATTCAGTATTCATTTTAGATACCACATTAAATAAATTAACATGAATTGCAACATATGCTGCTGTAAAACACTGTCTCAGTCATTTCCTTTGAACTCTGCAGTCCACCACGGCCTAAGAGAGTGCCAGCAGACTCGCTGAGAGACTCCAGGTCACTCAGTTACTCCCCTCCAGCGAGGCAACGAAGACCTGCAAATTCTCCACCCCCTCGACGGTCAGTACTGAACAGATCTGCATATTTTTACTGTCATTTTCAACCTGCTGTTTTTGCTAACATTGATCTTAATTTCTGTTTTCCATCAGCGGTGCAAACAGGAAGTCGAGAAGCAGATCTCCAGACAGTCGACGGAGGAAATAAGTGAAACTTTTTTTGTTTTCTGGACTCTCTTATCTGACCCTCACTGGACAGAATCATCTCAGTATCACTTGGATGAGACTAGAAATGTGACTAGTTGTAATGGTGAGATTTTCACCGTTAGTAGAGGACGGTCTCTCAAAACCTGGTTCTTTGTAATTCGTCCCAAAAGGGAGGATTTATTTTTACTTTTATTATGGTGTAATTAATGTTTAAGGAGAGGCCAGCTGAGACACTGAAGCTCTCAATAACTATTGCTCTGTGCCAACAGATGCTGGACGATATTTGTATACACACATACACGCATAAACGAACAAACAGAATCACACGTGTCCAGTGGTTTTCTGTCTGCTACATTGTTTTGAATGTAGATGAATGTCTGTAATTTGGTGATCAGAATGGACTATGTTCTGTTCCTGCGTATGTGGACAGAGTCTGTTCCTTTTTGTTTATTTGTGGAGAAAAGAATTATGAATAATAAAATGGCAGTAGAATCTTCTTGTCTGAGCATTTAGTTTGTGGTGCTGAAGGAGAAGCTAATGCAAATACACAGCACATTAGAAACTCTATATTCACACAGAGGTTGCTGTATTCTTTAAAAGTGAAGTGGAATTTTCAAACTGAAGGGATAAAAGAGATGGTGATGGTGCAAAATTAGCCTATCAGTGGCATAATTAGTTGCATATAGCCTATAGTCCAGGTGTTATATTAAACAGGGATTGGAGAAACATTTAACACTGAAATAGTTACTTTAGCTTTAATTAAAGCTAATATGCTTCTACATAAATGTGCCATGGTGCAAACAGTCCCCCTCCCAAATACTATAGAAACCTAATACAATTGTGGTAATGTGACATTAACCATATCAGTCATCAAAAAGATTTATTTTGGAAGAATATTAGGATATTTTTGCCACATTCATGTATAGTTTACAGTCGTAACACCTGTAATAACCAGTGTTGGGAAGGTTACTTTGGAAATTTAACGGGTTACAGATTACAAGTTACCCAATTTAAAATGTATTAAGTAGTGTAACTATTTCAATTACTTTATTGATGTAATGTAACTGATTACATTTGATTACTTTTCTAAATTTTATTTTCTATTTTTCCCTGAAATTTTCTAAACTGTTAATCATTTTCAAACATTTAAACCATGCTGGGTTAACCTTACAGTAGTACTCAACAATGATTCCTGTCAGACTTTCAAAATCCTTCATCATTTGAATTAAGATTATAATAATTAAAATTTAAAGCGCAGCCACTACAAAATCAGACTTTATCACCTCTTTTTACTTTGAGATCGTTCTGAGGTAAAATACTGATTTAAAATAAGTTATAGTTTAATAGCTATGATACTGTTTTTGAAATCAAATCTTTGCATAGCTCTGACAGGAAACACTTGCATCTAACAGTGCCTTAGAAAAAAGATTAATTAAAAGTAATAAAGCATATACACAAACCCAAACAGGAGATAAAACAGTTATAAGCATTAATCCTATTCTGTGTTCAAAACTGTTAAAAAAATTGGTGTCTCATATTTTAAAGCAGTCAATGCAATTTTGGAAAGAAATCAATCAAATCTATATGGTGTGAAAATATTGAGATGTAACCCCCTTTTGTAATCGTTAATATTTTCATGTAACTAGTTTAATTGTAACAGATTACAGTTACATTTATTTTGTAATTAAATTACGTAAATCCGTTACATGTAACTAGTTACTCTCCAACACTGGTAATAACTAAGGTAAAGGTAACGTGGCGGAAGCTGGTTACCACGGTTACTTTGAGTGTAGCGGGCCAGTCTGTGGACTCGGGGGCAGGTTGTATATTACGTCATATTTACGCGACCCTGTTTGAACGAGCAGCACTAGTAACGCGAAGGCTTAGGGATTTTATAAGTTACATTATTAGTTTAATAAACTCCAGGAACATGGGTCCAGTTGAGGTAAGTAATACAATCAGGATATTATTCAATTTATCAGTAAGCACGCATTTTTTAAATCACTGAAACTATAGAAAACATCGTTCAGCCTGCAGTGTAATCATTAATTTTTAGCGGTTTTCACAAATGGCTCATGTACATTTTTATATGCCAATAATTATATTTATGCAGGTAGAAATTAATGAATTATTGTTAGTCATTTCGTGACACACGTTTATCTCTCTCCAGCTCCTTCACATGTCCGTGTTCTCTCAGAGTTTCTCTCCCTGCGGTCGTTTTCTTGCAGCGGGTAACAACTATGGAGAGATAGCAGTGTTCAGGTAAGAGATCAGTTTAATTATGCTAATTAGGTAGTGTTAACCAATAGGTCACCTAATGTTCGTTGACGTACGTGTATAAACGACTTCTATACAGTGTGTGTTGTGTGTACTTACTAGTCTCATTCTTACAGTCTTTCAGCTGCACTGAGTCCAGATGCATCAGAGGGCAGCCAGAAACCCATCCTTAACTTCACTGGTTAGACAGATCTAATTTTTCACAGATCATTTACCTTTACTGTGTGTGTCCTACATTATCCAACTTACAAACATTACAGTATCCAGTATTGCAACAATGACAAGTGAAAAGGCTTTTTAATTGTTTCAGCTCATGATGGTCCAGTGTTTTCTCTTCTCTCCACTGACACTCATCTCCTGAGTGCTGGGAATGGAGAGATCAGTGCCTGGAGTTGGGCAGAGCTCATCAAAAAAGTAAGAGTCAGATGTTCAGTATATGTTTGTGTATTTTGGATTGGTGAAATTATTTCTTTTCATAGTTGTGCTTTGTAGATACTGTAAAAACATATATTTTGTTTCCACAGAGCACCAAAGCTGCATGGACAAGGAAACCCAGTTATGAGTGAGAGACTGATTATTATTCTGATTCTGACTGACATATTTTGCATACACACAAGATAGCGATAGATCATTTGGTTTTATGACTTTCGTTATTATGGGAACTACCTGAGTGTGATTTCAAATGTCTTGTTCTATACAGGACTAGTCTTGAAATACCAGAGATCAATGCAATGATCATAAACCCAAAGGTTTGTACTTTACCTATTTGTGTTGGTTATTCCTAATACATGGTTTTCATTATGTAATCATATTTTGTAGTTACCTACAGTAAATGGTTCATTCATTTATATAATTTCATTTCCATGAAGTTTTATGTATTTGTATTTGTCTAAGTATCTCAAAGTTTATCAATTGTAATGCCCTTTTTTCCTAATTTTTTTTTCTTTTTCAGGACAACAGCTTGATAGTTGGAGGAGGTGACAATAACATTCACATCATGGACATGGAGACTGGTATCTTTAAGGTCAGTTAGACTACACCTTCAACTCCAGGGACAATATTCCAAAGTATCCCCAATGACTTCACAATCAGACATTTGTTAAAAAAATACATATTTGTTTATTATTTTAAAAGGTTTCTTTATAGCTCTGTACATTCAATAAAATAAAAACACAGAGGTTGCCAAGCTAATATTTTAGGGACACTAACACAAGACATTTTTAATGTCTTGGCCCCCTAGTGGTCTGCATGTTAAGCTTTTTAAATAAATAAATTAAAACACTGTAGGATCCCCTTAAATGAGACCTATTATGCCACGTTTTGCAATATAAGTCTCATGTATCTCCAGAATGTGTCGGTGACGTTTCGCCTCAAAATAACCCACAGATCATTTGTGATATCTTTTTGAAAATACCCGTTTTGAGTGGAATCAGAAACATGCTGATTTTGTGCATGGCTCTTTAAATGCAAATGAGCTGCTGCTCCCTGCCCCCTCTTCCAGAATAGAGCTGTGCCTTTACAGCTCATAGCCAGTGTTGCCAAGTCTGTGGTTTTCCTGCAGAATTGAGCTACTTTATCACTGTTGCTGGGGGTTGTTTTTCATGTCCACGGGTGGAAGCGGCCCCCAATAACATAATATTAAGCCCCTGGAATGCTAATTTTACCAGAGGAACCCTGCCAAAAAATGTGTATTTTACCCCCGGGATTGGGCTATTTTTGGGCTTGTTTTGTGTATCAGTTGGGTGGGTTTTGTTGTGAAAACCTGGCAACCCTGCTCATAGCTTAGATACTGTGCTAAAAACATTTGTTTGGTTTTGAGTATAATATATATTGGGCTGAAACCATGCATTTTAAACCACATTACGCACAGAAAGCGGCTGTCACACAGCATGTGAGTACTAAACTAAGTTCTCTTCATGTCTTATTGCACTTAAACTATCAAATACACACAAGTTTATGTTAAAAACACACAGGAGTTACAAAAACAGTTGGTTATGTCTGTGAAGGTAAACAGCTGGGAAATAAATTGCTTTGTTCAAACATTTGCCATGGTGTTAGAACTGGTACACCATTGTTACTTTCGATAACAGTGACGGCGATGTGAATGCAGATTACGGGGCGGTAATATTATAATAAGATCCCCTTTCTGTGTTGCTGGGCAAGCGAAATCTGAGTAGCTAATTTTTTCATTTGCTTGCAGAAAATGGCTTACCAAAACAATGTTATTAGGTTGTCCTAGTAAGGTCCTACTAGGTTTTCACATTTTCTGGGTTTGTAGATGCACTGGGGACCTGATTATAGCACTTAAACATGGAAAAAGTGATTTACATGATATGTCGTCTTTAATATTTCTCTCCTTCGTGTTGTTTTTTCTGCAGTCTGTACTGAAGGGCCACACTGACTACATTCACTGCCTCTGCTTTAAAGAAAGGGAAGAGGAAATCCTCTCTGGTGGGGAAGATGGTGCTGTGAGGATATGGGGTCAGCGAATGACATTGAATTGTGTTTGAAAATGAAAATGAAACCAAGAAATGTGAAACATTATGTAAGAAAACCATATACTTTCTCCACCAGACTCACGGACAAATCGCCCAGTTCACTGTATTGAAGTTTTCAAATATGAGGTAAAACACTCCTGTACTTTTGATAAAGAACCAACAAATAAGCTAAAACAGCTAAAGCATTCATGCCTCAAAGACAAAAAAAACACAGCACTGAAATCCCACTCTCTTGCGTTCATGCTTGCTCTGGAATGGCGATTCAGGAATGCGCACGCCCCCAGTTTGGGAAGTGGATTAGCTGTCTTGCCACGGACTCTGATTGGATGGTAAGATGGACTTGTGATTGGTTGACAGTGACAGTGACGCTATTGTCTTTATTTGTTCTTGTTTAACTAGTGTCTGATTTCACCGCATTTTCTACATATGTATTGACATGCTTGTTTTTAAATACTTCAGTTACTATCTGCATGCTTGTAATGCTGTACTGCTCATCTGGAATGCCCCTCTATGTATGTTAAGATGGAATGGCAAAATGCCCCTATTGTTATAAAACGTTATCTATTTCCTCCCCAGCTCTGTGGTGGAGGCCCATCGCTGTCTTTATGGCACCTCCGCTCCATGTCCCCCACCTCGGTCTTCTCTTTGCCTGGCTGCCAAAGGGAAGCTGTCTTTTACCAGGACCTGGTGAGAAGGACTAGCTGTCAATTGAATGTGACAAGAAAACAGAAAAGGCACCATTTTTATATATATTTATATACAATTATTTCTTTTGTTATAACATATTATGTTGTGGTTGTGCTTAGATTATGTCAGTAGGTGAAGGTCCATTTGTTTCCCACTGTTTACATGGAGGGACAGTGAAAGCTCAGATTCCCTGCACTCCATCTTCACTCAACACATTGGCTCTCAATCTCAAAAACACTGAACATAGGGTAGGTGCACCTGTTTTTCGCCTTGCCAGATGTATATGTTCTAACAGAATAAAATTTCTTGTGGAAAGTGAAGACTTGTGAATGGAATGAGTGTAACCTTTACCCAATATTTATCTTTCAGGTTATGACAGTAGGGGGCAGCAGTCACCAAATTGATGTGTTTACTAACTTCAGTTACAGAGCCTTTTCTCTGTCATTCTGAGCACACACCAACATTTGTTTGAACTTGAAATGAAATCTGTGGCAAATTTTTGAATTATGATTTGTTAGAATGCATTTTGCTAGAATGTATTTTTATAATAAACTTTTTTTGATTGTTTGCTGTTTTTCAGTGTGTGTTTTTAGCTTTACATATAAATCATTTGTACCCTGAAGAGGCCTTTGACTACATTATAGAGTGTTTTCACGATACGTCATCAGTCGGCCATATTGGTGGCACTAAATGTAAACAAAGCCACTGAACGGAATGAAACGCGAATATTTTTCAGATTTTTTTGATGCTGAAAATGGTCAAATATTGTCATGTTTTTGGCTGTACTAATCGGTCAGACCGGGAAAAACATTTGGAGTAATATAGACTGCCAAAAGTTATAACAAATCAAGGAGAAGAGTGCAAAAAACCATCTGAGGAACAAAAGGGTTTTGTGGTTGACCAAGCTGAACCAGGATTTCCAGGGCAAGAATCTTGACAACAATCATGTTTGTTCTTATCATTTCTGGTCAGGTAGGTGAAATATTAGGCTAATATCTTAATTAATACTGCTCGTATGTATCTTTGCCACCTATTAACTTTAGTTTGTCAAAATATTGCACCATTTCCTGCTTACCAAGTCCTTCTCTATGTGATTTAGCAGCGTACACATTTTTTCTGTGGTTTAGACAGCATACATTAGCGAAACAATGTTTTCAGTAGTACATAAACCATGCAATCCATGCTGTTGTTTACATCCGAGTATCTCCTAATATCCGCACATCCGGGTTGCTACTACGCAGTTGCTACTCAAAAGTAGCCCAGTCGCATTTTGAGGTGGTCCTCCGTTAGAAATCGCATTCCAGGGGGTAAAATGCATGTTTTTTGGTAGGGTTCCACTTGTAAAATTATAATTCCGGAAGCTAAATATTACGTTATTGGGGTCGCTTTAACCTGCGGACGTGGAAAAACAGGAAGTAGCAGGAATTGTTAGAGTTATAATGTTAATGACTGTATTATCTCATTCTGCAAAAATGCTCAAAACATAAGTAACAAAAATACTGTGCGTAATATTCAGTTTGTCACGTGGTCAAAATGGCAGCCTGCATTAGGCGACCCGCTCCGTGTAAAAATGTGTTTTTAGGCTGCTGATACAACTGGAATAATTTCATGTGCTAATACTTTAAACATATTTCTCGAAAGCACTATTCATTTCTTTATGTGTAACACTAATTAACGAACAATTAGTAAGACCATTTTTAAACGCTTGAAGTTATTTACACAACTTTACACTGAAAATACGGCTGATACTCAAAACCTATTGGGCTGCCTACATATCAGCCTATTAAGGCCAAAAATGCTGTTTCTGTATACAAGTTCAAATGTGTGGCTGGAATGTCATCAGATGGTCTGTTGCGACAGAAAAGCGATGGCAATCTCAGCAGCAACAGGAGTGGCATGAGGAGGAGGAGACTGAGAAATTCAGGCACATGATGAGGATGAGAGTGACTCAACATTCAGGTGCGGCGGCCTCAGATGGGCGGATCTGATCTTTGCGGCCGCTGGGACACTGTCCGAACTTCCCCTTAACACTGGATTCACGGATCCCGGTACTTGCAGCAGGACTAACCCGAAACGGACCGACCAGCCAAGCAGGAACTCAGGTACAATAGACGTGCCAAGTCTTCCGCAGTTTTCCCCAGTGTGCTCGGAATATGCGGTTTAAAGTGTTTTCGGTGAGATCTTCTTTAGATCCGAGTTTGATCTTATTATCTTGGAGCATCTGCGGCTAGTTAAGTAGCTAGCCTAGCTGCATTTCAAAACAACTCAGTAAATTACAACCGAGGAGTGGTCGAGTTGAGTAATGGACACAAGTTTAATCAAGCGGTTAAAAGAGACGGAACTTAAGAAGAAGATTAAGGCGAGAGTTCAACTCGAGGTTTGGTTAGGTTCAAGTGTTTTTACATGTGTGTCTGTTAAATCGCTCCATATGTCTGATCATGAGTTTCTATGGACACCGATCGTTTGCTTTTAATAAAGGTCGCTTATCTCAGAAGGACAGTTTATTTATCATAACCTTATACAATAAAGTGTATCTGCCTCTATGGATTCTCCGTTATTTTCTTTCTTTTTAAATGTACTTTTAAGTACGTTTCGACTACATAATTACAGCCCCAAACAGTTTCACTTTTAATTTTGGCGTGCTTGTATTTGGGAATTGGCACCGAAAAAGGTTTTTTTTTTTTTTTTCTTCTTGCTTGATAAGAGGACCTCAGCCTAGGTGTGTCAGTTTCACTTCTCTTCCACGTTTTTTTGTTAAAATAATCACGTTTAACCTGCTACCTCATTTTATAGCAAAACTGTGTTTTAATGAGAAACCTGTGCCCTCTTCGCAACTGCAGTTCAGGAAAAACACGTCCCTTCCTGTTTTCATGGAACATTTTTGGCAGTTTACTGAATCTCCAGCTTTGTCTTGACTCAGCAGCTAGTTTTGTGTGGGGTTTTAGCGACTCTATCCACTGTTTTGGCTTTAATTGTATGGGACAAGAAGTGTGTGGGCATATATCCTGATCTCTGTACATAAACCCAAGCGTAAAGCTGGTGCATGTGGTTTCGAACTATGTCAGAGAGGGTGAAGCTAAATTTAGTGGCACAGCTGCTGTTCTGGGTAAAAGGGGGAGTGTGTCTAAATTTGTACGAGATGCATAATACCTGTCTCTTCCTTTTTTTTTTTTTTTCAGGATTAGGTTTTAAAGAGGACCAACAGGGAGTTTTCTCACTTCCGGCTTAAACCTGCATTCCTACAGTGTTTTGGAGTAGCAGTGATCTTTCAAAGTGTGGGAAGCTACCAGTCCCTGCATGCATCGCTTAAACAGTCGAAATGGGATTGTTGTGACTGAGATGCCATCTGTATATTTCGGTAATCAAGATTTGGAGACGAAACAGCTTGGATCTCAAACAAACTGCCCTGTTTTCCGGATGATTTGGTTCCTGATGTGCCCATAACTGTGCATTATGAGCACCGTCAGCGATTAAAGAACCGCTCACTTTGTAATCTGAGTCATTTGATACTTAACCACAACAATGTGGTAATGTGTTTGCACTTGAGGGAGAGGCGACAAAGAGGAAATTTCACGTAGATTTTAACTGTAGATCCCCAACGCAATGGAAATATAACTGGAAATTTAAAAAGTGTTTTAAGATGAACTGAAAATATTGCACTGCGAGTGCAAACGTGTTACAGAATCACTGATTCATGAATTGGAAAGCACTAAAATCGCACAGCTGCGTCTTTTTGCACTTAAATTTTGAGGAAAACTGGAAGACAATCGCATGATGCTCGCAGTATTTCACCTAGAACCCTCTGCATTAAACAACCTGGTACTTTAAGACACAGGAAAAGTGAAAGAGGAGTGTAAAGCTGGTAAACTTGTTTCATGAGGACACATTTTGAACAGAAGAATGGCGGGAAAAGACTACCATCATCTCTTCAAGTTGCTCATCATTGGTGACTCCAGTCAGTATTTTTGCTTTTCATACACATGCTAACAAATTATCCCCCGGTTTCACAGACAAAGCTTAAACTTAGTCCCAGACTAAAATGTTAGTCTGAGCTCTTTCAGTTGAAAGAATCTTCAGTCTACTGATTGATCTCGAAATATGTCAGTGCCCTTGTTTTTTCTCAAGATGCACACCAGTAATGTTTTTTTTCTAAGGCATGTTTATAAAATATACTTTATATATTTATATACTTCATTGTCCTAATTGAACTATGGCCTAATCTTGGCTTAGTCTAAGCCCTGTCTATGAAACCACCCCTGTCTTTTTAGTAACTCAGCTTTTATCCTTTTTTGAAACAAAATAAGGCAAAGCCCCCATAAGAGAGTCATTAATATTTGTGACCCCGGACCACAAAACCAGTCTTAACTAGCACGGGTATATTTGTAGCAATAGCCAAAAATACATTTCATATGGTTATCTTAAAGGGGAAGTCCACTTCTAGAACAGAAATTACATATAATGTACTTCCAAAATGCAGTTTAAATGCGGCTTCAAACGATCCCAAATGCGGTTGTAAATGATCCCAGCTGCGGAAGAAGGGTCTTATCTAGCGAAACAATTGGTTATTTTCACCAAAAAAAAAATACAATTTAAATACTTTTAATCTCAAATGCTTGTCTTGTCTTGCTCTGCCTGAACTCTGTGTGCTCTGGTTCAAAACAGTTAGGGTATGTCGAAAAACTCCAATCGTATTTTCTCCCTCAACTTCAAAAATCATTTCAAAATCATCCTACATCACTGCAGAAGTACTGACCCAGTCTACGCAAAGTGAACATGCGAAGAAGATCAAACACCCTTAACAAAGAAGATAAAACGGCGATATAGGATGATTTTGAAGTTGAGGGAGAACATGAGATGGGAGTTTTTCGACATACCCTAACTGTTATGAACCAGAAAAAACAGTCCAGGCAGAGTAAGATAAGATGAGTGTTTGACATTAAAAAGTATTCAAATTCTATTATTTATGAAAAGAACCAATCGTTTTGCTAGATATGACCCTTCTTCCTCAGCTGAGATCGTTTAAAGCCACATTTAAACTGCGTTTTGGAAGTTTAAACTCGGGGGACCATAGCAGTCCACTATATGGAGAAAAACCCTTAAATGTTTTCCTCAAAAAACATAATTTCTTTACGACTGAAGAAAGAAAGACATGAACATCTTGGACGACGAGGGGGTTAGTACATTATATGCGAATCTTCGTTTTGGAAGTGGACTTCTCCTTTAACAAACCACACATCAACGGAAAACTTATTTATTGAGCTTTTAGGGGATTGAAATTGACTCTTATGACTGGTTTTGTGGTCCAAGGTCACATATGGCATAAGCGATTAAGCCTAATTATTTTTCTAGCACCATGTCTGCTAAGAATGCTCAAGATGTTGGTGCTTTTACTGGTGTTTTTGTGCAGTTTCACAATTTAACCGCAAACTGTAAAGCTGAAATGAAACTGTGTGAGTGCGTAATGTCAGTCCTCATCCCTTCAAAGAAGTGAGTCACTTCACCAGCATAAACTTGGGTGGGATGCGTACTGTGATGAATGTTGGGTCAGTGCTTCAGTCTGTGAAACTAAAATTCCATCATTTCACTGGAAGATCTAGTTGTGACATTGATTAAACCTTACAAGGTCAAAAACAGTAAAAAATAAAACGTATACATGGATGAATTGTTCATAGTAAGATCAATGACATGCGTTTTAAAAACAAATAGGGTGAATTTCCAATTTCATGCCATCTTTAATAATCCAATCCTGTTGATGCATCCACTTTCAGATGATAGATCCCTTTGTTTGGAAGCAAATATAATTGGTGCTATCTCACAGTTCATCAAGTTTGCAATTTAACTGTGGTATTAACCACAGCCGCCTCATTCAGTCCATTGTGGCCACTTACACTTTATAACTGTTCAGCTAGTAGCATTTGTCTCTATGAAGACTGTGGGCTTTGGTTAGAATTCTGGTTGGTTTTAAACCTCAGATCTCTTGAGTACTGTGGCTTTTGTAATGTTAAAATTAGGTTGTATTGTGTAGATGGACTATATGTGACCCTGGACCATAAAACCAGTCATAAGTAGCACAGGTATATTTGTAGCAATAGCCAACATTGTATGGGTCAAAATGATTGATTTTTCTTTTATGCCAAAAATCATTAGGATATTAAGTAAAGATCATGTTCCGTGAAGATATTTTGGAAACTTCCTACCGTAAATATATCAAAACGTATTAAGCAATGCATATTATTTTTGTAATTAGTAATATGCATTGCTAAGAACTTCATTTGGGCAACTTTAAAGGTGATTTTCTCAATATTCATATTATTTGCACCCTCATATTCCAGATATTCAAATTGTTGTATTTCAGTCAAATATTGCCCTGTCCTAACAAACCGTACATCAACGGAAAGCTTATTTGTTCAGCTTTCAGATGACCCGTATGACTGGTTTTGTGGTCCAGGGTCACATATGAGGTATTTGTTAGTGCTATTGTGTTTACACAATATATATATATATATATCTCATGTTATGTTTAATTAACTAACACTAACAAAATAACAAGAAAACCTTACTCTCGTGTTTATTTAAATATGTCTACTACAGCTGAGCATTTCACAAATGTTGCTTTGACTCTCTTGCAGATGTGGGGAAAAGTAGTTTGCTCTTAAGATTCGCAGACAACTCATTCTCTGGTGAGTCTGCTTGACACAAAGGGTGTGTCTGTGTGAGAAAGACAGAAAATGAGGCAAAGGGTCTGTAAATGTATGATCTAATTTACTGTGTTCTTCAGTCCAAGACAAAGTGAGAGTGAAAGTTTGCTCAAAGTGTTAAAGAAATTCAAATGTCACAACAAGACATAAAAACATGTTCTTGCACTCTTCGCAGGCAGTTATATAACGACTATTGGAGTTGACTTCAAGATCCGCACAGTAGATATTGAGGGAGAAAGAGTTAAACTCCAGATTTGGGACACTGCAGGGCAGGAGAGGTTCAGAACCATCACCTCGACGTAAGCCTCGTTCCAGTCCCACTGTTTATTAAACATTTTGTTTGACCGCTCTTGTGATCTCTGTCAGGCTTCCTCTCACATGTTTTCTCACATGTAATTCTCTAGGTATTACAGAAACACTCATGGTGTCATCATTGTGTACGATGTCACAAACCCTGAATCATTTGTCAACGTGAAAAGATGGTTAAACGAGATATCACAGAACTGTGACAATGTCTGCAAAATTTTAGGTTAGTTTTTTTTTTTTATTTACATAAGTTGCATTGTGATATGAAAAGAGATGTTTTGGTTGTATATTCAGAATTTGTTGGAGTATCAAAAGCATTTTATATTCCGAGCATTTTATTCACTACCATCCCCTAACAGTTGGAAACAAGAATGATGATCCTTCTAAAAAGCTGGTGGACACTCAGGATGCTCAGCGCTTTGTAGAGTCAGTTGGTGTGAGGTTGTTTGAGACGAGTGCTAAAGAGAATCTCAATGTAGAAGAGGTGAGTTTTTTTTTTTTTTTTTTTTTAATTAATTTAAACTCATTCATTCTAAAATATCAATATTTAAGTTAATTTAAGTCTAAATTAATTTTGAAAATCATCATTAAGTTTCTCTAAGTTGAAATTTATCCACAATATGTAAGATTAAGAAACTCAAATTATTTTAAAAGTCCTCAGTATTTAAGTTTGCTCATTGCCACTCAAATTCATTAATAATTCTTAATATTTAATTTTTTAATGTTGGCTTGGCTGGTACAATTATGGAAGCCTGTTTCTGTCACTGAATATAAAAAATGCTATTGCGACTTTTTATCTCACAATTTTGACTTTTTCTAAAAATTGTGTAATTAAAAATTCGCAATTCTCACAAACTAGCAATTGCAAATTATAAAGTCAGAATTGCAAGATATAAACTTGCAATTCTGAGAAATGAAGTCAGATTTGCTTGATATAAACTCTCAATTCTGAGAATTGTGTGACATAAACTCGCAATTGCGAGTTATAAAGTCAGAATTGTGAGATATAAACTTGCGATTCTGAGAAATTAAGTCAGAATTACAAGATATAACTTCATATCTGAGAATTGAGTAATCTAAACTCACAAATTGGAGTTATAAAGTCAGGATTGAGTGATATAAACTCGCAATTGCAAATTCTGAAGTCAGAATTGTGCATTTTCTCAGAATTGCGTGATATGAATTTCACAATTGCGAGAAAAAAGTACGAATTTCAAGTTATCTTGCTATTCTAACTTTTCCTCACAATTGTGATTTTGTATCTGACTTTTTTTCTCAGAATTATGGAATATAAACTCACAATTGCAAGTTAAAAAGTCCAATTTTAAGGGGAAAAAAGACTGTTCTCAGAATTGCAAGTTTATATCTCACAATTGCGTGTTATAAAGTCTGAATTGCAGGATATAAATCTGTAATTCTGAGGGGAAAAAAAGTCGGAATTGTGAGTTTGTATCTCGCAGTTCTGAGAAAAAATGACCGAATTGTGAGTTGGTATCATGCAGTTCTGAGAAACAAAGTCAGAACTGTGAGATGTAAACTTGCAATTGCGAGAACAAAAGTCAGAATTTGTAGATAAAAATTTGCAATTACTTTTTGTTTTGTTTTTTTAATTCAGTGGTGGAAATGGGCTTCCATACATAATAGACAATGTATCTCTCAACTTATTCAGAAAATATATTTTGTCTTTCTGTTCACTCTGTGTGTTAAATGTAACATGTATAATTTTTATGGCCTGTATTCTGTTCTGTTCGCAGATGTTCATGGCTTTCACCCACATGGTCCTTCGGGCCAAGAAGCAGAGCCAGAGTCGAGCAGAAAGAGAGAGGGAGAGAGAAAAGGACACTGTCCATATCAATTCCCACAGGGACAGAGAAAGGAGGAAGAAAGGAAAGAAGTGCTGTTAGAACGGATGGAACAAGGGACAAATTGAACACCTTTGCAACTTTGTTCCTTTGTCGAGTTTTCAGCTCGGAAATGTGACTTTTTTTTTTTCTTTTTTTTTTATGTTAACACACTGCGCTTAGATAAAACCCAAGAGGAATAAAAATAACTTGCTATTATGTGCCGAACATCAGCGTTTGTTTACACAGATCTTTATCAATGTATTTTTTTTTCTTCTTTTTTTTTACAAAAGGGGAATTGACTGGCATGGATTTACACTGGCATCAAACGCCTGGTCCAGGAAAGACACTATACATAAACTGTCTTAAGTGTTCCACTGTGATTAGTGAGAGAAGTTTCTTGATGGATTAAAATTGACTTGATATGTCATTAATGTATGCAAATAATAAAGTAGCAATAAAATATGATTTTAAAAATCACAAACGCCACAACAATGTTCATTTATAAAATTCTGCAGTTGTGAAAGAGGAATGTCTGTAAGTGCCTACTGTTTGATTGACTACACTTATTATATACTTACAACTTGTGCTAAAATGAATGTGTTTTTCAGCCAGAATTGTTCCTTAACCACCTAAATAAATGGTGAAAGAACCATTTCTTTAAATGATTTCATTTGACATCCGAGTCATGTTTATGACTCATCAATCAATATTACTTCCTTTTTTCTACAGACAGATTCAAGAACCAAAGTATAGCGAGGACATTGCTATGCAAAAACTAAATTTCTCCATAAAATTAACAATGTATCATTATTTTTGCTACTGACTATTAAAGATTTTCTTGATGACTCCATTTCCTTTAAGAATACATGACAATTAGGCATGTGTTTTGCAAATTTTTGTTTGTGGATGTGGTATTTACCATGCAAAATATAAAAATTCACAACATGGTCAAACCTTTTGCTTCTGTGTGTGTAAGATCATGTACCATCTTTAGAGACAGCATAGTAACATTTCTTGGGGCAAATAAAAAAACTAAAATCAGACCAAAATTTTAAAGACAAATTACAGGTATAAAACTAACAAAAAAGCCAAGTCTTACTCATCTTGAGCACAAAAAGTGCAGTTGTTGTCGTCAATGTTCATGAATTTTGAAAAAAATATACCACATGGGTAAACCCTTACAAAAATTAACCATGGTTTTATTACAGTAAAAGTGTAGTAACCAAGTTTTGTTTTGTTTTGTTTTTTTGGTGTATTTATTACCATTTGTAAAACCACAGTTTTACTACAAATACCATGGTTAAACTATGGTTAGAATACCAAAACCATGGTTAATTTGTAGTTACCATGGTATAAGTATAGTAACCATGTTTTTTTGTTTTATTTGTAGTAAAACCATAGTTAGCTTTCTACTCGCATAAAGTCGGCTTTACGTTGGACTTTCCATATTCGCAAATTTAAGGAATTTAAGGTCTTTAAAATTACATTTGACATTGGTATTCATGTTTTTAATTTCTAACGGTACGTTTTAAAAAAAAAAGTATTTTAAAATGTACATCTTTAACTTTGTTTAGTATACAAAATTTGTAAGGATTTAATTAATATCAGAGATCTGTGCATTCAAAAAAAAATCCCTCTAGTAGAGATTTTATGTTTAGATTGAAAAATGAATCACATATATTTACCATAGACTGTAAAAGTGTTGACTCTCTGTGTCAGCTGACCGATGTCGTTGATTGTTGACGTCACTGCGAACATGGCTGCCGAGAGCGAGTGAGTATTGGGCTTCTGGTAAATACTGTTAGAAACGTCTATTTATTATAAATTCCCATATAAGTCAATAGTTGTTTGATGTATGAACTGAAAATATCTCATTTGTAAGGCTTAAATTATTTGAATTATAGACCACAATTGGTTACGATATGGGAGAGCTGTCATAGGTGACTAAATAGTACATACCGTTTAAAACTAGTACTTATAACACAACTGGAAAAAATCATTTGGTCCGAGGCTAACATAAAGGAATCCATAGTTATGTTGCTCGGACTTAACCGGCACGTTAGTCATAGACGTTGGATTGTCGGTATCTTAGCAAACAAATGGCCAAGTGTGTTACTGCAGTTGTATTAACCGTGGCTTTGGCCCTTTGGTTATCTGATGTGTCATACTCATGTTAATGTTACATTAAACTAGTTCTACACGAAATTAAACCCCCATCTGTTTGACACCACAGTGTCCTGTCTGAAATTGAAGTACTGCAGTCCATCTACTTGGATGAGCTCACTGTTAATCAGCGAGATGAAGGGTAAATATTTGAGCATTTATTACTCTTTTAGTTATTCATAAATCGCTTGAGATAATTCAGTATTATTAACCTGTACAAAAATAAATATGTCAAATCTGTCTTAATTAGAGGGTGGATGGTCAGTCTGGTGCTTTATCCCTCCACTGCGGAGGACTGTCTCTCTCAGTTTGTCCGTCTTACACTGACAATGGATCTGGACTCTCAGGTTTGTTGGTCAAATTGCTATATTTTTTGACTACAGTAATGGTAAAGGTACATTCCACTTAATTACTTGCAAATTTGTGTCACTGTTAGTCTTCTGAAAGAATTTTTTATTCACTTCCAGTACCCTTATTCATCCCCTTGCATCTCTATTCACAATCCACGTGGACTCTCGGATGATAAACTGCTCAGGTGTTTGATTATTATTAGAAGTTATATTAAAACTCTAGATTGTCCTGTTTAGCTTAGTACTTTTCTTCATAGTTTTCACATGCTCCTTTTCTCTCAGTTTACAGAGCAGTTTGCAGATGGAGGCAGAGTCATGTATCGGGGCACCTGTACTGTATCAGCTCATAGAGGTTTGGAGGATTACATTTTTAAGAAATTAATACTTTTATTCAGCAAGGATGCAATTTGAAGGGTTAGTTCACCCAAAAATGAAAATTCTGTCATTAATTACTCACCCTTATGTTGTTCCAAACCTGTAACACCTTTGTTCGTCTTCATAACGCAAATTAATAGAAGAAATTGTTGAATAAAGTTATGTTTGTTTTCTTTGCTGAAAAAATTATTTTCGTTGCGACATAACATTATGGTTGAAACACTGATGTCACATGGACTATTTTAACGATGTCCTTTCTGGACCTTGAGAGTGGTGGTTGTGTTGCTGTCTATGCAGGGTCAGAAAGCTCTCAGATTTCATCAAAAATATCTTAATCTGTGTTAAAGGAGAAGTCCACTTTCAAAACAAAGATTCACATATAATGTACTCACCCCCTTGTCATCCAAGATGTTCATGTCTTTCTTTCTTCAGTCGTAAACAAATTGTTTTTTGAGGAAAACATTTCAGCATTTTTCTCCATATAGTGGACTGATATGGTGCCCCGATTTTGAACTTCCAAAATGCAGTTTAAATGTGGCTTCAAACGATCCCAAATGTGGTTGTAAATGATCCCAGCTGCAGAAGAAGGGTCTTATCTAGCAAAACCATCGGTTGTTTTCATAAAAAAAATACAATTTAAATACATTTTAATCTCAAACACTCGTCTTGTCTTGCTCTCCCTGTGTATTTTGGTTCAAGACAGTTAGGGTATGCTGAAAAACTCAGATCGTATTTTCTCTTTCAACTTCAAAAATCATTTAAAAATCATCCTACATCGCTGCAGAAGTACCGACCCAATCTTTGCAAAGTGAACATGCAAAGAAGATCAAACACCCTTAACAAAAAAGGTAAAACAGTGATATAGGACGATTTTGAAGTTGAGGGAGAACATGAGATGGGATTTTTTTTTTGACATACACTAACTGTCATGAACCGGAAAAAACAGTCCAGGCAGAGCAAGACAAGACGAGCGTTTGACATTAAAAAGTATATAAATTGTGTTTTTTTTTTATGAAAATAACCGATCATTTCACTAGATAAGACCCTTCTTTCTCGGCTGGGATTGTTTACAACCGCATTTAGGATCGTTTGAAACCGCATTTAAACTGCATTTTGGAAGTTCAAAATCGGGGCACCATATCAGTCCATTATATGAAGAAAAATGCTGAAATGTTTTCCTCAAAAAATATAATTTCTCTACGAATGAAGAAAGAAAGACATGAACATCTTGGATGACAAGGGGATGAGTACATTATATGTGAATCTTTGTTTTGAAAGTGGAGTTCTCCTTTAAGAAGATGAACGAAGGTTTTACGGGTTTGGAACGACAGAATATTCATTTTTGGGTGAGCTATCCCTTCAATGTATTATGTTACAAAAGTAAAATGTTACAAAAGTTGTCTGTTTTAAATAAGTGCTGTTCTTTGGAATTTTCTATTTATCAAAGAGTCTTGACTTATAATGGTTTCCAACAATGGTTTTCAACATTGATAATAGTAAGAAATGTTTCTTGAGCAGCAAATTAAATGTAATAGCTGCTTAAAATTCAACTTTGCCACCTCAGGAATAAATTACATTTTAAAATATATTACATTTAAAACTGTTATTTTAAATGAATAATATTTAACAATATTACTGATTTACTGTCATTTACACCAGTCAAAGGTTTTTGTACAGTGAGATTTAAAAAAAATTTTTTTAAAAGAATTCTGTTCTGCTTACCAAGCCTGCAAAAGCAGTAATATTGTAAAAAAAAAAAAAAAAAAAAAATGTTACTCATTAAAATAACCGCTTTCTATTTGAATATATTTTAAAATTTAATTCATTCCTGTGATCAAAGCTAAATTTTTGGCATTTTTTAGCAAAAATGCTTGAAATTGATTAAAAGTGATGATAAAGACATTTAGTATTTTACAAAAGTTTTCTATTCAATTCAGCTAAAATTCAGCTGTTTTCAGCATAATAATATTAATAAATGTTTTTTGAGCAGCAAATCAGAACATCAGAATGATTTCTAAAGGATCATGTGACTGGAGTAATGATTCTGAAAATGCAGCTTTGAAATCACAGGAGTAAATTACATTTTAAAATATATTCAAATACAAATCAGATATTTTAAATAGTAAAAATATTTCACAATATTACTGCTTTTGCTGTACTTCGGATCAAACAAATGCATGCTTGGTGAGCAGAAGAGACTTATTTAAAAAAAAAAAACATTAAAACTCTTACTGTTCAAAAACTTTTGACTGGTAATGGTAGTGAATGCAGCCTTGGTGAGCATTAGGCACTTCAAACAAAATCTGGTTTGTCTCAAACCATTTCTCTATATCATCCTGACAGAGAGCCAAAGAGATCCTGACTGAGAGCAATATTCCTCATGGAAACTGTGTAATCTGTCTGTATGGCTTTAAGGTTGGTGTTTTATTTGTAATATGCACTTAGTGTGGTTTGTGGCTTGTTTGTAAAAATTGTAAATATTAATAATTGTGCTTGTTCCTCTTCCTCTGTTTGTCTTAACCATAGGAGGGGGAAGTGTTTACTAAGACCAGCTGCTATCACTATTTCCATTCTCACTGTCTTGGCCGCTACATCACCCACTCTGAGATGGAGTTGAAGGACCGTGAGAGGGAGCTGGAGGAGGATAAAACCAGAGACAGGACGGAAGAAGAGGTGGGGCTTAATTTTTGGATACCTTCATATGTTTTCCTTACTTCAAGCAAAATGCTACTCATAAATTCCAGTCAACAATTTTGTGTATTACATCATTATTAATACTATATAATTTATGTCAGCATTACTGTGAATGCATAACTAATTGAAGAAAAAGCAATGAGGTGTGCTTAAATAAAAGGGAGTGTTCTTTGATATATTAGGTGTTTTTTGTTTCAGGAGTTGGCTGTTGTTTGCCCCGTGTGTCGAGAGCCTCTCACCTATGATTTGGATGCCCTCCTTTCCTCTCCCGCTCCAGTTTTCACCCAGGTAAGACACTCGGACACACTGTATCGTTCTCTGTGGACACAGTGTTAGCAGTTGGGTCAAGCTAAACTGGCCTGACGTTTTTCATTGTTAGAAATGTCAAGTGGACAATGTTACCCTTGTGTTCAGTGCCAAGCAGTAGATTTTTTTTTTCAACAGTGCGTCATTGTCCCGTGTGCAGTCTCTCTTGTTAGCTGACTATGCCAGGATGTCTAGTTGGAAAGCTCAACAACCTCATGTATGTTCACTGGTCACATGCTGTGGATACACATGAACACTGTTTATTATTCTTTCACACACAGCAGGAGGATGCAGTCATCGGTGGGGAATTTAAAAAGAAATGGGCAGCACTCCAGAAGATTCTGGAACGGCAGAAGGAAAAGGGTGGAGTTATTGACCCAGAAGCAGAGTCCAATAGATTCCTAATTCACATTAATGAGGTAAATCCTAGATGGAACATTTTCAGTGTACAAGTTTGGCCACATACACAACATAACATTTTGGGACTCAAAACTGCATAAACAGTAAAAGTATATGCCAGGGGCGTTTCCTCCAAGGAGGCAAGGGAAGCAGTCTCTCTTCAAAATACTGGATAAGAAAAAAATTGGAAAAAATAAAACAAGGCCAATATGTGACCCTGGACCTCAAAACCAGTTGTAAGTAGCACAGGTGTATTTGTAGCAATAGCCAACAATACACTGTATGGATCAAAATGATCGATTTTTCTTTTATGCAAAAAATCATTAGGATATTAAGTAAAGATCATGTTCTGTGAAGATATATTGTAAATTTCCTACTGTAAATATTAAAACTTTTTTTTTTCATTAGTAATATGCATTGCTAACAACTTCGGACAACTTTAGGGGCAATTTTCTCAATATTTTGATTTTTTCCAAATTGACCCAAATATAAGACAACCTTGATTATAAGACGATGTACCTTTTGGAAAAGGCTTTTTGAAAACCAAATCTTGTGTTTATTAAGAAAAAAAAAGTTTTTTCTTAAATTATTTTCATATTGCATAATTTTCCTTTTAATTTTTTTTAAAAATTCCTTTAATTTTTATTTTGAAAGTATGGTAAATACTCGTAAAATGTACCAACAATCACATTTTAAAATATACACTTTTTTTTAAATACCATAAAAATGCCAGATAGCCCAACTGAATTAAATAAGAATTAGGCTTTCCATCTCATAGTAGCCTACCAAAATTTCATTAATAGTAGAAGTGAAATCTCATTGTAGTCTTCAAATCTGCATACTGCCTTACATTTTAAAATTACTTACAGAGGAAGTTCGGTCCCATCAGGCTAACAGGACAGTCACGACTCATGCCGCTGTAAGCTTTTTTTTGTTTTCACTCGCGATTTTCTAACATTACAACACACGTTACATTACGTAGTCACACTTGTTTTACGCATATTTGGCGCCACCGTATTGTTGTGGGTGTATTATTGCCATCTCAAAGTCTGGACCCTGAATATAAGACGACCGCATTTTTTTTCAGATGTATTTCCACGAAAAAAACATTGTCTTAAATTCATGTCAATACGGTAGTTGTATCTCGGCCCAGCAAACCATATTATTTATTCAGCTTTCCGATGATGAAATGATAAAAATATATATTTATTTATAATTAAATATAAATATATAATTATAAAAGTTTATAAAAAAATAGTATAAAAGTGTATAAGTGACACATTTTTCTAAAGAAACATTGTCCAACAACAACACCAGCAGGTGAAGTTACAGGAAGTCCACATCTTTCTCGCCTCCCCTGAGCCCATTGAGTTTTAACAGACACCCTAAAGCGTGCAGTGAGTTTGGTGGGGGATAATTGAGAATGAATGGGGAAAAGCAGAGATTTTCGTACTATAGGGAGATGAAGAGGATCTGTATTACTTACTATTGGAGAAAGCGTAACGGCTTAGATCATGTGTGCCTTAATAACCAATCACATTACTGCCATGACGTCATTGAATTTCAGTCAGAGTTGTGCAGCAAACAGTCGCTGTTTACGGATACCATAGGAATGAATAAGAAGTGCCATAAGCTGAATCACACCTGTCACAAAAAGTCAGTGACAGGATTTTTTTCCTGGTAAACTCTAAAAATAGTTAAATCCAAAAGTATTGTTTAGTGTAAAACATGATGAAGATTAGCAGATAGGCTGTCGATTCATTAAATGATAAGCCGTTTATTCTAAAAAGCTGTTTATTCAGCGTAGTGGAGCCTCTCCTCTATTGACATCCATTTAAAAAAACGGCCTCTGGTCTCCTTTCCCACGTACCGCCAGACCGGAAGCGTTAGCTTTAGCCGTTATGCTTTTTCAGCTAATGGTTGCAGACTTGCCTTCTAGTGGCTTTGGGGAAAGTCAGGTGATACGATTGTGATATGATTGGATATGACTGGTTATGATCGGCTATGATTGGTTCATGTGATAAATCCCGCCTCTTGTAATTGTGCGCAATATAATGGCATTAATAGAAAGACTAGTTTTAAAAAGTATGTAAACAACTCACAGACTTAGATAAACCACTTTAGCTTGGTGAAATTTAAAGTAAATCTCTGTCTGTGACCAATATGTACTGAGCTTTGATGACTGATGATCTGCAAAAATAGTTAAAAGTTAACTATTAAAAGAATAGCTGAGCATATGTTCACAAATAAAATATATTTTGGAATAAATGTAAAATGTTTATAAACATGAATGTGGGATGTGTGTTTTTCCTCAGGCTCCAGCTAATGTTTCTGACACTCCTGGAACGGATGCCTCTGGTGCCGAATCTTGTCAGTCACTCCCTTCCTCGTCCCAAGATTCCACTGATGCAACCCAAGCCTCTCAAAGTCATCAGACTACGGGCCAATCACAGCGCCCTTGCGCTCATGAGAGAAGGCAGCAAGGTGACTTCAAGAGAGGTCGTAGAGGAAGAGGAGGAGGAGGAAGAGGTGGACCAGGACGTCACACGACGCCTACACCTGGGGTAGAACGACTGGGCAGGCTCGTGTATTCTTCTGATAAGATTAATCATATCAACTCAGGCCCACCGAACACCATGTCACAGGAAGAAAGTGCAGCACAAGGACAGGCATGTGAACTTGGTGATAATATAACACAGCTCAGGCAGCCTTTGACCAGTGAGGAAGAAAAACCTGTTTCTCAAGAAAAGGTTACTTCAGAATCTAACTTTGGACAAGATGTGAGCCAACAAAAAGTGTGTATTTCAAAAGATGTGACTCAGACAATTTTACAGGAAGGACACCCAGAAAGGGAACATGTGGGCAGAGGATGGAAACGTGGTGGTCGTGGCTCCGGACGACATCACGGACACTGGCAGGAGAGGAACTTTAAGGGACCCAGTCACTGGGATAATTCTGGTAGCGCCGGCCACCGTGGAGGAGGACATAGAGCCAGAGAGGGAGGGGCTGGGCATCATCACAGAGGGGGCGGAGCTTATAGAGGTGGTGGGAGGGGGTTGCATCAGAGAGTGGAAAAAGAATTTAGGAAAGAGGGAGTGCTCTGACAATGGCAGAGGGGAGGTACAGGCAGAGGAACAAGCGTACCTCCCAGTTTCACCAGCTGTACCATCATTATGTCAGTGTCTATAATAAAATTCTCCACAAGCTGTAAACTGACCCATGTTTTTCCTTCCTCTTTTGGGTACGTCAGGGTTGTTTGTGAAAATGAAGGAGTAGACATCGCAATTAGGAAGGAGTCTAACCACTGCGGAAATTCAATGAAGATTAGCTTCTGTAGCAATTGTGACAACGTCACCAATCCGTAAATCATTACACTCAAAGTTTGTTCTTTCTGTTAAATAATATAACATGTATGCATGTATACACAATTTCAATATTTGAAATTTTAACGAACCTAACAAAATGTATACATAATTTATTTGTTTTTACTAAAATAACTTAATATTTCGATTTTTTGCACCCCCATATTCCAGATTTTCAAATAGTTGTATCTCAGCCAAATATTATCCTATCCTAACAAACCATACATCAATGGAAAGTTTATTTATTAAGATTTCAGATGATGTGTAAATCTCAAGTTCAAATAATTGACAATTATGACTGGTTTAGTGATCCAGGGTCACATATAAAAGTGAAACAAAACAGTAATATTACACAAGGCGGACCAGGGCTGAAACTATACTGCGCATGCGTGAGTTAACGCGGTGTGCGCAATGTTTTCAAATGGACAAAGATGTCTGGCGTAGCGATGTCGATGTCCAACAATCGTCACCCAAACATGAACAATTCATACGAAAACTGCGGTTCAGAAGAGCGAATGGACGTTGAAATAGACGCTGGTCACGCTGGGACAGACCGGGGAAGCTTGGAGACGGGAACGCGAGCAACATGTTCATCAAATGGCAGTGGCGGGGAAGAGGATGAGGCGGAGGCCGCGGATCGAGAACGAGAAGCCACGGGCTCGAGTACTCCGCCCTCCGGGGATGGAGTGTCGCACGGCGGCGGCAGAGAGCAGGAGGTGTCAGTGGAAATTGGGGAGACTTATCTGTGTCAGCGGGCGGACAAAACATGGCGTAAGCTCACGGAAAATACTTATTAGGATATTATTTCAGAAACACTTAATTTGAAATTTGTAGTTACATTCTGTATTACTTTTGTATTATATTATTGTTTTGAAAACCATGATGATTAAGAAATGCATAAGCGAAAGCCCATGCAAACCCAAAATGTGCATGCATGTTCTGTGTACTTATTCATTTGTTTTCTACTTTTCTTTCAGATTCTGCAGAGGTTATTCAGTCCAGGCTAAATGAGCAGGAAGGCAGAGAAGAGTTTTACGTCCACTATGTTGGATGTGAGTGGAACTGTTATATCATTCTGATCATACACAAATGTTTTCCAGGATTCACTGAGCACAAGCTTTCTTTTGTCATTTGCAGTTAACAGACGTTTAGACGAGTGGGTTGGAAAGGCTCGTTTGGCACTGACAAAGACTGTGAAAGATGCCGTGAGAAAGAGTGTGGAGGAAGGTGGTGGAGGTGAACTCGTGGACCAGCCAGAGAGGAAGATCACACGAAACCAGAAGCGTAAACATGACGAGATCAACCATGTGCAGAAGGTACCTGTCATAACATTTGTGAGCCTGGCCCACAAAATGAGTCATAGGGGTCAATTGAAAATTAAATTGAGATTTATACATTATCTGAAAGCTAAATAAATATGCCTTTTTGTTGATGTATTGTTTGTTTGGATAAGACAAACAAATAAAATTTGGTGGAGATACAACTATTTGAAAATTTGAAGTCTGAGGGTGCAAAAAAATCTAAATGCAGAAAAATAGCCTTTAAATTTGTCAAATGAAGTTCTTAGCAATGCATATTACTAATTAAAAATTAAGTTTTTATATTTACAGTATGGACATTTACAAAATGTCTTTATGGAATGTGATCTTTACCTATATCCTAATGATTTTTGGCATAAAAGAAAAATTTATAATTTTGACCCACACAGTGTATTGTTGACTATTGCTAAAAATATACCCATGCTACTTGTGACTGGTTTTGTGGTTCAGGGTCACATTTCTGCACATCTAAATGACACAGTACTCAATTTGATCAGGGTTTTGTCTGAAGTAGGCAATATCAGTCTCATATCAACATGTGTAATTATTTGACTGCTTCTTTTCTTCTTTCAGACTTATGCAGAAATGGACCCCACTACGGCAGCCTTGGAGAAAGAGCATGAAGCGGTAAGAGGGGACAACATTTGCATAACGCTCACTGAAAAAAAAACATCTGCTTTGCAGCATCTCAATGCTTACAGTGTTTTCCATCTGTATCAACAACAAAATATGTTATTGTTGCTTTTATTTTCAGATCACAAAAGTAAAATATGTGGACAAGATCCAGATTGGGAACTTTGAGATTGATGCATGGTACTTTTCTCCATTCCCTGAGGACTATGGGAAACAGCCCAAGCTTTGGATCTGTGAATACTGCCTGAAGTACATGAAGTTTGAGAAGACTTTCAGATACCACCTGGTCAGTCCACACAATGGTTTTGTTGTTGATGCACAAAGTAACTTCTGTTATTAAACCATAGGGGGTGCTATACATCTTTGTAAATGAATGTAAAATGCTTGGAGTGTTGCAGTAATGAGGTATTTTTGTAGGCCAACCCAGAAGCTAGCATAACCCTATTTCCCTCAAAAAAGTCAAAAGGTTTTTTCCAGTGGCTTATGGAATTTCTATGAAAATCAGCTCTGTGACCAACAGAAGTTTTTAATTCTGACACATTCATCAAGATGATCTTCACAAATGAACACGGCTTTTATGAATTACATGTAACTGCAATCACCAGAACTAAAAAGATAAAGCTATAAACAAACTACACCACAGCTGGATGACTTCGGTCACCACCACTAAGTTTATGACAACTCTTTCAATCTTTTTTTAAAATCTACAAGTTGAAAAGTTTAGTTAAGATGGTGTGTTCTTGTCTTTCTTTCTTCAGTCGAAAAGAAATTAAGGTTTTTGAGGAAATCATTCCAGGATTTTTCTTCATATAGTGGACTTCAATGGGAACCAACATTTTGTAGAACCAAATTGCAGTTTTAATGCAGCTTCAAAGGGCTCTCCACGATCACAGCTGAGGAATAAGCGAAAAGATATCTAGTGAAACGATCATTTTCTAAAAAAATATATAAATATATCTACTTTTTAACCACATAAGCTCATCTTGCACTAGCTTGACCTTGTGCATTACGTAATAGTGTGACGTAGGCAGAAGTACCAACCCACTGTTTACAAAACAAACATGCAAACGTCCCTTACAAAAACTGGTAAAACAACGATGTTGGACGATTTTGAAGTTGGAGGAGAAAATGAGCTGGAGTTTTTCACCCCACCCTTTTTTTTTAACTGAAGTACACAAAGAAGAACTAACCTCATGTGACTTCCAATGTGATTGCATAAAGTGTGAAGTCGAGGACGCAGAGCTGGGGCAAGACATGCATTAGTGGTTTAAAAGTAGAATTACTTTTAATAAATTATATTTATTATATATAAATATAATTTGTGGGGGTTTTTTTTGGAAAATGACAGATTGTTTCGCTAGATAAGACCCTTATTCCTCAGCTGGGATCGTGTAGAGTCCTTTGAAGCTGCACTGAAACTGCAGTTTGGACCTTTATCCCATTGAAGTCCACTATATGGAGAAAATCCTGAAATGTTTTCCTCTAAAACCTTAATTTATTTTTGACTGAAGAAAGAGCAGCAACATGAACATCTGGGATGACAACGGGGCGAGTAAATTATCAGGAAATTTTTATTTCCTTTTTATTAGTGAACTAATCCTTTAACTCAGGCATTTAACCAAAAATCCTTTCAGAACACCCACTGACTTCAGGATGATAGAACTAGAAATGCAAAAATCCTCTCTTGTTTGGGTTTAAGAGCTCATTCCTGCAGCACTTCATTTTACTAGTATTTGTTCACAGATCAGTGTTGATCTTAAATTGTGTTTTGTGTTAGTTTTATAGCATTTCTGACTTCCCAGAGTAAGGTCAATGTTCTTGAATTTATACTGTCTTATGTTTTCTATTTTCTTTGTTCCCCAATGGTTCCTGTTTCAGTCACAGTGTCAGTGGCGTCAGCCCCCAGGCAAAGAAATTTATCGCAGAAACAACATCTCAGTATACGAGGTTGATGGGAAGGACCATAAGGTGAGCCAGATCGTACGTGCCATTAAAATGAAACCTGAAAACGAACGACTTTGTGACAGATTTCAAACTCCTATGCGGGTGTAATTTTTCCTTACAGTTTCTCACTGTCCTTCTCACTGTAGATCTACTGTCAGAATCTGTGTCTCCTGGCAAAGCTCTTTCTGGATCATAAAACGCTTTACTTTGACGTAGAGCCATTCATCTTCTACATCCTCACTGAAGTCAACAAACAGGGAGCACATATCGTGGGTTACTTCTCTAAGGTAAAGTGTAGCTTCAGTTGGTTTTTGCCGTGAATCTGATCATTTGTATCTTTATTAACAATCTATTCTTCACGAGCAGGAGAAGGAGTCTCCAGATGGGAACAATGTCGCTTGTATTCTCACTCTTCCTCCATACCAGCGAAGAGGATATGGAAAATTTTTAATAGCGTTCAGTACGTTTCACCCTTATTTACCTCTCAGCGGTTGTTCAATCACCACTTTGATACACTGATTAATTGTTTTTTGTCTCATATTCTTCTCAGGTTATGAGTTATCTAAGCTGGAGAGTACGGTGGGGTCTCCAGAGAAGCCTCTGTCAGATTTGGGGAAGTTGAGTTACAGGAGTTACTGGTCCTGGGTACTACTAGAGATTCTGCGAGACTTCAGAGGGACGCTGTCCATCAAAGACCTCAGGTACACATCCGGTCCCAAATACAAGAACACACCTGCTAAGTTAACTGCCAAGACTTTGATGAAGAGATCTAACTAGTGCATAACGTCTTCACCCACAGTCAGATGACAAGCATTACTCAGAGTGACATCATCAGCACACTACAGTCTCTGAACATGGTCAAGTACTGGAAAGGTCAACATGTCATCTGTGTCACACCAAAACTTGTAGAGGAACATCTCAAAAGTGCCCAGTACAAGAAACCACCAATAACAGGTAACGGATGTGTAAAATGCATTTGATGCCCCTTGTTCTATCGTTAGCCTTATGTTTGTGTTATCACGACTTTAAACATTTTACATTTTGTTTCCACAGTGGACACACATTGTTTGAAATGGGCGCCTCCGAAACACAAGCAAGCCAAGTTCTCAAAAAAATGAGGCCAGTCGTAAACTTTGAAAAAATGAAGAGAGTGAAACTGCCCCTTCACCCCAGATGTTTTTTACCGCCGACCTAAACGTCATGTAGAAATACTTTCTCCAAGAGGGAAAGGTCTAAGATTGTACATTCGCATTGTAATGAGTCTGTTATTTTTTTTAATAAATGAGTAGTAATATTCATGTCATTGTTTGTGAATCTTCATTTTAAGTCAGCATTTTAGTGCATCAGGATGGTACTTCAGTTCTGTTATGTGAGGCAGTTTAATATTTATACCAGACTCTACTTCATTTTCTTCACATGAAAGAAAAAAGTTGTAAAGTCGAGCTACATTATGCTTAATTATTCATTAGGCAGTATGGAATTACCTGTTGCACATGTAGCACCTGTCTGGCTTTTAGGTGAAAGTTGATCTCTATACATTGTGCTGAAATAAGGTACATATATATAAGATAAAGAGGGTTAAAATGACTGGCCCTTCAGTTTGAGGAACAATAACGTGGTAACAATAATACATAAGGAAGTGATTTTTATACCACTTTCAGTCAAAAGTTTTTGAACAGTAAGTTTAATGTTTGTTTTTTCTCACCAAGCATGCATTTATTTAATTTGAAGTACTGCAAATATTTGTACTATTTAAAATAACTATTTTCTGTTTTAATATATTTTAAAATGTAATTGATTCCTGTAACCAAAGCTACATTTTCAGCATCATTACTCCAGTCTTCAGTGTCACATGATCCCCTCAGAAATTATTCTAACATGCTGATTTGCTATTCAAGAAACATTTATTATTATTATCATTATCAGTATTTAAAACAGTTGAGTAGAAAGAATCAGGATTCTTTGATGAATAGAAAGACCCAAAGATCAGCATTTAAAGCTGGTGTACCATTATACACTATTCCATTCAAAAGCCTGGAGTCAGTATAATTTTATTTAGATTTTTTTTTTTGTGAAAAAGCCATAGTAAATTAATACTTTAATTTAGCAAAGATGCTTTAAATTGATCAAAAGTGATGATAAAGACATTTATAATGTTACAAAAGATGTCTGAACTTTCTATTCATCGAAGCAACCTGGAAAAATTCTACTCAGCTGTTTTCAACATAATAATAATTAATATTTTTTGAACAGCAAATCAGAATATTATAATGATCATCATGTGATCATGTGACTGGAGTAATGATGCTAAAAATCAGCTTTGAAATCACAGGAATAAATTACATTTTAAAATATATTAAAATAGAAAACAGTTATTTTAAATAGTACAAATATTTTACAATTTTACTGTTTTTGCTGTACTTTGGATCAAATAAATGCAGGCTTGGTGAGCAGAAGAAACGTTTTTAAAAACTTTAAAAATCTTACTGTTCAAAAACTTTTGAGTGTACATACAGTATTAATTACATATTACAAAATTGCATATTAACGATAAAGGATTTAATGATTAATGATTATTTGTTACTATAATAACTTCTTTTTAACTAAAATGATAAATGATGTGTTCCAGATGCATCAGGTTAACTGTGGTGTTTTAGCAGGCTTCTTTTTCTGTTTGTGAATGAGACGATTCAAATATGGTTAATGTAGTGAAACGATAAATTAGTTGTTACTGTTGTTTCACAATAAATACCATAATTTAACTATGGTTACTGTAGTAAAACATGGGTAATTTTCATAATGAACTGAGTAATAGTGAAAACGTTGCATCTAAATATAGAAAATGCTCTTACAAGATGTTAAAAATCAGTTTATTTAAAATGTTTTGAATATTTTTCAGGCTTCTGTGCCATATAATGTGCCGCGAATATTAACGTGTGGCTGGAGAAGAGATTACTAAAGGCTCAGTTTAGTTTAAGTTATTACCAAAAGTAATCTCAATGTAACCTGACGGCACGTACAACAGGAATTCCGCTCTCCTCCACTGTGTGAATCTTCTTTATGTCGAGAACAACGGGCTCATTATTTGGGAGGAGATTGAGACGGCGCGTTGTGATTGGACGCTCACATCAGGTAGAAACGCACAGGTACATTCACGCATTCTCTGGCAAAAGAAGATTCATACGTTTTCGCTCGCTGAGCTTTTCTTCTGTCACAGTCACATCAGCATCTTTGTCTTAAGCTCTCGGCGCAAATGTAAATTAATGCCGGAGAGATACGAATATGATCCGTTTTCAGGAGGCATCACAAATCTGTAATTTGGCGCGCCCAGAGTCCTCGGATGTTCGAGGTTAAATCGTTTTCTTGTGCGTTTGAGTCGTTTGACATTTTTTATTGTTAGAGTGTATGTGAATGGATTATTTCTCTTGGATATTGGACCTGTGACATTACAAGTAAGTTTTTAGAGTTGTTCATAACCATGTTAATTGTTCTTTGTTGAGTTAGAGCCCAGCAAGAGTCACAAGGGCAAAACGTTTTTTTTTTTTTTTTTTAAACATTAATGTGATTATTTACAGGTACTAAACCAACTAAACAGAATGACTGATTCATGGCTACATCTACTTCTTGTCTTGTTAACAGGTAAGTCTTATTAGGGTGTAGTAAAGGTCTATTAGGACAACTATTTGATTGACTGAATTCATGAAATTCATAATTTGTCTTTCTGTGTCTTAAAAGCTTCTGGTCTGTCAACATGTGTGGCACAAGGTAATTATTTTTCAGTTTATGGTTCATTGACAGGATTTGGATATCTGAAATGAAAGAGAATTTTTTCTTTTTTTTTTTTTACATTTTTAATTTAATTTTAATTAATTAATTTATTATTTGTGCCCTTAGGAATGTAATCTTTGTATTTATGTTGTTTTAATACAAAATGTGTATAATGATTTAAGAAAATAATAAGAAGTGAAGAAAATTATTTAAATTAAGTACTAAATACTATACTGGCACAAAATACTTTATTATTTCAATAACAAAGTCTTCAAACATTCAAACAAGGTATTTAAGGCTACTCAATTTGATGTGAACAAGATATAACTTTCTATTAAAAGGCCAGCATATAAAAAATGATTAAAAAAATGTTTGTAACAGTCATGATTGTGTCTGTATTGGTTTTCTACTGTTTTACAGTTTTCTTGTCACATGACCACAAAATTGCCCTTCCCGCATGTCCAATTAAATTTTTTCAAATTTTATATTAATGATATTTGAAGAATAAAATTGGTTCACTGCTTATTTTTAATTTATTATTAATTTTTATTTATTTATTTTTTAATATGAACAAAATATCATGCTAAACAACTTTTTTTTCATTTACATTGATGCATTTGGCTGATTTTTTTTTTTTTTTTTTTTTTTTAATCCAAAATGACTCATGGTTTCACATTTTGCCAGTTTATGCTCCCTAGAAATTGAACCCATGCCCTTGAGGTTGCTGTCACCATGCTCTGCTGTTTGAGTTTCAGAATTTCCAGTGAATTACAGCGAATCTCCTGACCGTCACACTTTAGATAATTTTGCTTGGAGCCTCACATTACATATCCAAATTACATAAGGTGAAATGTTAATCACAGTTAGAAAAAGGTGTATTCAGGTCATATTTGTTTGAATTTCATTGAGATGCATTTTTAATAGCTTAATGGATCTGAATTAAAAAAAAAATAAGCATCACGTCATTGACCTTTATAAACTTTCTCCTCCTTCTCTTTAAGTCTGTAACCTTACCCACAAGTGTTTTCACTCACACCTATGCTCCTGTTTGTGTAGCGCCTTATTAATATAGTGAGACGATGTAATGATACTCTAGGGGTGTTGTAGGGCAGGTGTGATCTGGTAAGAAAATCTCTGCTGTGTAAGTGCACTAAATCTCCTCTGACCTGTTCACGTAAGTGTGCGGCAAGCCTCCGCTAGGGAAACGCATCGTGGGAGGAGTTGAAGCATCAGCAGGGTCATGGCCATGGCAAGTGGACATTCAGATGGGAGCCAACGGCCATGTTTGCGGCGGGTCCATAATTGCAAAAAATTGGGTCCTCTCTGCAGCACACTGCTTTCCTAAGTAAGTATTATCATATTATCAGTGACAGTGTTGATTATAGCGAAGTTAATGTTCTTTATCTGCTGTCCACAGCCCCTCAGAAGTGTCTTCGTATCGCCTGTACATGGGACGCCATCTGCTCAACGGCTATAACCAATTTGAGATGGTCAGTCAGGTGCAGCGAGTGGTTGTTCCAGAAGGATACTCAAACCCTCAGGAGGGCAGAGATGTAGCATTAGTGCAGCTGCGCTCTCCGGTCACCTGGTCAGACAGGATCCAGCCTGTGTGTCTGCCATATGCTGGATTCGTGTTCAACAGTGGAACCTTATGCTACGTCACGGGCTGGGGACACACACAGGAGGGTGGTAAGTGCATCATAAAGGAAATAAGGGGTAACTACAGCAAATAACAGATTATTTTTATTGCCAAGATATTTAAAGGGGACATCGGATGCCCATTTTCCTCAAGTTGGTATAATTCTTTAGGGTCTTCATCAAATGTCTGTAACATACTCTGGTTTTAAAATATCTCAATGGTCGTGTAAAACAACACCTTTTTACCTGTCAAAAACAGCTCTGTTCACAGCGAACTGTTTCGGTGCATGTCTCTTTAAATGATAATGAGCTACTATTTTGTTTTTTTGTGTATTTGGTGGCGGGTTATGATAAAAAACAAAACTAATCCACTGCATCCTCAGTGGCTGTGATGTCGGGAGAAAATGAAGACTCTTATGTTCACCTTTATATTCAACTACAAAACACTTGAATTGCTTATGCGACACTGTTGTCGCTACAGCTGCTTGAGCACAGAGAAAATGGCGGACAGCGTACAACTGACTAAAGGCTGAAATGTCTGTCAGCGGTTGTGGGCGGGGCTTGATCACTATGACATCATTCTGCTCAGAAAATCAAAACGGCTTGATAATTGAGACTGTTTAGGTTTTTTGGTGTTTTTTTTTTTGTAAGTAAATGGATTTTTATTTTTGTAGGCTGGTTGTGTCCACACACGTTTATATGCAAACGTAAAAGTGAATTTTGCATCCGATGTCCCCTTTAAGTGGGAAAGGAGGAGAGTTTTTTCTTTTTTTATAAAATGAAACTATTATAAACAGTAATGTAACTATGCTTTATTTCTGTGTCTCTTTGAAGTTCAAACAGTAAAGCATGTTATTGGCAACACCAAAATAATGAGTTACAACTAACTGAACATGCATGAACTGATAAAAATGTGTGCCTTCAATGCAGTGCAATTTTCTTCTCTCATTGTAAAAGCGTTGCCAAATGTATAAATGTAAATACCCACAAAAAAGTAGATGAGAAACTGACATGAAATACATAAAAAAGGTTTCTAGAGTTTTTGCGGCTGCCTTCTAGGATGAAATAGAATTTTTTTGTGCACAATATATTCCACAACACATCAGAGTGTTGACACTTTGCAGGCAAAGTCACAAAATCTCTGTAAGAACAACTCAAAAATCTAAATGGGTCAGATTGACCCAGCATCTAATATACTGCAAGATTCAGAAGATTTATCTATTGTCCTTCAGAGTGAGAAACAATTTCCTGATGCCTTGCATTTATGCAAATTGTCCATTGCTGTTGCATGGAAAAGATAAAAATGATTTGACATGGAAATGATATAGGAGATAAGACCGTTTTCTGTCAGTAGCAAATACGTGCTTCACACGGCGGTCATGCAAAAAAAGAAAAAAATGTTCAGTGTCTGGACAAAGCCTTCTAGCTTATCACAGATATATTCCCATTTTATCTTATGTTAGTTTAACAATGTTTTGGATGTTTGGTAAAAAGTGTAACAAAATCAGTACTGTTTATTTGCATTTTGTAATTTGCTTTCACTCTGCTATTCTTTTAAATAGTTTCCATCACTGGAGCCGGAGCGCTACGGGAAGTGCAGGTGCCCGTTATTGACCAGTCCTCCTGCCAATCAATGTATCAGATTTTGTCATCTGATTTAGTCACAGTCGACATCCTATCAGACATGATCTGTGCTGGATATATGGAGGGAGGCAAGGATTCCTGTCAGGTATGTGATACTATCACACTGCCATTGTACTGACTATAACACCATGTAGATAACATAACTGTTTCTTACAGGGGGACTCTGGAGGCCCTCTGGTTTGTCCTGGTGGCAATGGGACTTGGATTCAAGCAGGAGTTGTAAGTTTTGGACTTGGGTGTGCTCAAAAGAACCGTCCAGGTATTTATTCTAGAGTTTCAAGCTTCGCAAACCTCATCCGCACCACAGTTCCAGAAGCTCAGTTTTTCGGTCACGCTCGGAGGAACGAAAGTCAAGCGTCTCTTGTTTTAGGCCTCTGTTTTGCATTCATACTTTTGTGGAGATAGTAGATTAGTTAAGTATATGCAATGTACATTTGAAACACCACAAGCATTGTTTGTGTGGCACTGATTTGCCATGTTTTGAATGCTTGTACCCAGTGCAAAGGTATTGCAAATTATTTTTAAAAATAATGTGATATGTGACATGTTTATGATCTAGTTGTTTATACTGTTCTTATTGTGTATAAGATTTCTTATATGCAATTTCAGTAACGTCACCAAGACCTCAGAACACTGTAAAATGCCAATATCCTAATTAATAGGATAAATACAGTATGATTTTGTATTTCTTGTATTGATTATTTGTAATGAAATAAAATCAAATTGATTTGATTTGCATAAGGCATATTATTGCACGTTACAGCTTGGTGTGTTCTACTGCTTTCACACATGCATTCAATACCAGTGTTGTAACTTCTTAAATATTTTTAGAATTTATATTAAATTAGAATGGCACCTGTCTTCCCCTCTGTTCTTTTTATTATTATTATTATTATTATTATTTTAGGATTAGCAGTTATAGCCAATACAAAGCCATATGAGCTTTATTGTTTTATTTATAGTTTTTTTATGCATAGTTGTATGCTTTGATTAACTTCTTTAAAGAAAATACATTTTTAAGTCTGGATTTTAAGTGGTTTTAAATGTGTAATTGTTTGCGTTAACTGTGCATAATGACTTACTGTAGTCTAAATAATTTTGTAAACATCCCAAAGCTGAATGAATGGATGATAGTATGACATCACCGGTGCCGCCTACAGGCTCAAACCGACACAACAACGTCAGCCTCCGCTCAGTTGCGCAGTTTATATTGGTAACCGAAGGTGACTGCGCAGCATTGCTAAAGTTGGTGTTCTGCGTAAGCCTCTAAAAGGATTTCAAGCGCGATTATGGCGTCAAATGGTAAGATTAGTTCAATGCAATATGATTTTGCGTTTTATTAGCTGGAGGTTTTGCTTAAACGTAGCATCTGATACAAAACGTAACGTTACCTCTTGATTTTCCACAAATAGTCTATCTGGGTCATTCGCACCTGGTGAGGACATTTAGTGTCGTTGTGTACATGTTACAAAAGCAATAGGCGTACTTGGTGCCTTTATGGTTTATTTGTGAAAAAGGAAAAAACGAAGAACATGTCGGCATCCGCCATTTTGTTTGCAGCGTATTCAATTTTAACTGGCTTGTTCTACTGACCTATATTTGATCTGAGCCCTCTATACATCGATTTAAATTTAGACTCAACTAATTAAAATGTTAAAAAATGAATTATTATCTGGCTTTCTCTATGTCCCATATACACTGGAAAAAACTGGAACGCTCCCGATGAATGAATTATGTGAATGAGATATAAAACGGGAGTATGTTTAGTTGTATTAAGGGGATAGTTTATAAAAATGTGTTTTGATTACGACTGACTATTGTGTGGACAATAAGCATTTTTCAAAAAAACATTTTTGTGTTCCACAAGGGACAGTCATACAGGTTTAGAATTACATGCGGGGAATAACGTTAAATAATGGCAGTTCATTTTGGGGTGAACTCCACGCTCTATCTCCCTAAGGCCAATATAGACTGATTTTTGATCTTGCAAATATTTGTTAATTACCAAAAAAACAAAAAAAAACAAAAAACAAAACAAAACAAAACAAAAACCTGCCACCATTTATAATGAACATTGTCTTTTCTCTTTAGATTATGCCCAAACCTCAAGCCATGGGTAAGTTTCCACGCATCCTTTGCGAAGTATCATCATAATATTAAACGATTCCTCACATTTATAATTAAAATAATGAATTTGTTGTGTTGTGCCCAGTTATGGTGGATATGGAGGACAGTCCAGCCAGAGTTACAGTCAGCCCTCTGGCCAGAATTACAGCCAGCAGAGCTATGGAGGATACAGCCAAAACTCAGAGGGCAGCTCTACTTATAGTCAGGGTGGATATGGTTCCAGCTATGGACAGTCCCAATCAGGTATTATTCATTAATACCTCTAATTAAACCACAACATAATTGACCTTGGACCACAAAAACCAGTCATAAGGGACATTTTTGAAATTGAGATTTGTAAATCATCAGAAGGCTGAATAAAAAAGCTTTCCATTGATGTTTTTTTAGGATAGGACAATATTTGGTCGAAATACAACTATTTGAAAATCTGGAATTTGAGGGTTAACAAAAAAATCTAAATACTGAGAAAGTCGCCTTTAAAGTTGTCCAAATGAAGTTTTTAGCAATGCATATTACTAATCAAAAGTTTTGATATATTTATGGTAGGAAATTTACAAAATATCTTCATGGAACATGATTTTTATTTAATATCCTAATGATTTTTGGCATAAAAGAAGAATTGATCTTTTCGACCCATACAGTGCATTTTTGGCTTTTGTTACAAATAGACCCATGCTACTTAAGACTTAATATTGTGCATATTTAAATCTTTTTCTTTTTTTTATAGGAGGATATGGGTCTCAGCCCCCCTCTCAAGGCTATAGTCAGTCCAGTCAGTCATACAGCTCTGGAGGATACAGTAGCAGCAGCCAGCCTCCACCAGCTCAAAGTGGAGGCTACAACCAGCAGTCTTCTTTTTCAGGCTATAACCAGCATCAGTCTACTCCTCCATCTGCCTCTAGGTGAGATTTCAACTGTGGGTCTGGATGTCGATGTGTCTGAATCTAGTTTTGTTAAAGATAATGCCTGTGCTCAGTGTTGTTTAGTGACCAGAATGTGGTGATATTGATTAGAGTATGTTAAACCCATTTTGTGTTTCAGTAACTATGGCAGCAGCTCCCAGCCATCTGGCTACGGTCAGCAGCAGCAGCAGCAGGGTGGGAGTGCATATGGTGGCAGTGGGGCTCAGTCTGGAGGATATGGGAGCAGTGGAGGACAGAGCGGTGGATACGGGAGTAGTGGGGGACAACACCAGTCCTCTCCGCATGGAGGAGGGCCTTACAACCAATCTCCCAACTACAGCTCTCCTCCACCTCAAAACTATGGGCAGCAAAGTCAGTACGGACAGGGAGGTGAGCTTGAGAAATTAGTTAGGCAAGTCATCATATGTAAGTTTGATCGCAAATGGAAATAGAACAGTTCAGTTTGTAGTCCAAAAATCAAGAATAGAATTGTCATTTTTCTCATTTAGAAACTTAAAGGCTTCCAGAACAAAAATTTACTGATAATTTACTCACCCCTTGTCATCCAAGATGTTCTTGCCTTTCTTTCTTCAGTGGTAAAGAAATAGTTTTTTGAGGAAAACATTTAAGGATTTCTCTCCATATAGTGGACTTCTATGGTGCCCCTGAGTTTGAACTTCTAAAATGAAATTTTAATGCAGCTTCAAAAGGCTATAAACAATCCCAGCCAAGGAAGAAGGGTCTTTTCTAGTAAAACAATCGGTTGTTGTTCAAAAAAATGTACGATTTATATACATGAATTGTATATATTTATATATATATATTTATATGTATATGGGTACGTCGAAAAACTCCCATATCATTTTCTTTTCCAACTTCAAAATTATCCTACATCACGGTTTACCTTTTTCTTTTTTTTTTTTCTTTTTTTTTTTTTTATAAACGGTGTTTGATCTTCTTTGCACGTTCACTTTGTAAACACTGGGTTGGTACTTCTGCAGCGATGTAGGACGATTTTGAAGTTGGAGGAGAAAATGAGATGGGAGTTTTTCGACTTACTCTAACTATCTTGAACTGGATTACATGACAAAGCAACTGTTGCAAATCATTTGTACTTTGTGTCAGTATGTCATAAATAGAACGAGGCTTTTTACTGTTGGGAATTTGTTGTGTCGCATTGCTCTGATTATAATGGGTTTTATTGCCAAAAATTAAAATTACCCTATGATTTTTTCACCCTCAAGCCACTGTAGGTGTATATGACTTTCTTCTTTCAAACAAATACAATCAGAGTGATATGAATAGATGCTCTGGCTCTTTCAAACTTTATAATGTTAGTGAATGGCTTTTGAGATTTTGAAGTCCAATAAAGTGCATCCATCCATCATAAAACATACTCCACACAGCTTTGGGGGGTTAATAAAGACCTTCTGAAGTAAAATGATGCATTTGTAAAAGAAATATATCCATATTTAAAACTTTATAAACCATAATCTCTAACTTTCACTAACTGTCTTACACGTGTACGTGAGGATGATGTTGGACGTAGCTGAACATGGAAGTAAGCAAAACAAAACACTGGTCACGAGTTAGAAGTACAAAACAAAGATTTCTAAAGGAAAATGTTGATATAAGCCAAGAGGAGACTGATTTTCCAACAAAACTTGGGTCTCACGAGACTAGCATATTCTTACCGGAGCTTCTGTCCTATATCATCCGCATTTAGCGGAAGCTAGATCTAGAGATTATAAAGTTTTAAATATGGATATTTTTCTTACACAAATACATTGATTTGCTTCAGAAGGCCTTTATTAACTTCTGGAGCCATGTGGAGTACTTTTTATGATTGATGGATTCACTTTATTGGTTCTCAAAATCTCAACACCCATTCACTGCCATCATAAAGCTTGGAAGAGCCAGGAAATTTGTTAATGTAACTCTGATTCTATTCATCTGAAAGAAAAAAATTTATATACACAAAGAATGGCTTGAGAACGAGTAAATCATTGGGTAATTTTCATTTTTGGGTAAACTATCCTTTTAATGTTTAAGGCAGACATGTAATGTATTTCAATGTCAACGTGTTGTATTTCAATTCTAGGTTACAGCCAGGATACCCCGCCAATGACTGGAGGTGGAGGAGGAGGCTATGGTGGTCAGGATGGCGGATATAGCCAGGATGGTAGAGGTGGACGCGGACGCGGAGGTGGAGGTGGCTTTGGAGGTCGAGGAGCGGGTGGGTTTGACAGAGGTGGTCGTGGAGGACCCCGTGGCAGAGGAGGAATGGGGTAAGAAAATATTCATGTCACGCACTTTTCCCATCTCCTTCACCACATGAAGTCCACCTGTATGCATCAGTGTTTCATGTAGGGAAAAAGCAACAGGTAAAAGGTTAAAATAGAGTCAAAGGTGTTGCACCGTATCAACTGGCTGGGCTGAAAGTAAATGGTGGCCCTTGATTAACTACAAAGTCTTGAATTGTGGTGTAAAGTTACGGTCTACCTAAAACATTAACACGGAGTAAAACTCAATGCAGAAAATTCATCCAATTATGAGCCAGAATGCTCTGGTGTATGATTTATTGGTGATTCTCATATTCATGTATTTACCTTAAATGATACATGATGTTAAGTTGGTGCCAGTGTGCTGAATATCCATGTCTTTTTCACAAGATGGAACCAATCAAAGGTTCACATAAAATTAAACAAACACTAATTCGAAGTTGTAATAAATGACCAGGTCTTTACTTTAAATAAGAAATCAGTTTATCATTGACTTATCAATGGAACAAAACAAATGAATTATGGGTTTGGACGTGACCTGTCCTGTGACAATAAGTTGTACCATTTTACTACTTGTCTATGGGAGTGCATCACATCACATGTTTGCCTTCACACGTCTGCATTGCACATTGTGACCAGGAGTTTACTAATGTTATAATTCATAATATTTTAGGTTTTATAGACATTTTGTTTACATATAGTGTTAGTATGGTATATTGTTTTCATTATGATTTCTTGTTTTATCCGTAATTTTTATTATGTTTTATTTTTAAAGTAGTATTCAGGTATTCGGGGTTAATATGTTCTGATACAGTTAAAAAGAGGTAATATGCAGAGTATTGTGAACGACTGTATTGATTTTGCTTTCCTAGACTTTTTTTTTTTCTTTTTTAGAATTTCACAAGTAGCATTGAGGTGTTTGACTTATTGGAGTGAATTGATTCGGTATGATGCTTTAATGGAAAAAGACCTCTTCAAAACGCTACTTTAAAAAAATGAGGACATGAGTGTTAGAGTGCTAAAACGCTTGCTTGTTTCTGCTTCTGCTGCATTTTTCTTTTCTCCAGATGCCAAAAACTAAAAGTATTGGTACAACCATAGTATCAAAAACATACAGTCTTTCACAACACAAAGTTGTATTAATAGGCAGGTTAAGGTTAAAATGTTACATTTGACATTATTATATGAGACAGCAGATGATAAATCCCGTCTGGCTGTGATCCCATATTCCGGTAAACACCTTAAGGTTCTGTCATGTAAAAACACCTGTTCTTTAAATTTTCTCCATCCTCTCCTACAGGATTATTGTGTGTTGCAATGCTTTAATGAATCTTTAAATCTCCTCCTAGGCTGTTGTCTACAAGGTTCAGCGATTTAGGCTTTTCCTTTTCAAGGCTCTAGAAAACTGGGAACTGGGAAAGATTAGTTAAGAATAAATTAAGCAGGTGTGACTATCGATTAAAAAAAAAAAAAAAAAACTTAAGGGTGAAAAAGAAAAAAAAAAAAAAAAAAGGTTTTGCATCAGGGAATGTTTAAAGATCCTTTCAAAACTTAAAAGGATCCAAAAACAGTATGGAAAAGTTGGATTAATCCACAAGGGGGAGAGTGGTCACCTCAGTTACGTCTCTATTAATTTAAATGCAAAACTGAATGCAGTGTATGCAGTTTCTGTCCAAAGTAACACAGCATGGATACTGTTTGGGTGAAGGTCCTGGCATAAAGATGTACCTTCGATCTGATAAAATAAAATTTTTGATTTGGTGAAAGAAAATGGAAAAATTATTGAGTTCACAGATGCACTGCAAATCTGCATGGTAAAAAATATATGGTAATTCTTTTGAGCAAAATAGGGCAAATGGTTATGATATAGGGGCCTGCATGACTTTGGGCAGGAAATATTAAAAGGGTTATGAGGAAAGGTGAACCTAGTGAGAGGGGACAGCAGGGAAAGGGAGCAATGGGGATCTTGGGGGCAAAATAGAAAAGATGATGGAGATGGGTGGGGCCTTTCCAGCCTCAAGAGTGAAATGGGGCACTACCCTCATCAACCTTCAGTTCGTCTTGCTTCTCTCTCCTTCTCCGTCAGAATGGGCGATCGTGGAGGATTCAATAAGTTTGGTGGTAAGTGACAAACTCTTTAAACAAGGAACTTCAGGGGTTTAAAGAGAGCCTGGTCAAAGAGGGAGGAGTGGGTGTCTGGTCGTGTCTCAGAGAAACTTGCAATTACATGTATTTGTAAAAGAATACACTAAAACTAATATGGTAACCACTTGATGTGTGTGGTAAACGACTACGCTTTAATACATTTAGCAAAAGCATGCCATTATGGATGGTTAAAGAAGAAATACAAACTCATTTAAAAAACTGTCATAGAAAAAGAAAGTTCTGTGATTTACTCAACCTCATGTTGTTCCAAGTCTAAGTGACTTTTTATTCTGTGGAACGCAACAGAAGATATTAGAGAATTTAAAATTTTGGGTGAATTATTGCTGTAAGTACAATGTGTTTACAAATACTTTCTCTTGTTAATGTCGCTACAAGCTTGAGAAAACATTCCCAATGTAAGGAAAAAATATAAGGAGTATTTAGTCATTTTCAGTGTTTAAAATTAGATGTTTTTTTTTAGATGGTTTGCACTGTGAATCGCTGGAATAGGAATCTATTGGAACAAAATGGTAGATGCGTGTTTTGGCAGTTACATCTTACAAAAAAGCATGTGACTCTAATGGTTTGTTGTGGTTCTATTTATGCACTTTTATCAAAAAGTGGCTTACAATGCATTCAAGATAGACATTTTGGTGAAGTGAACCAAGGTGCAATTGATATGCAAAAGTCGTGACATTTGTCAAGTAACCAATACCATAACCAATGGTAACCAATACTCGGTAACCAATCTGTGCTCTGCATTTCACCCCTCCAAGTGCACACACAGCAGTGACTAGTGAACAAACACACAGACACACCATGAGCACACACCCGGAGCAGTGGGCAGCCATCTGCTGCAGCGCCCGGGGAGCAGGGCTTTAGTGCCTTGCTCAAGGTGCACCTCAGTCGTGGGTATTGAGTGTGGAAGAGTGAAACTCCCCCCACCTACAACTCCTGCTGGTACTGAGACTTGACCCACGACCTTTGGGTTACAAGTCCAGCTCCAATCATTAGGCCACAACTCAGTTGTGTTGCAAAAGGACTTTTTCAATGCATGCACCTACTGTGGCAGTATTGTTTTGTGGTGGTTGAACAGTAAAAGTGACATGCACATACCTTTATCATTTGTACTGTTCTTACGATGCAAGTAATGCCTCCAGGACTCTAGGAGAATGTTGAATATTAAAAAATATTCATCAAATTTAAATGAAAAATTCCTGTACCATTTTTACAGATATTTATTTTGCGGAGCCAGTTCACACAAAATTATATTTTTGGAATTTACCTTGAAGAATCCAATTACATTTTTTTTATTTTTTTTTATTTATTTATTTTTGAATTTCATTTTTTGTTGCACCCAACTTGTACTCTGAGCACTTTTGCGTTTAAAAAGGTGGATCCAGATGGCCAACAACGGGATTCTAGAAGTTGTTCAAATCCATTTGTGTCAGGTGGTTTTAGTGTTGTACTGGTCCTATGAAGGTCCTGATGGAATAATTCAACACACAAACAAGTATACGATTTAAAACAACAGGAATGGAGACCTGGAGATACTACCAGGAGATGGAGTCGTCAATATTACATAGCATGTTCACAATATATAACATGGTTTGAAACACATAACACGTTCATAATTATTTAAACATGTTGGCATCAGATGGAAACCAACATGCTTGTGTACTCCACACTGTTTCTGACTGGTAACTACGTCAAATGACGTCAAAAGGTATAACAAACATATCTGGCTAGCTCAAATACAGTTTGATATGGAACCAGATCCAGTGAAAATGGTCCATGGGTTTTGTATGGAAGGAATATTTGCTGAAGATGGTGGATTGTATGGTGAACTTGAAAGTGATTTCAAAGCCTGCTACACTTTGGAGTTAAGGAACATCTGGGTGTCTAATACAGCGAGTCATGGTCATATTTCCTAATACACATTTGGGTTTCGGTATTATACTTTACGATGCCTTCAGATTAGACAGAGAAAATGTGTGAGATGGTGGTTCATCGTTGATCATCGTAATCTCTTTAAAACGTCAGTGGTGTTGGTAACTGTTCTAATGGTTTGCCAAATTGCCTGAAGTTGTGAAAAAGGGTGCTTAATCTGGGAAAATATGATGTCTAGATGTGCTCACAGAGCAAACGCAATGACACAGCCCAGTGTGTGACTGGAAATCTTATTTTGTGGGATGGAGAATGAGAACCTATCATATGGCCTGTGAATGTATGGTCATTGATGTAATGTGTCCTAATATTGCTTATTACCGAGATGTTCAGTGCTGATGGAGTTGCTCCTCAATAAAAAAGGTGAATAATACTGGTTGCAAAGTGATAATAAGTGGTATTTTAAAGTTGTCTATGCATGTTTTAAAGTTGACCAAATACCTACAACTAATGAAGATGACAAGAAACAAACAACAACAAAAAAACCAATAGCCGCTTTTTGCTAAGCAGACTGTACAAGTATGGTCGCAGGGGTTTGAACTAGGTGGTTATTGCATGGTTTGTCGCTTTCCAGAAAATAAGAGACAAAAAGCCAGTACATGGAGTTGTCTGATATGTATTTTGGATTGAGTACAAATCAAGCTTCTACTGCTGGAATGTGAGGAAGGAATCTCCCACTTGAGACCTTGGACTCATTAAAATGTTGGCCAGTTTTCGTCAGTTTTAAAAATGCGTAGTATTGGTTGTTGCTTGTGGTGTTCCTCTCAAATATCCTGCTACTCATTTGCATCAAGTCCGGTTTCCTATATTTGGAGCATTATTTCATATATAATTAATAGTACAGAAGTACATGACCTCAAAAAGTCAAAGGATTTAGAATGAGTAATATAAGTGTGTGTAAATTGTGTACGTATGTAATAATAATGACTGTTCCTTTCACTTCAAAGGGCCCAGGGATCATGGAGCTGGTGGGCCCAACAGTAAGTCAAATACGCAACTAACATAATCATATATTACTTAGATTATTAGACTGTTTTCAAGCCTGATTATAAATTTCTGGTTTTTGTTACAGTGCAAGAGCAGGATAACTCTGACAACAACACCATCTTTGTGCAAGGTCTTGGAGACGACTATACCGTGGATTCAGTAGCAGATTTCTTCAAACAGATCGGCATCATCAAGGTGGAAATCTGAGAGAAAACTACCATTGTGCAGCAGCTAACTTAGCATAGTTCTCCTTGTCTTAATATTGATTTATTTTCTCACACAGGTCAATAAGAAAACAGGATTACCTATGATAAATCTGTACACAGACCGAGAGACAGGGAAGCTTAAAGGAGAGGCTACTGTTTCCTTTGATGACCCCCCTTCTGCAAAAGCAGCCATTGATTGGTTTGATGGTATGTTGAAGTGTATCACACTAGTTTTGTTTACACTAGTTTATTTTCTACTTTCCTGGATGTCTAAATCACATACAACTTTCCTCCTCAGGTAAAGATTTTAATGGAAATCCCATAAAGGTGTCCTTCGCTACTCGCAGAGCTGAATTCGGACGTGGCGGTGGCGGCATGAGAGGTGGTCGTGGCCGAGGAGGTAAAATTATACCTCTCTGTGATATTTTAAATGATCTCCTTTATTTTTTGTCTTTGTTTTGTTTTCCAGACATGGTTTTCTTCTTTTCTTGCAGGGCCAATGGGCCGTGGGGGATTTGGGGGAGGAAGAGGTGGTGGTGGTGGTTTCCCAGGCAACAATGGCGGCGGTGGTGGCGGTGGTGGCGGTGGTGGCCAGCAAAGAGCAGGAGACTGGAAATGTTCAAACCCGTAAGTGTTGGTTTGTAAACTTTTACCAAAACGTGAAGCGTTTACAATTACATAACACAAATTATATATAGAACACTCACATAAAGCATTATATACTTTTACATGGTGTTTGCGTATGATTGTCTTAGCAGTGTGTGGACACAACCACCCTACGATGATAAAAATGCATTCATGCCTTTTTTTTTTAAATTCCCAAAAACCTTAAAAGTCTCAATTATGTAGCCGTTTTGATTTTTTTGAGTAGTATGACATCATACTGTTCAGGCCCCGCCCACAACCGTTGATGGACTGTTGCAATATTAGCATATTTCCGCCCTCAGCCAGTTGTACATCAGAGCCACTGAGGACACAGTGGATTAGTTTTGTTTTTGATGGTAAAACGGCAGCAAATACACACACACACAAAAAGAAAGGGAGTGGAGTAAGCAGTAGCTCATTATCATTTAAAGAGACATGCACCTTAACAGCTCGCTGTGAACAGAGCTGTTTATGACAAAGTAAAAAGGGTGTTGTTTTACACGACCATTGAGGAATTTTAAACTAAGGTATGTTGCAGACATTTCATGAAGACCCTAAGAATCACACCAGTCTCTGGAAAATAAGCATCCGATGTCCCCTTTAACAATGTGTATTGAGTGTAGCGTTATATAAATAAGTTTGACTTGACATTGATATTTTCTATGCTTTTCTCTTGTGTGTGGACAGAACTTGTGGCAATTTGAACTTCTCATGGCGAAATGAGTGTAATCAGTGCAAAGCGCCCAAACCGGAAGGAAGTGGAGGAGGAATGCCACCGATGGGAGGTAAAAAGCAACATTTCTGCAAAAAAGAACAAGATGCTGTAGTCATATGTGACTTGATGTGTGAGTGTAATTGTATCCGCTTTTGTAGGTGGTTTTGGTGGAGACAGGGGCAGAGGCGGTTTTGATCGAGGTGGTTTCCGCGGTCGTGGTGGCGATCGAGGAGGCTTCAGAGGAGGGAGGGGAGGTGACCGGGGAGGATTTGGACCCGGCAAGATGGACTCAAGGTGATATTACTGATGATTTGCACTCATGCACATCATAAAATGTTATTTGGTAAAAAAAAAAATGTTATTTCATTGCCTGTGCTATGTGTTTTTCAGGGGTGAACACAGACATGACCGCAGAGAACGGCCTTACTAATGGGAAATTCTTTTTTTGTCCAAATAAGACTCTAACTCAATGTGGGACCAGTATTCACTCCACTTCAACATGTATTTCCTTGTTGCTCATGTTTTGTGTTGTGTGTTGTTAAAATAAGTGTTTTTGTTTTAGTTCTGGTAAGATTGTTTTTGTATTATTCTCTCTAGATTCTGATATTCTTAATCATGAAATTTTGTGTTTTTCCTTTCTGAATTTGCTGGTGTTAGGTCACAGTTGTGATGTTTGTGCAATTTATTAAACTTACTTTCTTTGATATTTTTGAAAGCTGTGGTTTAAAATTAAAAATGTTTGAGAAATAGCAAGCTTACTTTATTTCAATATCATTTCATACACATTTACAAGCTTTTTGCTTTTGTCAATCTCACTGATTTGCAACAGTTTATTTCTAAATGAACAATATTTCCTAAATACAGGGTTATTATAGTTATATTTAAAGGGGTCATCGGATGCTAAATTCACTTTTACATGTTGTTTGAACATTAATGTGTGTTGGCAGTGTATGTACACATCTACCCTATAATGATAAAAATCCATGTAGTGGTTTTTAATTAATCTGTAAAAATAATATTCCCTTTTTCAAATCGAGCCATTCTCAGATGCCTGTTGTTGTGGCGTCACACCGACAGATGCCGCTCCCACCATAGTTGACATGAGTGTTTTACCTCAGATCAGCTGTAACAGTCCGCCCTCTTTGTTTCGATGCCAGAGCAGGGATGTAAGTTAGACAAGAATATCTCCGATTGAGGTGTTGTGTTGCTGGATGTAATAATGAACATAGTGGTCCTCATTCACTCCCGACATCTGAGCCGCTGAAGATGCAGTGGATTACATTTGTTTGTGAAGGGAATGCACCTCCCGATCTACAGATATCCGTCTATGTTCGCGCGAATCATTAGTGATCCGGCTTCATTTACAGCACAAGTGAGTATAAGCGTTTTTTTATGAATCTTTGCAATCGTCTTTCCTAATAATGTGCTAGTTAGCAAGTTTAGCGGCTTAACGCGGCTAAAGTAAACAGGCTCCTCAATCCACAGAGAGTAGAGAGGGGCGGGTCGAGCAGAGCTCATTTGCATTTAAAGCAGCCTCGACCAGAATGAGATGATTTTTGCAGAGCTGATTTTGGCAAGGTAAAAAGAGGGGTGTTTTACACTACCATTCAGAATATTTAGCCAAAGTATATTATAGACTTTTCATTAAGACCCTAAAGAATCATAACAACTTGTGGAAAGTGGGCATCCGATGACCCCTTAAAAACCCCCAGCTTTTATTACATTTCATTAAAATAAACATTAACTTAAAAATGTCATTTTTTAAAAATTAAAAAATTCACTACATTTCAGGTGTTTACTGAGGTAACATTTTTCATTTTCATTTAGTTCAACTTGATATAGTAAAATAATTCAAACTATAACTGAAAAATGAATTAAAACTATTTTAAATAAGAAAACAATAGTGACAAAATTACAACAACAACAAAAAAAACTTGCCTATATTTTAAATGGGAAGAAGTTTCAGCTTTGTCAAGAGACAAAAATGATGGTGAGCTTGAGGTGGATCCCGGTTACTCAACAGTTCACACTTGTGTATAGAGGACCAGATGTATTAAAGTGAATAATAGCTATGAAATGACAACATCGCTCCTCTAAATAAAATTACTACTAAACAGTCCTGGAACTTCTAATGCAGGCACCAAACCACTGTCCTTTGAAATGAAGGTGAGACCACAACACAACAGTTCTTGAGGAAGTTTCAACTCTCAGACATCCGACTTGCACCCCAGAAGTCTCTTAGGTTGTTGTGAACACTGGCATCCAAAAACAGGAGCCAACAAAAGTACAGGTAAGAGAAAGAAATTATACTTACCTAATGTTATATGTACTACCTTTTGTTGCACTATTCATAGTGCAAAATACCCGTCACAGTTTTATTAAGGAATAACATATAATGTATCAATAAATGTGACCCTCGGCCACAAACCCAGTCATAATGGTAAATTTTTTGAAACTGAGATTTCTACATCGTCTGAAAGTTGAATAAGCTTTACATTGATGTGTGGTTTGTTAGAATATTTGGCCGAGATACAATTGTTTGAAAATCTGGAATCTAAGGGTGCAAAAAAATCTAAATATTGAGAAAATCGCCTTTGAAGTTGTTCAAATTAAGTACTTAGCAATGCATATGACCAATCAAAAACTGAGCTTTGATATATTTACTGTGGGAAATGTATAAAATATATCTTAATGACCTTTACTTAATATCCTAATGATAAAAGAAAAATCGATTATTTTGACCATACAATGTATTTTTGGCTAATGCTACAAATATACCCGTGCTACTTATGATAGGTTTCGCGGTCCAGGGTCATAAATGTTTTTTAATTACCTGTAAGATTGTTGCAGCACCACCTGCTGTCCACCAACGTGTAGGGGTGTCTGAACTTGTGGATAGAAAAAGAAAGAATAAACTAATATATTTAAAATAAAATGAAACTGAATAATAATAATGATGGAAAATATAATTTGAAACCTCTGATACCGACGACTTGTGTGCTGTGTATAATATGTTCTTTCTGTATCTGAAACACGCTCGACACCAACATGTTCGACAAATTAAATTAATCTCATAAGGCCTTCCAGGTGTCTACTGGGGCAAAAAAAATAAAATAGAAATGGTGCAGGGTAACTTTATATAGCATACTTTTCTATTTCTTGGTTTCTTTGAGTAAGTTGTGCAATTACAAGAGTTATTTAAAAATATAAACTACATTTAAATTATTATTTATTTTTTGTTAATTATTAAAATGTATTTTATTGCCGCTCGTTTTACTCCTAAAACATCGGTTGTGGTAGCGAGGAAATGTGAGGACATTTTTTCCGCGCATAACTCATCATTTGTCATCTGCTGCACCTTCTAAATTTGTTTTTACTGTTAAATAAAATTAACAGTATTATAAATTTCTCTTGCAAATGTTATGCACAAGACAAAAGTCTCGCTATATTTATGTATGGAAAAGAACCTTTTAAGTACACGCAGCTATATCAAGTTCGCACTTCGATGACGTAAAATGAAACGAAAATGCAGATTCGACATAAAGAAGTCACGCTTACATCGGTCAAAAATATTTTGAGCTATTCTGAAAAAAAGCAAAGGCAAAAAAATTATTTGATATGAATGTATATTGCAATTTTATTTTTTATGAAAACAAATAACAATTTTAACATAATTTGTAAAATATTGCATAGCAAAGGCCCATAGCCGCGAATTATGTGGAAAGTGCGAGTGCCAATGGAATAGTTAGTATTTCTAGTGACTGATGGCGAGCAGGCGAGGCTCTCAGGTTAGTTACGCGATGGCCGCTTACTGTATTATGTTATTCTTTTTAGTACATTTCATTTTCTGGCCGAATTTAAAGAGGTGTGCTGCATCGATATTGCACCGGAATACAAGCGACACCGTTTTAGACCAGATTTAGGGCGCAACCTTCAAAACGGAGCTAGATTTTAACTAAGGATTGTCTGTTTTTCCCCGTCCGATACAGGCCTAGCTGTAGCGAGCTAGCGGCTGTCGAAGCGGGCAATCCTCCTCAAGACGCGGGCGCCGTTGTGTGAGTCTTTTGGCACACCGTGTAGGAATATTTCTTTTTAGTATTAGGAATGGGTCTAAATTCGTTTGCTCGAAGTAACTGGCATTTGCTCTGTTTTCTACTGTCACATCATTTGAAGTTGAACTTTAGCTAGCTCACGCTGTGAGCAGCTAGCAGCTTCAGTGTTTATTATGTTAGCTTGTTGTTGTTGTTGCTAGTCGATATGTCAGATGGTATATATTATACAAAAACTGCAGTGTTTTTAGTTTATCGCTCCTTAAAACACAGCGGGAGGTCGTGCTTTTATTTTCCACGCTTTGTTGTGTGTGATAAATGTGATGTTTTAAGTTGAATATAGCATGTTTGTCTACCTCACATGTAAGAGACGTAAAATCAGCTTGTCAGATTGACAGCAATACTAGGCAGCGTCTAAATAAAGAGGTGACAACAAATTACAGCTTCCTAAATAGAGACCTCTCTGTGTGTGTTTTTATAAATAAAGTGAAAACTTTTCTTGTTGAACTGTGTATGTCACGTTGTTTGCTGTTATTGTTTTGAAGATTACAGTGTTTGCTGCTCTGTTGCATGTGGACACTGTCTGAGCTGAAAGAGCTATAAGTGAAAAGCTTTTCTTACTGCGACTTCAACATGAGTCATTGAGTCCTGTGAGCATCTGCACGACATCTCACTCTCGTCTCTTTCTCTGCAGTGATAGCATGGATCCGGACAGTGGGGCGGACACTCAGCGAACTCTCAGTCTGCAGTGGAAGAGCTATAAGCTAGTACAAGACCCTGCTCTCCGACGGGTTACTCAGAAAATCTACAGATATGATGGGATTCACTTTAGTGTACCGGTATGGACGGGCATATACACTGGCACACACTTTTGTGTGTGCAAACTTCTCTAAAGTCCGTGTTCTGCTTGTTTTTAGGATTCAGGATTCCCGCCCGTGGGGGACTTGCGTGATCCGAGACCCCGCAGAATCTGGTCTAGACACACAGAGCTGTCGCTGCCAGTGCCCAAATATAAGGTATGCTTCTTTTTTATCATTTCAATTTATAATGTTGCTGTTTTTGTGTTGTACATGCTAACCCATTTTTTTTTTTTCGTAGTTGGACGAGTATTACGTAGGTCCTATACCACTTAAGGAAGTGACGTTTGCGAGGTTGAATGATAACATCAAAGAGCCGTTCCTGGCAGAGATGTGTGCCAAGTTTGGTGAGGTTGAGGAAATGGAGATTCTGTTTCATCCCAAGACTCGCAAGCACTTGGGCTTGGCCCGTGTCCTCTTCACCAGCACTAGAGGGGCCAAAGACACCGTCAAACACCTGCACAATACTTCTGTCATGGGAAACATTGTCCATGTCCAGTTAGATATCAAAGGTGTGTTTCTCTCTTTATTGTATTTGATCATTAATATTCTGAGGTATGTGCATTTCAATAAACACTACTGTTCAAAAAAATGCTTTTATTTAGCAAGGATGCATTAAATTGATTAAAAGTCACAGTAAAAAAATTTGTAATCTTACAAAAGATCTTTATTCCAAATAAATTGTTCTTTTGAACTTTGAATTGATCAAATAATCCTGAAAAAAAAAAAAAAAGTCTATGACGTTTTCCACAAAAAAATGTAATGCAGGACAACGGCCTTCAGTGTTGCTAAAATTAAAAAATGTTTTTTGGCCACCAAGGCAGTGTATTACAATGACAGATTATGTAACACTAGACTGGAGTAATGGATGCTGAAAATTCCGCTTTGTTATCACAGAAATAAATTACATTTTAAAATATATTGAAATAGAAAATGATTTTTAAATTATAATAATATTTCACAGTATTACTGTTGAACTGTATTATTAATCAAATAAATACAGTCTTGATGAGCATGAGACTTCTTTTAAAAACATTATTGGATGTTTAATCATGCATGCTCATCTTCCACCTTTTTTAATTTTGAATGACTTTTGCCTTAATCTAATGCTCATTAAAAATTAATATTTAATACCACTAATCATTTAATAACATTACTAAGTGTAATCCTTAGAAAATCTCTAAATGAGTATCCGTTCTTTGTGCTTTACTTTATAATGTTCTGATGCCTAAATTCATTTGTAGCATTTAAGATGTTTGATTTTAGTTATTATACATTTATTTAGATAAAACACAATAAAATTGTATTATGTTTGCATCCCTACTTGCAAAGAAATGTCTGAATTCATTGCTTGTTTATAAAGCATATATGATATTATATTATATATAATAAAATTAATGCTTGTTTAGCTTGTTTAATGTTCCATCTCTTCATTTCTTAAAAATATGTAGCATAGTGATAATGAAACTATATAATGGAAAAGCAGGAAAGTCCAGCATTGCATTATGGAGATAAATGCGCTACTCTGTAGTTGAATTCATATTGTGTGTGTTTTCTAGGCCAACAGAGGATGAAGTACTATGACTTAATAGTGAGTGGCTCATACACTCCTCAGACAGTGCCGACCGGAGGCAAAGCTCTCACCGAGAAATTTCAGCCCCCAGCCCCGACTCAGCCAGATACGGTGAGTACACAAACAAACTTTAGCTCAGCCACACTGGAAAGAATGCTTTGCTTTCCTATAAGTGTGTGCGGTTACCAGCCAAAGTTTCTTGGCGTCCTTGAAGACCATTGGCCTTTCTTGGATTGAGTTGTCTTGTAGTTTGTTCTACACATTACAGTAACTCTCAAATCCTTGTCTGTATTATTATCGTGACCACTCGTGGACCACAAAATGTCTAAAAGAAAAAGAGCCATCATCTCACAGTGCATTGAGATTATCCAAATGCAGCTGAAAACTGTTTTTGTCTGTAGAAGGTGGCTGCTGGTGTTGGGGCTCTTAACTCAATATCAATTGGACTTTTTTTCTAGAGCTACAAAACGATTAGTTGCAATTAATCGATTCAAAGTATGCTTACATGCTAAATGTTTGCGTATTGTGTATATTTATAAACTATATGTAAATACACACACATATGTACATATTTTTAAAAAAAATATTTGTATACACTATGTGTATTTGTATGTAAACACTTGTATATAATTTGTTATATATAAATAATTTACATATAAATCTAACATACTTTTCCTTAATATATACATGTATATGTGTATTTATATATACATAATAGATATACACATATGTAGTATGTAAAAATATTTTTTTATTTTGAATCGATTAATCGCAACTTATCGTTTTGCAGCTCTACGATTTTTTCAGATGTCATGTTTGTGACGTTGAACGCATTAACATGCACGTTCTTAAGCCGATTATCTTGATCTTTTATCGGAGTAAGGTCATAAACGGCGTGCGCATAAACTGGTCGGCACAGGTAGTTTTTTTTGCCTCTTACCCCGATTTCACGCTGCATGTAAACGCAATAACCCTCTTTCTGTTGGCTTATTTAAGTGCGCATGTGTGATATGTGACAGAAACGCATCTTTAGTGCCGATTTAAGCGCATCTAGACAAATGTTTTGCAGTAAAGAAAGGAAATTTATCACAAAAGCAGACTCTTTCATGACTCAGAAAACGATAGAAGTGTTCTCGTCTCGTGCAGCAGAAGTAGAAGTGGTTCAGCCAAAACGCTGCATTTATAACTGCATAAGAGGATAATATGAGCTGTACGTTTCGCGCTGACATGTTACAAGCTTTATTTAACATCACAACTGACAAAAATATGGAATACTCTGGGTCAGATACACAAAAAATATATATTTTTACTTCATTAATAGGAAGTAAGCTGTTTTATTAATAAAGTCATGTAAACGCAGCTGACTTGCCTTGGCATGTTACAGATGTGCATGTAAACGGGGAAACCTGCTAATTTTAATAAGCTGATATTTGTGAGTTATCAGCTTACTGGTGTGCATGTAAACATGCTCATTGTTTTACTTCTGTGTACCAGCATTAATGATCTTCAGTGGCCATTGTGTTTCCCTCACTTATCTTGTAGGAGTTTTGGGTTGCTTGAAATAATACGTTACCCTTAACGGAACAATTATGTAGCCACACCCTTGTAATAAAACAATAATAGGGGCTTTTATTGGTCATATAGCCTTTTCTTTGATTTGAGACAAAGCTATTTTTATTGCCATGTTCCTAAATATTCAGTGTAAGTGAGCCAGTCACAGTTCAGGGCCTTATATTTTATATAACTGTGGGCCCTGTTTAGCAAAAAATTACCCTTATGGCTGGTTTTGTGGTCCAGGGTGACATTTTACACTGGTGGACTTAATGATGTCAAAGATCCTAAAAATGTAAAAACTACATATGTACAGTATCAACCAATACCGATAATTTAAAAACCCTCTCTAAATGATGTTTCCTTTTCTTCTTTTGTTAGTCGTCTGATATCCGGCGGAGGCTCTCCACAGACCAGATGGCAGCTCCTACTGCGCCTCTAAACTCTGGCAGCACCACCCCCTGTTCTGCGGACACTGGATTTGGAGACCAGCGCCTAGACACCCCTCCATCCTCACTGGGGGGACCCTATACGCCGGGTTCCTCTGCTTCTTCACAGGGCGGCGGCACCCCTTACACGCCTCGCTCTGGAACCCCTTTCTCCCAGGACTCGGGATACTCTGTGGGCAGGTTGGCTTCCCGATTTATGCAAAACAAAAATTTAAATTTGGTTGGTTAAGTTTCTTTTCAATGATTTGAGAAAATATCATTTTCTTTCAGGCACGGTGGCTATAGCGGCACTCAGAGTTTTTCCCAGCAGGATATGCTTCCATCTTCCTCCTGCTCCTCTTCAGCAGTCTCCTCATCATCGGGATTCAAACCCCCTCGCTTTCATGAGGACTTGCATGCTCCACCTCCGCAAGAACCTTCCGTGTTCCACAGGGGTCGGCCGGGATATCCTCCAACAGCGCCTTTCAGACCTAACGAACCTCCTTATCCGTATCCCAGTGCTGGAGGTTCAGGGATGCACATGCCACTGCATCCACCCATGCCGCCTCCAGGGCCTCAGTTTGAGCCACCTCCCCTGTCCGACAGAGAGAGAGAACGAGATAGAGAAAGAGGACACAGGGATAGGGACAGGGAGAGAGACTCAGGAGGCCGCTATGGAGGCGGGATAAGCTCCCGACGTTCCTCTTACCACTATCAACAGGATACAAACTCCTCGTCCACATCCAAATCCTACCATTCACATCACTCGCATCATGCCGATCGGCGAGAGGACAGGGACGGCAGGGCTTACCGGCGCGACAGCTCGGGGTCCCGCTCGGGAGATCACGGAAGGCATCGGAACCACCATCACTCCCACAACCACCACAGCGGCGGAGGAGGTGGATCGAGCCGGCGGAGGAGCAGCAGAGACCGGGAATGGGAGCGAGAACGAGAAGGAGACTATAACAGCTCCGATCCACGTTATGGAGGCCACTCGAACTCCAGCCACCACTCGTCCAACAGCCTCTCCCCTCCCTCTGCCACCTCCTCTTATGGAGGATACACGTCGTCTAAAGACCTGTCCCCCTACGACACACCTTCTTCCTCCCGGCTAGAGCCCTCACCGGCTTTCCGTCCTCAGCAGGGTGCGAGCGAGAGGGGTTTTGGGATGGGAGGAAGCATGGACAATGACTACCGTGCTCATTCTCACCACACTCCCCTGGCGCCGCCGCCTCCACCTCCTCCCCTCCCGCCGGCCTCCGTCATCGCAGCCGCTGTGGCTGAAACGCTCAGCTCTCTTGATTTTGGTCAGGACAGTCCCATCCGAGAAGAACAGTGGACCAAACCCAAACGTTATCCCAGCACCCCGCCGCATCCACCACGGACACCTCCGACCTCTTCGCCCCCTCACGCCTCCATCCCTTCATCCTCCACCTCCCCATCCTCCACCTCCCTGCCTCACCACCTCCCCTCTTCGACAGCATCCCTCTCTCCGCCTCCTCCGCAGCGTGACTCCTCCCCGGAGCCTGACTCCACCAATGAGAGCCTGCCGTTCATGCACCACAGCAGCAGCTTGGACTCACGTATTGAGATGTTGCTGAAGGAACAAAAAGCAAAGTTTTCTTTCCTTGCCTCAGATGATGAGGACGATGAGAAGGAGGAGGACAGAGGGAGAGGAAAAACAGGCGAGAGTGCAGATGATGGGGGAAACAAACTCAGAGAGGAGAATGGTGAAAGGCCTAGTCACAAAAGACAAGGAGAGACGGAGGGAGGCCAGCAGAGGAGGAGAGGAGACAAAGATGGACGCCGCAGCAGGGGCAAAAGGCAAGGTGGTGCAGTGGGTGAAGGCAGGAAAACACCCCCAGAGGTGGCCTCTTCCACGCCCACCACGCACAGTTTAGTGTCAGAGTCTCTTCAGAGCCAAATGCCACCGCCTCAGGAGGAGCACACAACCTCTGACTCACACAGGGCTCCACACACCCCACCCACCTACAATGGAGAGGCACAGGTGAGACCCACTGGGTTACGTGGTAATATTCACCTTACTTTTAAAATAAGAGTAGGTGCTGTTACTTGTAATTTGAATGTGCAAATCTGCTTGCTAATTCTGGTGTCATGGGGCCCCTTTTACAGGCCCAGACAATGTTGGATCCCAAAAGTAACACACCAAGTGGTGGATATATGGTGCAAAAAACATTCTAGCCTTTATCTCCATTCCAAATTTTAAAAAGCTGAGCTTAAAGGGATAGTTTATTAAACAATGAAAATTCTGTCATTAATTACTCACCCTCATGAGTAATTTCAAACGTGAGTCGTTTCAAACCTGTAAGACCTTCGTTCATCTTCAGAACGCAAATTAAGATATTTTTGATGAAATCCAAAGAAAACGACTTTATTCAACAATTTCTTCTCTTTCATGTTAGTCAGCTTGTATACACGAGAGCACCACGACACATGCGTGCGGTGCTGCTTATACAGAAGCCGGTCTTCTGGAACTGTCCCTTTAAATGTTTGACATAGATGAAGAGTGCGCATAAATGACTGTTGAGATTCTCACTTTAAATGGAGTAGAGACTCGTAACAGTAAGACGCAGAAACAGTATTCAAAATGATAAAACTCAACCAGCAAATAACGGATAATAAATCAGAAGTCTCATACGTTCTCAAGAAATGGCTTGCTTCTGCATTGAAAAATAAGGTATATATATATTCATCCTAGGGCTGTGTGATATGGCAAAAAATTAAAATCTTAAAATTCTTTTTTTTTTTTTTTTTTTCAGAACATTTGACCGATTCTCGTTGTTGTTGTTGTTGTGTGTTTTTTTTTTTTTGTTGTTGTTTTTTTTTTAAAGATTTTAACTAGTCAACTTGAAAATGTAACTACAACATGATTCAAGTAACGTTTTCTTTATTAACCCTCTAGTTAAAGAAAATTCTATTCTAAGAGCAGCACACATGAAGTTGTCAACGTGTAAATGTAAAACAAATTTAAAAAGATCAGAAAAGATGTATGAACTACGACTACATCTTGTACAAACTTGTCTTACACATATGTTGAGAAATAACATGAGAAAAATGCTTTAAAAAAAAATCTCAAAAGTCAGAGTAATTCAATTTCAAAATGACTATAGGTATAACACCAGTAGACTATTATTAACTAAATGTTTTGTAACAACAATGAACAGCAGCTTTCAGCCTGTCATCATGATGCAAACATGAAATATTAGACATACAGTAGTAGTTCTTCAAAGGTTTTTTTATTCGATTGCGCTGCTTTTTGTTTTTTCTATGTAAACATTGATGCATTTGACTGTTGCACTCGCGTCTCTTGCGGCGTCTCGCATATGAAACGGCATTGTAAAAACTCCCATCTTCTTGCATGTTTTTCATATTTCACTGCCCACGTTGCATCCTTGTCAACACAAAAGCGCATTCTGTGTGAATGCTGTATAACGATGTGAGGGTTTAATCGTGCGCCAACATGCGACTGGATCGTTCTTTTCTCTTTATCGTTATCATTGGCATACTGTCAAAGTGTCTAATTCTAATGTTTGGTAATATTTCTATTCAAAATCACTATTCCTCGATTTCTAAAAAATAACATCATGGCAAAACATTAAATTTGAATTAATCGTTAAAATCGGAAAAATTGCCAGCCCTAATTCATGCTAAATTACAAAATGCTCTGAGATTTTCATGATCTAAGACTCATGATTAATTTCTGGCAATGCTCAGCAGCAAAAGATAAGGGAAGCCTTCCCTTCTCCTTTTTTAAAGCTCATATGCCTGTTTATTTTGCTGTTATATCTGTGTGCTATTATTATATGATTAGCTGACTTATTTGCATTAGCATTGTTTTTCCTGTTATTCACATCCATATCAGAACAGACCTGTGGTCCATTACTGATAATCAAAATCTTCACTTTTGATATGAAACAGTATTCTGTGCATAAGTAGCTCCATGACTACCTTAAAAAGATAAGTTCATCCAAAATATGATGTGTATTATTATTTAATTAATCATTTAGTCTCATGGTTCCAAACCCATAAGACATTCATTAATCTTTGAAACACAAATTAAGATACTTAACGAAATCCAGGCCACTTGCTTGAGTGTGGTTGATATTTAAAAATATCTTTCTTTATTTGTGTTCCGAAGACTAACAACATTCTCATGGTTTTGGAATGCATGAATAAATGATGCTGGAATTTTTATTTTTAGTGAACTATGACTTTAACAGTTGAAGGCATTTTATTTTTATAAACTTTGGTCATTCTGACATGACGTAAATGATCCAGAAAGTTAACGGAAGTGTCACACATGCTTTGCTGTTTTTCATGCTCCGCTAGTCTTTAACATGTTCTTTTCTGCAGTGTGAAAGCATTATTTCTCAGTTTCGGTGCACCACTAGATTTGTTTCTAGCTTGTGTAGTGTTTCAACCTGTAATCTTCACACTTTCTTCTCTCCAGCCTTCTCCTCACTCCTCTGGGGAGGATATGGAAATATCCGATGAAGATGACAACGCCATCACCACAGCGACACCCCATCCTGCAGCCTCTTCGTCCTCTTCACCGGCCACCTCCTCGCAATCTGCCCTCCCCTCGCAAACCCCAGACCCCTCTGCGAGTCCCGCCCCGGACACCAGCCAGCACTTCAACGCTTCCATGCCACCTCCGCCCATTCCCTCTTACCCTCCCCATCTCCCTCCCCCACCTCTGCCCGGCTTCTCCCTGCAGCCTCCGCCACCCCCTGGCATACCACCTCCGCTTCCTCACATGGAGCTGCACCCAGAGTACCCTCCTCCGCTGCCACATCACATGTACGACTACGCCAGCTCCATGGAGCTCATGAGCCAATACTGCGGAGGAGCACCCATGTCATTCCAGATGCAGACACACATGCTCAGTCGTCTCCACCAAATGCGAATGGCCTCCTCCAACAGCTCTACGGCACCCCCTGGAGAAGTCCCGCCCGCCTCTGAATATCCCCCGTCATTTCACCTCCATTCAATACCCCCTCCGCATGCACCGCCGCACCACCCGCACCACCCATACATGGACCAAGATGGGAATGTTGCCACCCACTATGACCAGGACCACCGCTACATCCCTCCTCACTTACCATACGCCTACCCGGACCCTCACGCCGCACAGCTTCCGCACCATCACGCCATTCCTCCTCCCCACAGCCCCTGGCCTCCTCACCTACTGCCGCAGCAGTTTCCATCTCACTATCCTCCACCTGGCTTTGGCACATTGCCTGGCGTAGATGGAGAGCTGTACGGTGCGGCGGGTGACCAGATGGCCATAATAGGCCACAACCCCTACGAGGCCGTAGTGCAGCAGGTACTGGCAGCTTTGATCGAGGAGATGAAAAACATCATGCAGAGGGACCTGAACCGCAAGATGGTGGAGAACGTCGCCTTCGGCACCTTCGACGAGTGGTGGGACCGCAAGGAACAGAAAGCTAAGGTAACATCATAGAGTTTTCTGTATGTTTTTTTTTTTTCTGAATGACCTTCAGCGTTCATGAAGTGAACCATCTCTTGCTCTCGTTTGCTCAGCCATTCCAGACAGCCATGCGGGGAGTTGCAGTGGTGCGCGAGGAGGAAAAGAAGGACGAGAAGACCAGCAACCGCCCTCGGGAGCCACTCATGTCTCTGGTAGACTGGGCCAAGAGTGGAGGCATGGAGGGTTTCTCCTTGCGGGGGGCCTTGTGTTTGCCTTCGTTTAAGGTACTTGACATTACTTCCCTCTTCTTCAAGGGAAGCCTTGGTATTAAAACTTGTATGAATTAATGTAATGTAAATTATGTCTCTTACTGAAATATGTAGTAGAAAACCCATAAAAGATTTACACATCCACATCATTTTGGACTATGAGGAGTGTCATTATTACAATAACGTATAATGGTTGCACTCAGTTACCTACTGGCACTACCTGTTGCTATTTTTACCACAACACAACCTAACACAAAACAACTCCACATTGTGCAGCTTTTGGTTGTAATTTTCAGTTGAAATGGCAACAACAGATGCAATGTAAATCTTCACTGCTTTCCTTGTGGTAAGAAGAGGAGAAAAGAATGGGCAGATGCCTGTGAATGAATAAAACTTCCTAAAGAACCACATCTTTGTTCTCTCTGCTTTAGCCCTGATGCCTTTGAGGCTTTTAGTAGACCACAGATACTGAAAGAACTTATAAACGGCAGAGACAAAAAAAAGTACTAGATGCCATCCTGGCCTGTTGTAAACATTACATGACACCGCAGCCACTGAGAGAGCTTTTAGGGCGTTTAGACTCCTTGTGTGGAAGAATTTATGGTATAGCTTATGGTATATTTGGTTTAAGCCTCACTTAAGTCCGTCGCACCTAGAAGCTCTTTCAAGTAGCTGTGGTCATTGTATCACTATTTTACGAGTTGTATTGCAACAGGTAGCACCAGTAGCTCACTAAGTGCAACCATTTTGACCCCCCCCCCCAATAGTCTAAAATATGCATAAAACTGAATTTTTGTTTTATATATATATATATATATATGTAACGCCCATCTTCCATGGGCTTTCTGCTACATGTTTCAGTAAGAGATGTCATTACGTTATATTAAGCCACACAAGTCTAAATACCCGGGGTTCTCTTTAAACATCTAAAAACATTTTCTGACATTTGCATATGGTTGTCACATTTCAATCCCTAGAACTTTCAAATTGGATTGATTTTTAACCTTCATTTAGGGCTGGTTGATAAACAATATCATATTGCGACTGAGATTAAAATTTATGTTGATAACGAAGATAATCTCTGGACATTTTTACTGGAACTTCATCTTCAGAGCGATTTTGAGTCTTCAGAGCTTTTTACTGTTTCATTTGAGGAAAAACTACCATCGAATACACAGTGAAACTGAAATATCTCCACAGCAAACTATCAAAGTAAAAGTTTGGTTTACCTTGCAAAAATTATAACAGAAATACATTAGTGTTGTATATTAAAGAGGAATTCTCAAGGTAATAATAAATACAGGTAAAACGTCTTAAACATATAATGCCGACTGCACATGTGGTAGTATGGGAAAGTATTAAGAGGATTAAAAAAACAAAATAACCAACATGGGAAAATTATGTCAATTACAAGTTCCGAATTACGATTTTTGATTATTTTTTTAATTAATCATCCAGCCCTTCGTCCAACTCACAAAATGGGTAATATGGGAAAATTAATTTGACTCTGCATGCTGCACTGAATCTGAATTTTATGATTTTTTTTTTTTGACAAACCATTCAGAAGTTAAAAGCAAAAAAGCCATTTCTCATATCTCCTGACCAGTAGGTGGCACTCTGCATGTACCCTCAGGTGATGCTTATGATGACATGCACCAAGTTTGGTCTCACTACGCTAAAGCCTTGCGGAGATATAGCCTTGCGTCCACTGTGGCATGCTGTTCTTCAGATTTGTTCACACGTTATTTGAGAATGACAGGGTTTACCAAAACTGTGGTGCATGGCTCAATAATAATGTTTAAGCACCAAGATATTTTTTATTATTAATTTATACAGTTCTGTTGTGCAGCATCTTACGTGACAAATACAGTGTTTTGTTCTAACTTGTTACAACTTGTAATCTCATATGAAAACTGTTACTAATGAGTAATGTGGTGTTCAGGTGAAGAGGAAGGAGCCTCAGGAGCTTGTCGAGGGTGGTGAGCTGAAGAGAGCCAGGCCTTCCACTCCACCCGATGAAGAAGATGAGGGTATGTCTCTAAAGCTGTGGTTTAGAGCTGGATTAGTGACATTACTGTGAATTCTCTCAAAAGTTCTGTCTTTCGGAGTTACATAATTGTACTTGTATAACCTCCCTACATATACTTCTTTTGCCATCTATTTTCTTTCTCTCAGACTCGTATCAGGGGAAATCTGCCGACACTGCTGCTGGCAGAACAGAGGATAGGCGTGTGGCAGACAGAGGAGCAGCCAGGAGAAGAAGAAGAGCCAAGGCGCGTAAACCGTACGACCTGGACAGCGAGGGAGAAGAAACATCAGATGGTTCCTCCTCGGAAAAGGTTGGTTTCTTCACTATTCTTTCTGTCCCTTTTCTGTGTCTCTGTGTAATATTGGGCCCATGCTGGTTTGGAGCATTTATTACTTCCATTACAACTCAAGCCTCACATGGCTTGCACAAGAAAATGGCAGAGACTTGTGTTTTCTTTTTTTTTTTTTTTCAATTAGTATTTGAATTTAAATCTGTTGAATTATTTTTTTTAATATATATATATATAATATATATTAATCTATTTAAAATGTAATATATATAAAATATTTTATTAATAAATAAGTGGTAATAATTTACCACTTTATTTCAGTTAACAACAATGATTTTTAAATGTTCTTCCTTTTAGGTTTTATATATATATATATATGATAAGATGTGAATGATTTTTTTTCTCACATTAAACTTGTTACGATCAAGTTTTTCGAGGTTAATAGTTATGTAGCTTTTCACTTGTGTTGCCATTCTGAGATTTGGTTTTGAAAATATGAAGAAAAAAGTTTTTTGTTTTGTACTTGGTTGTTGTTGCATTGAATAATGGCTAGATGGCAGCATTTCTTTTCCACCAAATTCTATGGAGGAATTCTCACAACTCCCAGGTGTTTCTGGTTCAAACATGTTATTGTGACCGTGTGTTACCTCATTGTTTTGATTTTAGGAGGATGAGGACAGTGACAAAGTGGATGAGTCAGAAGGTATGCATCTGTCTTGTTTCTCTTTCGTACTGTGCTCATTGTTTTGCACTCTTGTTGCTATGTGCACATTATTTCAGGCTTTTATGCATCTATCCAATTGTATCTCGTAAATCTGTGTTTTGATATCTAACAATTTTCTCTTTCTCACGTTTCTCAGATGAAGCACTTAGCGCAGACAGTGATGACGAAAGCATTTCTTCCTCCTCTTCTGAGAGCTCATCATCATCGTCCTCAGCATCTTCCTCTTCCTCTGATGAGGAAGATGAAGAGGATGGTGAACAGCCCGCTGAGAGTGAGTCAGTGGACACAATGGATGAGTCTACAATGGACAGCGTGGCGGCTATAGATGCAGAAAAGGATGAAAGGTACACACATCACACTTTGAAAACTGATAATGTGAAGAAATTTGTGTCGGTGGACAGATATGTTGACGTGCATTATATCTGTTACAGGGACAAAGCAAGCCTTGACCAATCACCAGTGACTGCTGCAGAGGTCAAACAAGGTCAGTTAAAGATCACTCAAAAGAATTGCTCACCCAAAAATGAATTTAATTTAATTTTAGTCATCTGAATTGTTGTAGTCTAGGTTTAGTCAACTATATATCATAAGATTTCAGTCGACTAAATCTTCAGTAAATTTAGTCAGCTAAAATCTAATGGGTTCAGTTGTTAGATCAAGTCCCCACGCCAAGACAATAATTAAGATCCAGCCCCGGACGCCAGATCCCGTCAGAAAATATCAGTTTTTCCGGTAACAGAACAACTAGTCAGCAGAGCTGTCGGTGCTCAAACCCTGTTAACAGCAGGTCTTGTCTGGTATTCAAAAATACCCAAAACGAGTGTTAAACAGTTTTCTGTCAGTCAAGAAGTTGGAAGCCAGAAAAGAGCAGAAGCAGGAGACGAAGTGATAATGATAAAAGGTGTACCAGAATTTATTGAACAGTCTTAGTTGCGTATGTCTCAATGTTCAGACTTCGTCTGGGAGCAAAGTTCAACAAACACTGATATATCAAACTAATTCATGACAACGTCACATCCCATAAACCTTGAATTTCCATAATCCCCTCTTATCTATTTCTCATTCATACAGACTAAACAATTCATGAAACCCCACAATCATGAGACTGAACAATAATGAAAATGCGTAAACAAGGAAACTAATAAGAAATATAAAATATTAAAACATAATTAAATGATAAATGAATAATCAGTAATAATCAAAATAATCAAATAATGAATAATTAAATAATTATATAAATAACAAATGATTTAAAAAACAAAAAACAAAATTAAAACAACAATTTGCATGTAAGGATCTAAGGATCCTTTAAGTGTAATGCATTTATCAATAACTCAATATATAGGTTTGATATTAAGATTTTATCATGACCTACGCAAACTTAACTGCTGTGACACGCAACATCCCTTTATATTAAAATTAAATGAAACGACTTCTCATAATGAAACATAAACATGGTATTCTTTTTAAAGAAATGCCAATGGTTATGTAGGCTGAGTTTGCATTCTTTATAATAACTTGTTTACCTCATTCTTTCAAGCAGACATATTTATTTCTATAAATAAATTTAAATGATACTTTATTAGAGCTACTAAAGTAATTCTGTCAATAGCAGTGAGTGATTTTCTGTTTTTCTTTTGTTGCTTGATTAACATCAATGCCACAGACAGTAGCAAGATAGTAAACTAGGCTGCTGTCCCTTTAAAATCGAATGCACTGATGCATGTGCTGATACACATCCGATATTCTTCCAAACGTTTACGTTCACCTAAGGTGTAACCAAGTGCGTTTACGTAAATACTCAACAAAATGGACAATTCAGCCTTAATTTTTGGTGTGTACTTCTCCATTCGTGTACACATCTAACCTCCTAACCACGCAGCAGATTCATTCTGAATATTCGAATCTCTTCCCAAGTCGCCCCTCTCTAACATTTTCGACTCGTTTCTATTCGTTGTTTAGAATGTCAGTAGTTTTTGTCATTTAAAATGAGTTTTTGTTTTATCGTCCCATTTTCATCAGTGAAAAAATGTTGCTGATGAAAATGATTCATCGACAAAATTAACACTGATTTAAAACGTATTTATTTGTGTGAAGTTTTGTTCACTTTGTTCTTTCTTTCACTACCAGAAGAAGAGAAAACGCCTACAGCTGTGCCTCCATCTTCTCCGTATCCCCGTCCTTCTTCACCCATTCTCCTCCTTCCCCCACTCAAGAAACGGCGCAAGACTGTTTCTTTCTCAATGGAAGAGAGCGAAGTCAAGCCCTCCGTTCTGTCATCTTCTGCTCCCCCTCCATCACCTCCTGTCTCGCAAGCCTCAGATGTTCCTACTTCCGCTTCTCCCGGAAGTACGCCCACAGCAGCTGCTCCAGCTGCCGCCTCCAAGCCCGTCCCGATGCTCCTTCCGTTTGCGTCTCGTCCCAGCGAGAATAACGCCGTTACCTCCCCTGCTTCCCCTTCGGCTGTTCTCACCGTCCCTCCGCCGGTGCGTTCCCTGCGGCCTGATGAGCCCAAAAAGAGTCCGGGTCTCCCTCCATCCCCACAAACTCCCACTGCCAAAACCTCCTCCAAACGTGGCAAAGAGTCTCCCAGAACGCCCCCGACGCCCGTCTGCCTCACCGTCCAGAACCTTCCGCTGGACCATGCCTCCTTGGTCAAAGTGGCCTACGAGGACCCCGTTCCTATTCCGACCACGCAGAAGGGCCGTGTACGCGGTCGCCCTCGGACGCTCAGCCAGTCGGCTTCCACCCTGCATCCTGCTCTGGAGGAAGAGGACGAGGATGAACAGGAGCTGGAGCAGCGGCTGAAACTCAGGGAGCAGCTGGGAGTTTCCAGCCTGCTGCAGCTGGCCTCTGCCCCCAAGCCTGACCTCTCTGTGCTGGCCGACGTGGCGCTGAAGATGGACCCGGAGGCAGACATCGACTCTGAAGAAACTGAGACCTCCGATGAGGCAGAGGAGCACAAGCTGGAGGAAGAAGAGGGAGACTTCTTCGCCCCGCACCCACGCCAACCACTCCTGGATCCAGAGGGTCTGTTCGTCCTGCAGGAGCACAACTATTCTAAAACTCCTGCTCCTCCGCACCTCACATCTCCTCAGAAGAGGACGAAACAAGACCCCACTGTCCTGCTTCCTGCTGACCTCAACCAACACGGTGTTCAGGAAGCCCCTGAAGAGGTCATCGGGGAAGCTCTAGCCGCAAGAGCAGAGGCTCCAGAGCTGTACGGGGACATTTCTGGGATGCTCTGTGACTCCAGAGACCCGGCTGAGACGCAGACCAAGACCCTCGGCCCGGCGCACAAGAGGAGAGGATCGATTAGCAAAGAGATGGAGGTGGAAGAGAGGGGGAAAGGCAAGAGTAAGAAGAGAAGTAGGAAGGACAAAGAAAATGAAGAAGTGCAGATCTCTAAGAAACAGAAGGAGAAACAGATCAAGAAACAGAGAAAACGGAAGTTAGAGGTTTGTGTTTTTCTCTGGTTCTCATTAAAGAACTTGCGGCGTCAGAACTCACCTTTAAGCATTAATTATAGTAATTGTCGTTTGAGGTTTTTGCCCTAGACACGTTAGAACTTTTCCCAATAACAAGCCACTACTTCTCGACATGCGATGATATAGCATGAAATAAGTGATGCTTTTGGTTTGTCATCGTGTGGCATTTATTGCCAGTAGAGCTGAGACAAACCTGTAGTCCAAAAGGATTGGTTAAAATATAGATTTTTCTTATTAATTGTGATCGTAATTTGAAACATTCACATTTACTGATTAATTTAGCCTTTTTACTCAAATAGATATTCACATTCTTTGTGAGGCAGATAAATACCACTTGCAAAATGATTATAATCTGACATGTACACTAACAGTCAAAAGTTTTTTTTTTTTTTTTTAAAGAAGTCTCTTCTGCTCACCAGGCCTTTATTGATTTGATCCAAAATACAGCAAAAGCAGTAATATTGTGAAATATTTTTACTATTTAAAATAACTGCGTTCTAGTTGAATATATTTTAAAATGTAATTTATTCTTGTCATTTCAAAGCTAAATTTACAGCATTGTTACTCCAGTCTTTTTTATTATTGTCAGTATTTAAAACAGTTTAGTAAAAAAAAATTCAGGATTCTTTGAATAGAAAGATCCAAAAATCAGCATTTTTCTGAAATAAAACGCTTGTGTAACATACATTATACCCATCCAAAAGCTTGCAGTCAGTATATATATATATATATATATATATATATATATATATATATATATATATATATATATATATATATATATAATTATTTATTTATTTATTTTTTTTTTTTAAGGAATAAAATTATTCCAAATTAATACTTTTATTTAGCAAGGATGCTTTAAATTGATCAAAAATGGTGATAAAGACATTTATAATGTTACAAAAGATTTCCATTTCAGATAAATGCTGTTCTTCTCAACTTTCTATTCATCATAGAAACCTGAAAAAATTCAACTCAGCTGGTTTCAACATTAATGTTAATAATAATAATAATAATAATAATAATAATAATAAATGTTTTTTGAGTGGCAAATCAGAATATTAGAATGATTTCCGAAGAATCATGTGACTGGAGTAATGATGCTAAAAATGCAGCTTTGAAATCACAGGTAAATTATATTTTGAATATATTATGAAATAGAAAACAATGATTTTAAATGGTAAAAATATTTCAAAATTGTACAGTTTTTTTTTTTTTTTTTCCTCTGTACTATGGATCAAATAAATGCAGGCTTGGTGTGCAGAAGATACTTCTTTAAAAAACCATTAAAAATCTTACTGTTCAAAAACTTTTGACTGGTATAGTGTATTTGTTATAGAATATATGATCAAGGGAACCAAACTACCAGAATGTTTAAGATCTCTCTAATTAAAACACCTGATTCATCAGCTTCTTAATTTGTTGAATAGGGAGACATCGAAAGCATTCTGCACTGTAGTTGAGAAACACTAAAATAAGATGCACTACTGTTCAAAAGTTGGGGTCAGTTGGATTTTATATTTAAAAAAAAAAAAAGTCACTTATGCTCTCAAAGTCTCCATTTATTTGATCAAAATTACTAATATTGAGAAATATTGCAATTTAAAATAACTTTTCTGCTTTAATATATTTTGAAATGTATTTTATTTCCGTGATTGCAAAGCTAAATTTTCAGCAGCCATTTCTCCAGTCTTCATTGGCTACGTTTACATCCGACCAAATAGTCTGTTAGCAATTGGACTGATGGCTCAGTCAGATTGAAAAGCCTTTACACGAACACCTTAATCGATCAGATTGAGTTCAATCTGAATGAAATGTTGATCAGATTGGAATGGGTTTTAATCCGATCAAAAGGACATGTGAACACTTGATCGGATTGAAAACCGAGAATGGAATTTATTGTTCATGATGACGCATGACTTATGGAACGAGCTGTTGTTTTTGTGGAAGGAAACGTCATAAATGATTGGCATTTTATTCAAAAATTCCCCTTCCACTCAATGTCTGTGAAGTGGAGCAGAATAGCTTCCCATCAGTCCTCGCTTCATACTCTCAACCACAGATGGCTTTTGGCAACAGTTTGCGATTTTACCACTTGATAAATGTAAGCAGCACAGCACTAAACTTTGTGCTTGTCTTGTCCTAATTAGGACCTGAAGTGGATGAATGTGAAGTAGGTACGAGTGGTAGGAGAAAAGTATGTGCAATCAGCGAGAAACTCTGTATAATCGTGTGGTGTGCATGTGTCACATCTGAAAAGCTTGTGACATATAAACACACACATCAAAACATTCACTTGATTTAGTGTTGCTATAAACACTACTTTTAGATTCATCAATCAGAATGATTTAATTCTGGTTGAAGCGAAGTGTCTATGTAAACATAGCCTGTGTCACATAATCCTTCGGAAAACATTTTAAAATACTGATTTAGTGTTTTAACACATTTAATATTATTATTAGTATCAATGTTGAAAGCAGTTGTGCTGCTTATTATTTATGTGGAAGTTATGATACAGATTTTAGAATTCTTTGATTTAGTAGAAGGTTCAAAAAACAGAAACATTATATAGGTCTTGATTATCAAACAATCTAATGCATCCTTTCTAAATAGTAGTATTAATTTCTTTCTTTAAGAATTAAGTCCTTGTATAAGGCAAATCCAGTGTTATGGATGACACATAAATGCTTAGAGAATGTTACCAATATACCAGACTGTCTGTTTGTATTTTAATAAACCCTTGTTGATCGTCTAAACATCAGAAAAATATCAATCTATGCACAAGTTTTCCATGTTAAAAAAGGGAAATAATCATGTGTTATGGATGACCAAAAAGGACACCATTTTTTGAGAGACTACATGCGCATCAAAAGGCACAAACCAGGCACCATAACACCCAACAAATACAGAGAAGAGATGGCTCTTTGCAGAACATATTTTAATTTTGATGTCTGTTTATGAGAAATGTGTAGGGATGTGACGAGATCCGATATGTCTCGCGAGAACGTGACAATATAGGCGCAAAACATTTTGCAGTGTTTACATTAGAGCTGCATGATTCATGGTTAAAAGATCGCTATCTCTATTCAAACACCCACGCAGTCTTATTCCTGAATGACAAGGATTCAGCGGTGTCTATTAGGACTGTTTCACATCACGCTACTCACACTTCACTGACGCTTACGATGTAAAACAGGTGTTAAAGACATTGAAATTTGCATTCATGCTGCTGCTGATCCAAAAAGAGCAACACAGTCTTTTCAACCACATAATGATCATTATTTCTGTGTTACATACATTTAAATAACAGAAGTACTGGGCTAAAAGTTTACAGTTTGAGTATAAACACATTTTGTCTACAGTAGCGATCAAAACGAAACTATCAACACTTGAGTGTATTGTAACGCTTATCCACTTCCGCCAGGAGGTGGCGACAACTGCACGTTATAAAAAGTATTTATCATTGAATCATTTATTCAGGAGATTCCAATACTGAAACAAGTCCTTATTAATTGACAGACAACTTAATTTTTACAGTTTTGGTCCAATATATATTTTTTAAGCAAAGAACATTTTGTCTGAACCACTAGTAAATTACATTATTTTGTTTAGATTAATATAATCTTTCTTTTCTTCAGAATCGTGAGAAAATTGTGATCTCTTTTTTTTTTTTTTTTTTTTTACACTGATTTTTTTCAATTTATCCAGAATCATGCAGCTTTAGTTTGCATGTTTATCACTGCATATAATTCATTAAAATAGAAGTTTAACTTCATAGAGTACAAGTTCATATCAAAATGCACATGCATTTTGTGTTTTTCAGTTGAATAAAATACTACTTTTCCCTATATATTTCATAATTTAGGATTTTTTTTTTTTTTTTTTTAAAGTTTAAAAAATCTCGTCTTGTTCTCGTTGAACCAGTCTCGTGTCGCGTCTCGTCTCGTGGGAAAAGTGTCTCGTCACACCCCTAGAAATATGTACTTTTATGGATGTGACAGACCTAAAAATAGCACTTACCAGACTATGGAAAATCATGCATTAAAAATACAAAAAATGCTTTAAAAACTTTGAGACCTCACATGGGTATTTGAGCCACCAAATGTTGACAGCTGTGCTGTCAGCATAGTAAAAACCTTTGGTAAAAACTTTACATTTGTTTGACACTTGCATGGAATTACCTTATAAGGATCTTTGCAACATCTTAGATGATTTATGTATTTTCTCAATGGCATTTAAAGTGGGTCAAAACCTTTCAGCAAAGTTCAACAAAACCCGTTCTTGTCATAGGACAACTTTGAACTTTTCTGATCCACTGTATATCCTAGTTGAGTGGCACTTTGCATTATTAATGTAGCATTGTTGTGTAAAGTTTACCACACTGGACTGTTTCAGGCTGTTGCGATGTAACAAACCGTTTGGAACCCGCAGAGCTTGAACTGCTTTCAACAGTTTTACAGTGTTGGGTAATATGGTTGAGTTTGCCTAATAATGGCAGAATATCCCACCATTTGGTTTGCATTTTGTCTGTTTGCTAACTTTTTCCTAATATACTCTATTGTCAGGAATATGAAGAAGATGTGGATGTGGAACAATTGGAGTCTGGCGAGCTTTCCAGCTCCAGCTCTGACTCAGGAGACTCTGATTTCGGTCTGGAGAGGTCGATGGAGTTTGAAAAGGAAGAGGTCAGAAAGAGCGAACGACTTTTCCTCCAAGAAGCTGGCTTGACCCCGTCAACTCAGCGACGGCCCAAACACGTGCCCACGGCAGCTCCCATACCACGGCCCTCTTACAAGAACCGTAGCGAGTTTGAACAGATGACCATCCTGTATGATATCTGGAACACCGGCCTGGACCAGGAAGACATGAGACTCCTAAAGAACACTTACGAGAAACTGTTGCAAGACGATCGTGGCACCGACTGGCTCAACGACACACACTGGGTCCCTCATACCAATATCCTTACAGCTGCCTAAGAATAAAAATACAGCTTATACAAACAAACAGATTCTTTTATTAGCGTACAGAAGCCAATATTATCAGCACCACAATGTCAAATTTAAAGACATCCATTTACACATTGATGCTGCATTTTTCTCAAGGTTTTTTCCCTTAACCTCTTGCCTGCACTCACCAACATTCCCAACCCCCGGCGGAAGAAGAAGACACCAGATGGGCAGCTAAGAGAGCATGTCACAGGCTGTGCTCGTAGTGAAGGCTACTATGCCATCAGCCGCAAGGAGAAAGACGTCTACCTTGAGCTAGACCAGCCGGTGACTGTGCAGGAAGCTGGAGACTATGATACTGCAGTAGGTTCACTTAAAGTTTTAATAACACAAATGTGCGTTGAACTTATAGTCTTATGTTTTGTAATTGTGACCCTGGACCACAAAACCAGTTGTAAGTAGCACGGGTACATTTGTAGCAATAGCCAACAGTACATTGTATAGGTCAAAATGACAGATTTTTTCTTGTATGCCAAAAATCATTAGGATATTAAGTAAAGATCATGTTCCGTGAAGATAATTTGTAAATTTCTACCGTAAATATATCAAAACTTAATTTTTTAATTAGTCATGCATTGCTAAGAACTTTATTTGGACAACTTTAAAGGTGATTTTCTCAATATTTTGACTTTTTTTGCACCCTCAGATTCCAGATTTTCAAATATTGTCCTATCCTAACAAACCATACATCAATGGAAAGCTTATTTATCCAGCTTTCAGATGATGCATAAATCTCAATTTTGAAAAATTTACCCTTATGACTGGTTTTGTGACTCAGGGTCACATTTCTTCAGCTTTCAGATGATGTATAAATCTCAATTTCAAAAATTTGACCTTTATGACTGGTTATTTCACACACTCGCAGTTGAATTATTCAACTCGTTCAATTATTTTGTTCCATGTGAATGTGGCAGACAGTTTGTGTCAGTAGTTTGTGTCCATCTGAGCAGCTCTCTCTTTGTCTGTGTCCGTCACAGGGCTCGAATCGTCTGCTTTCGGAAAGGCGCTCCGAGCAGCGGCGTCTCCTCAGTGCTATCGGCACTCCAGCAGTGATGGACTCAGACCTGTTGAAACTGAACCAACTGAAGGTAAAGTTCATTGACACAGCCTTGACTTTGACCATACTTTCAACATTCTGATAACCTTGACCTCACCGCTCCTTCAGTTACACAGACTCCCTTCAACTTGTTTTCAGTGCAGTGATTCATAGCTTTCTATTCACTGTTTGATGTGAGTGCAATGGCCGTGTAGTGATTGGCATCTGTGGACACAGTGACCAGATAGGTCTCTTCGTAGTTTAATTCGTACCCTCCAAAAAGCTGACTCGTATGTCAGCGACCCTGACTGGCTGAGCATTATCAGCGGTTCTGGCTGCATTTGATAAGATCTTTGAGATTGAGTTTGTGTGTTCAAAGTTAAAAGGTTTCCTTTTGAAAGCAGTTTTTAACTTTGAACCTCCTTAATTGCAGGTTCTTTGAGGAAAGAATGAATGAATGCTCTCCTTGTGTTTGTAAAGGGCAGACATATGTCTGGTTAGTTTCTTAGGCAGCAGGTGTGGAGGTACTTCCACACAAAGGCTTCCCTATGGGCCTTTTATGTTCTTTTTCACTTAAAAGCCAGGTTATAATCAGTCAACTGCATGTATGTACTTCCTGCTGTAAAAAAAAAAGAAGCATTAGCCAGTCAATTTATCTCATTTAAAATCTGTTTGGAGCAGTTACTAGGCGAAATTGTTTAAACCGTTTGTTTAGGGAAAAACATGTCTAGAATGACATCTAGATGGTTAGCAATGCTCTAGCCCGGTCATTTCTTAATTATTGTTTAGTCTGTCATCAGTTAATCATCCTCGTGTTATTCTAATAAAGTCAGTCAGCAAGATTCTTTTTTTTTTTTTTTTACTTTTTTTCCACACCAAGGAAGCATTAAATTGATCAAAAGTGACAGTAAAGACATTCATAATATTATAACATATTTTTATTTCAAGTAAATGCTGTTCTTTTGAACTTGTTGATCAAAAAGAATCCAGAAAAAATGAGCTGTTTCCACAAAACTGATTTTCAACATTGATAATAATAAATGTTTCTTGAGCAGCAAATCAGCATATTAGAATGATTTCTCAAGGATCATGCGACACTGAAGGCGGAAGTAATGACTGCTGAAAATTTGTCATCACAGTAATACATTATATTTTAAAATATATTAAAATAGAAAATCATTATTTTAAATTACAGTATTTCTGCCATTTTTAACTGTGTAAATAAATGCAGCCTTGGTGAGCATAAGAGACTTCTTTCAAAAACATTCAAAAAATGTTACTCACCCAAAACTTTTGAATAGCAGTGCAAAAGATGATAAATGTGTGTATAATACAAATTTAAATACATGCACCTGTCTTATTTTGAATTTATTAACCAAATTATTAGCATAATTGTGACCTTGGACCACAATTACAAAACCAGTTGTAAGTGTCAATTTTTTTTTTTTTTTAATTGTGATTTTTACATAATCTGAAAGCTAAATAAATAACATTTCCATGGATGTATGGTTGTTAGGATAGGACAATATTTGCTCGACATACAACGATTTGACTATCTGGAATCTGAGACTGGCAAAAAATCTAAATATTGAGAAAATCACCTTTAAAGTTGTCCAAACGAAGTTCTTAGCAATATATATATTACTAATCAGAAATTAAGTTTTGATATATTTACAGTAGGAAATTTGCAAAATATGTTCATGGAACATGATTTTTACTTAATATCCTAATGATTTTTGGCATAAAAGAAATTTTATTATTTTTATTATTTTATTAATTTTGACCCATACAATGTATTTTTGCCTATTGCTACAAATATACCCGTGCTACTTATGACTGGTTTTGTGGTCCAGGGTCACAATTGTCTTCATTCATTCTGAATATGACCAAATTTGGGATTAAGTTCCTGCAGTATTCTTGTGCTTTTCAACACAGCCAGTCCTATAGGTGTTTACATGTTTTCATGCTTGTAATTCATCTGCCTGCAGTTCCGTAAGAAGAAGCTGAGGTTTGGCCGCAGTCGTATCCACGAATGGGGTCTGTTTGCCATGGAACCCATTGCTGCAGATGAGATGGTCATTGAATATGTGGGACAGAGTATCAGACAGGTAAGCCTTCATGCTTAATAGCTATTGAATGATCTGTACTGGGAAGTGAGTTTGGTTCCTCTTGAAGAGCACATACTTGTTGATTCATTGGTAGTAATTGTGTGTTTGTTTGCACCATTTGTAGATGGTTGCTGATAACCGGGAGAAGCGATATGCCCAAGAAGGCATTGGGAGCAGCTATCTATTCCGTGTCGATCATGACACTATCATTGACGCCACCAAGTGTGGCAACTTGGCTCGGTTTATTAACCACTGCTGCACGGTAAGTACCCTTCTAGTGATTCATACGAATATACATATCTCAAATACCACATGGCGTCTGATAAACATATTGCTGCCACTCCCAGTGCGAATACCTAAGAATTTTATGTAAACCCACCAAGAGTGTTACATTAAACTGAAGGAGATCTAGCATAATCATGTTAACCAAGGTTATCCAAGGTTAACCAAGCAATAACACTAATAAATACAATAGAACAAAGCTACAAATTAAATAATTAGTGCTTTAAAGGGGTCACAAACTATATTTTTTTATTATTTTGTACTGTTCTCTGAGGTCCAGTTCTAATGTTTTTACATTAAAAAATAAATTTAGAACAAATAGGCTATTTTCTGGGAAGTAAATGCCCACTGCTATGATTGGCTAATGCTTGTGTATGTTTGACAACCTACATCCTTCATAGATTGAAGGCTGCTGTGATTTAGATTAAAAATGTATAAATACACAGTACATATAAAATGATCTGTAATAACAGACGAGGCAATAGTGACCATGAAGCGAAAACAGTTGCTCACACTTGTGTGGTGCAACATTACTGTCAGATCTGATATATTCGTCACAGCATTGTCTTTTGGTTTCAGTCTTTCTGAAAAATCATGTGTCTCATTGTATAATAAGGAAGTTTTGAGTTCTGAAACTTACAGCATGTTTTTATAGTACAATGACCTCTTAAATGTCAAAAGATCAAGGGATTTTGATTTCTCAGTTGTGACCCCTTTAGGTGTTCTGGTATAGATTATTCCTTGCTAAAGCTAGAAAGGATGTTCAGTCAAGAGCTGATAGTGAATACTGGATGTTTACAGTATGACAGCGCACACGTATTCGATTGAGTTCCCTTTTCTGTCGTCTTGTGATTTGAATAGCATAAAGTCACTTAAATTTTTACATTGGAGACTTTGCGACAGTGACAATTCCCACAACTGTCTTTTTACAGTGACCGAGGGCAAAGGGACACAGTCCCTTTTGTCAAGTCCTATTATGAATGTGAATGTTTACTAGGGATGTGCCCAAATTCTAAATCCGAATTCATGGACGCATTCTATAGAGCCTCTACAGGGAGATAATAAGGAGAAATGATAGGCCTGCGATGGTAAATTAATGCATTGCAATTCGTGGATTGATTATGAGATTTTCTGAATCTGAGCTTAGTTTTTAACAGCAGATATTAAATAAGAAACACTTATGAAGAAGAGCGCTTGTGCGCTCGGCTGAGTCTTGCAAACATGGCGTCTTGGCTCAGACTTCTTTTATGACGCAAGTTCAATTTAAACAGCCCGCTGTGAACACCCATGTAATTCATGTCAACCTCTTCGAACTTTATGAATGATTATTTTAGGTTCGAATGTGCGTAAGGAACCGCAGGCAAGCAGAGTACGGCTGTTTCTTTAGCATGCAGCGCCAACTGAGCTCAGAATCGATTTAAGAGAAAATCTCGATGCATTCAAAATATTCTCCGAATCGTTAAATCATTTTTCAAATCGCAATGCATAGATTAATTTTCCTAGCCCTAGGACAAGGGTTCTCAACTTTGGCCCGCGAGATCCATTTTCCTGCAGATTTCAGCTTCAAACCTAATTACACAAACCTGAACAAGTTCATCAAGGTCTTTAGGGTCACTAGAAAGTTACAGGCAGGTGAGTTTGATCGAGGTTGGAGCTAAACTCTGCAGGAAATTAAATCTCAGATTCTGAACATCATCAACAAATATCTTATCTTGTTAAATCAGTACCACCGCTCGCGATTCATAGTGCGCGGGATCATGTATTCGAAAGTGAAAGTAAAAAAGCAAGCACACATTGGAAAGCATACTGATAGTGGCTCCCCGCAAATTATGTACAATATATTTACCCAGCTATATAATTGCAAGACAACGCACAAGCATTGAAACTCATTTTTTCTTCTCGTCACGTATTTTTTCCATCACTATGTCCTTCAAGGGAGGCTCAATAGAATGCTTCATTTCCTTTCCGAGTATGGTATTTGGGTTCAGGCACATCCCTTTTGTTTACAGATGGTCCTCCAGATCTGCAGATTTTGTCCACTGTTTAATGTGCTTCACTGCAGCTGGATGTTCCGCTCATTTATTGCTGATAAGACTTGCATCTGGTCGTTTATATGCTTTGTAAACGCCATTTAAAAAAAAAGCATGTGTTGTTTCCTCTCCATCTGTGATTGGATTGTTATTGCACCATGGTGCTCATCCCCTCCAGCAACTGAAAATTAGCTCACACATACCCCACAGAGCTATGCTGAACATGCCAAAAATGCAGCATTTAAATTTTCCAATTCTCCTATGGGAGGTAATGTAATACAAGAAACACGTATTGCTTCTGCAGCTTGTTCATGATTTCATGTACTCCTCCCTCACAGCCCAACTGCTACGCCAAAGTGATCACCATCGAGTCCCAGAAGAAGATAGTCATATACTCCAAGCAGCCTATCGGTGTGAACGAGGAGATCACGTACGATTACAAGTTCCCCATTGAAGAGAACAAAATCCCATGTCTGTGTGGCACGGAGAACTGCAGAGGAACCCTCAACTAAAAGTGTCCCAGACTTTCCCCTGATACGTGACTTGCCAATCAACTTTCCCGCTTTTCTCAGCGCACAACGGTGTAGGTAGTGTATGATGGGAGAACATTTGGTCAGACTCTTTGAAAAGCTTCTATACAGACACAGATGTGTCAAGATGTTTAATCAGATGGAGATTGGGATCTCAGCACTGCCGCAACACCTCCAGTCCCACCCGTAAAGTGTTGTTTTTTTTTTTTTTTGTTTTTTTTTCTTCTCCTGACTTGGCCCTTATCTGAGTTCGTTCCTCCTGTTGCAGCTGTGTTTGGTGGTGTTGTTTTGCCATGGTCTGTGCTTTGAAATTGTTCAACAACTGCACACACACATATTCTGCTCACTTATGCACAACGTTTGACAGTGGCAAACACCCTTCAAGTGCTGGGTCTTTTTTTTTTTTTTTTTCAAGGGCAACTTTTAAAGGCCTACCTAAAGACATGGGTTTAAGACTTTCCACCCTTTCGTGAGAGAGAGTGATAATTTTAGTTTATTATTTATTGTCCCTGTTCTGACGCCTGTCCGTTCATTTAGGTCAGCTCTTTTTCAGATTATCTGCGTGGTATCACCTCTTTCTATTTTTTTAATACGAAGCTGTTTTGGCGCACACATTTCTTTTGAAACGTTCTCAACGCTGAACCGATCTTAATTAAAAACGTCTCCTCTTCCAGCGTCTTCGAAAATGGTCTAGTATTGTAAGTTGTTACATTGTACATTTACTGCTTTTTTTTCACAAATTAGTTGTTACAATGCCAGTGCACTGTAAAAACACAGTTATTCTAGAGGTTATCATGTACCTGCCATCATTTTAATACACCCCTTATATGAAGTGATAGCCCTTCCATTCATAGTTTTTAGCAATACAAGGAGGACAAGACAGATAAGGTCGTCTGAAATATATCCGCTTTGATATTTTAGCAAAAGGATGGAAATATTGAGTTTTCCTTTAGCATTATTGCAGACCACTGAAGATTTGTGGAGGGATTTTAGGAGGCATATGTTTAGAGACAAAGCACTCCTCTGCTAAGGAGAATGTAATTGTAAAATAAACATTTCTTAATAGCTCAGTGTCAAAAGAGCCAAGATCCAAAATTAGGTGTGCATATTTGCATATTTCACTACAAATTGGATGTCCCAATGTGCATCTGCAGAGATTTACTAGAACAGGTGGTTGTGTCTGTTTCTTCTGTTTTGTCCTTTCATATTAGTGGTGGTCTCTCTCTCTCTCTCTCTCCCTCTCTCTCTCTCTCTCTCTCTCTCTCTCTCTCTCTCCCTCTCTCTCTCTCTCTCTGTTCCGCTCTGCCATAAATTGACATGTTGTCATTAAATCTTTGCTCCCTTTTTCCTCACTTTGTCAGAGGGCCTCGCCAGCATTCTGTTCCTTTGAGAGGAAGACCTGTAAAATATGTAGATTTACTGCAGTCTTTCAGTAAAAACTGATCCACAGAAGTGTAACCATAAAAAAAAGCGAAAAGGACAAAAAAGTTAAAAAGAATTACCTGTAAATATTGTAGAGGTGTTTGTTTCTCGTAGAAACACACTGGTTCTAGTCTGTAAATATGTTCATCCTTTTCCTACTTCCCATTGCAAGAAAATAATTGTACATACCTATCATTCAGTTATCTTATTTGTTTTGTTTTTGTTGTTTTTTCCTTTTAATTTGATTTAAAGTTTTAATATTATTTGCAATATTTCTCTTGTATTAATGCGTTGGACCCTTTATTAATGGTGCATTAAACTATTTTTTAAAAAATAATTGCCGTTCAGTTTTTCTTCCCCCACTTTTCAAACAGAGGCGTGTTTGTGTGTGCACATGCATGGGTTTGCAAATGACAGGCCTTCGTTGCGTCCCTTAAAATAGGGGTATTTCAGACGTGGCTGCTGGTGTACATTTATAGTTATACGAAATATGACCTATCAAGCTTTGTTACATTTAGGCATGAGTGCTGCCAGGGCTCCTGCTGCGTGCAGAAAAAATAAACCAGAAAAATAAGTGTTTACAAGGCCTGTTTTAGCCTAAAGATAAAGAACAAATAATTGTTGAACTATTTGTTTGACAGATGCTTGCCTTGGGATGATTACCAAATAATTACATCACCCTACTGACAGTCAACAACACCATAGCATTGGAACGCAATCTTATGTCATGTTCAACTTCAACAATCACTGATGTCATTTGGCAGTATTTTCCCCCCTCCAGCTCCTGCACAGAATATATTGTGCTCAAAGTTTAGTTTTCAAATCTGCATCATGGCTCCTGGCCAGCTTTCCAGTGGGATTTAGTTGGATGAGCATTATCTCTCTTGTTGCTGACAGGCAATAGCAGATAAACGACTGAGAGTGAGTAGCATTTCTAAACTGTCTTTGGATTTTTGTAGATTTGGGTTATTGTTACAAATGTAAATAACAGACTCTAAATATACTGTAGATGTTTGTGACTGTAATTTTAATTCTGGATGCTAATTTTATTTTGATTCACTAAGGCAGCATCAATAAACTTTTTCCTTTTTTTATTTTTTTTTATTTTTTTTCTCTCATGAACCATGTTCCTGTATTCAGACTGAAAGCTGAGGCGGAAGCATGCAGCTTTTAGAGAGGAAGACACACACCTTCTCAAAACTGATACAGGAAATAGAAACGTCAATGTTGAGCTCACAGGATTCATTCAAGAAAATGAGGAAATGTACTGAGGTAAGGATCATTTTAAAGTTGGAAAAGATGTTTTGTATACACCTGTTTATGAGAATATCTTTTATGGCTGCTTATTGTTTATAGACATTAAGCAAAGATACAGGAACAAGAAGAGAGAAAGTGAGGATAAAACGAGTTAAAATATTGAGGATGTTTATTTTTGATTTTTTTAGCTTACAAAAGCAGGCAAAGCCGCTGTTTGAAATTGTGGCTGCTGTTAGGTTAGCTGAATTGATGTGAGACGTGCTGCTGATGTGGAACACAAAGCCGCATTCACAGGTTCAGTCATCACTGTCTGTGACTGCGACGACCTATTTTTGTCGGCCGTGGACACAAAAGAGACTGGTTTAGCTTTCACGGAAACTGAAACACTATAACACGCTGACATACAGTACTCTTTCAGTAGAGGAAATCTAAGAGCCGTTAATGCCGCGATGACGAGTGCTATTTTGGCGGTAAATGACAGGACGTGTCGACACAAACCATTCATTCATTCATTCATTCATTTATCCATCCTGAAAACCCAGAAATAGCCCTTAGTCTTTGTTAGTAGTGATTGTGTGACGTCATTCTCACTTCCCTGATCGGAAACGTTCGACAGGCTACCGGAATGACGAGAGTCATAGCTGCGGGACTTGCCACGCCACCAGTGGCGAACCGCTAATGCGGTTAGTTAAGCTGTCACGACAGCAGCATTGCGCGCTTATAGATGGCAACATTTTACCTTGACCTATGTATATAGTGTGTGGTGATGTTCTGAAATGAGGAGGGGAAGTCCTCAAAGGTAAACTGTCACATTTTCTTGTTTACATTATAACATTGATAACGTTACTTACAGAAAGAAAGAAAAAAACAACAACAATTCTATTGTGTATTTTACTTTAACAATGTAATCAGTATCCTATTTATTAAAGCCAAGTATCAATCTCAACTATGTTTGAATTTTTCGGATCGTCAGTCATCAAAGCTCGGTTACAGGCGTGGAAAATTACTTAATAGCAAGCTGATTACTCTTTTAAGTTATTTTGAGAAAGTGGTTATATCTTAGTGTGTGAGCTGTTCACTTACTTTTTAAATGTGTCATTCTATTAAGGCCATTACGTTGTTCATTCAGGCTGATTCGCAAATGTGCACGAACACAAGAGGCGGGATTTATCGCAACCAGTCATATCCAGTCATATCGCTAAGGAAGCACTGCCTATAGGGGGTCTGTTAAAATGCAAAGAAAAGCACCACATCAATCTCAAATGGGTGCTTGACTTAAAAACTAGTAGAAAAATATTAAAACAAACTTTTATATATATATATAGAGAGAGAGAAATTAAATGTATTTAGGGGGCCTGTTAAAACACAATGGGCTCAGGGGAGGTGAGAGATGTGGACTCCCGCTGTAACTTTACCTGCTGGTGTCATTGTTGGACAATGTTTCTTTAGAAAAACGAGTGATTTATACACTTTTTAATGTTATACTTTGTAACATTGGCGTTGTTTTATTTTTGTACTTTTTTTTTTTTTTTTTTTTTTGCTCATCCGATATTTTGAGGAGACTCTGCCTCCCTTGCCTCCTCTGAGGAAACACCCCTGAAGCCATTTCTGTAGTTTTGGCTACTTGCATGCTGATTGAAAACATGTTCATGATAGCTGTATTCAAGGCATTTTGTTAAAGAATTGCGTTTTTAATGCATTTTTGAATACAAAAATGTGTCACATCATTGACCCATCATCACTAGATGTTGATATTTGGTTAAATTTTGGTTACAGAGTCAGGTGACCAAAATTCAATATCAATTCAACATATATTGTCAGTGTTATTTGATGTGCAATACCGACTTCAGCTGGCGTTGATTTTGTTGTTGTTTTTTTAGGTTGTGTAACCACAATCCAACATTAAGACAACGTCAAATTGACGTCAACCCGATTTTCATTCTCAACCGAAATGTAACATCTATATTGACGTCCGGTGGGTTATAGTCAGTCATGAAGGGATTTCTGGAACATTCTAAAGCAGGGGTGCCCAAACTTGGTCCTGGAGGGCCAGTGTCCTGCAGAGTTTAGCTCCAACCCCAATTAGACACACCTGAACCAGCCAATCAAGCTCTTACTAGGCATACTAGACAAAGCCAAAAGATGGCAAGCCTGCAACCATTAGCCGAAAAAAGCGAACGTTTCCGGTCTGGCGGTACGTGGGAAAGAAGACCAAAGGCTGTTTTTTTTAATGAATGTCAATAGAGGAGAGGCCTTACTACACTGAATAAACAGTTTTTTAGAGGAAATGGCTTATCATTTAATGAATCGACAGCCTATCTGCTAATCTTCAACAAGTTTTACACTAAACAACACTTTTGGATTGAACTATTTTTAGACTTTACCACAAAAAAAATGCTGTTTTATAAGAGAAGTCACTGACTTTTTGCGACAGGTGGGATTCAGCTCAAGGCATTTCTCATTCATTCCTATGGTATCCGTAAATGGCAACTGAGTGTCGCACAACTCTGACTGAAATTCAATGACGTAAAGGCTGTACTGTGATTGTTATTAAGAAACACGTGTTCCAAGTTAGCCATCACGCTTTCTCCAATAGTAAGTAATACAGACCCTCTCATCTCCCTATAGTAAGAAAATATCCCTGCACTAGAAACTTCCAGGCAGGTGTGTTGAGGCAAGTTGTTGGAGCTAACCTCTGCAGGACACTGGCCCTCCAGGAACGAGTTTGAGCATCCCATGTTCTAGAGCCATGTGTCATGCTGCCAACGCTTCACTAATGTAACACAATAAACATATTCAACTTATTTTAAATTCAGAAATGCAAGAGAGGAGAAACATAGATACATAGAAATATATAGCACCACAGTTCATCAGGGCGTAGTGGAATTCTCTCTCTCTCTCTCTCTCTCTCTCTCGTTCTCTCTCTCTCTATATAAAGAATACTTCAGTGATTCATTTGCAAAATATTTGGTATATACTTAATTATGATGAGGTATATCTTTGTTCGAAAAAAAACAGAAGCTCAAACTAGGCATGAAATGAGCCGAGGCTCATCAAGCCTGTACCTTGTGATAGAATGCTTTTTTTTTTTTCATTTTAAATACAAAATCATGCTTTGCTTAACATGTCCAAGCAGGCTTTTCAGCTCCTGTGTTGAGAAACCTCACTGTTTTTCCATGTCTTTAAACACTGCACTGTCATTTACTTTGATTTTGGTCTTTTTAGCCCATTAGGGTCTTAAGATTCTTTTGTTTATGATGTTTCAGCTCCTAAATTTAGTAAAGAGCTGTTGACCTGATGTAACCAGTTAAGTAATATAGCCTAACTGCTAAACCGTTTTTCAAATCCTCTTGCCTAAATTTCCTTTCATCTACAATTTTCTCCCATGTAGCGTTTGATTATGCAAAAAGCAGTTTTGAAAGTACTGGTAGGGTTTTTTTGTGTGACTTTTAAAGTTTAAACACAAACACACTCCTCTCTCTACGATGGCACTCTCTACACTCTCTTAAATGGCCTTGTCCTTGACTAGAGATTGTTTTTGTGATTAAAGTTATGATCTTTATGTTAATTTTTAACTAGGCACACACTTTTATTTCAGTGCAGAAGGCTTTGTCCTATCTGGCTCAAAGAGGGCAAAAGAGTCTATAGATATGTCTAAGATTTCTGTCATACTAAAACCAGACTGACTCAAATGTCTTGCATTGACTGTTTTAGACATAATGTAACACCACGGGGTCAGAATGAAAATAATTTTGACTTTGTTTGCATGATTCATGCCTTGTTATGGGTTTGTAAATTGTTGTCTGAGATTTGTGCTGAGCATTAACTGCAGAGTAGACAAAATATGACGGATGAGTGATCATGCACGATGATGAAAATAGACTAATGAATGAGGTTAAATAGAAAAAAATAATAATTATGGCCTGTGGGATGGATGAGCTCCAGGTCTTCTCCAGTATTTGTTGCTTTTTGTGCACAGTCATCAATATTTGCGAAGTTAACGCATAAGCTTTTTAACACTGAAAGGTTGAGACTTTCTTGGGTCTTTTTATTATTGCTCATACAAAATACTGCACATTTCTTTGTGAATTTGAAATATCTTTTGTCATATAACCTAATGCCTAATAAACATGCTTTAAGTCCTGGGGCCGGTTGCATAAAAGGTTTAGACTAGTCTTAAAAAGTTAGACGGCTAATTTTATCTTTAAAACTGTTCATAATTGTTTTAATTTAGTTACAGGAAAATGTATATTAGTCTAAGTTGAATCCAAAAAATAAGACTGGTTACTCTTTGGTTAACTGCTAGTTGGTCAGACTAGGACTTAAGACACTGTCTTAACATAGAGGCTAAGTTTATGCAACTGGCCCCTGGTGTCCTCTACAGTGCACATAAAATTGATGTCCTGTTTCATAACAGACAGTGATAGTGATATTTTGGTTTTAAACCCCATAACATTTTCCTGAGATGTTGATTTATGACAAACAATTTGCAGATTATTCATATTTAAATGATAATTACTATATATATATATATATATATATATATATATATATATATATATATATATATATATATATATATATATATATAAAATAAAATATAATATAATATAATATAATATAATTTTATATATATATATATATATAATATTCATAAGGGTGTTGAATTTGATCACAAAATTAATGCCAGCCATATTTAAAGACCAAGGAAAGGGAGTGGTCATAGTGAAACTTCCAAACATTTGAAAAGCTCTCTCTGAAAAGAACTGAAAGTGCTCTTTATCTTAAAACTGTGACATGTGAGGTCTCAGAAATCGATAAAAAATAATTTAAAAAATAATGTAAAGAGGACAAAACTCCGTAGCTACAGAGGATATGGGCGGGCAATAAGGGGGAGGAGTATTTAGATGGACATACCACATTCAGTAATTTAGGAGATTTGTTCATTCTCAACTAGTCGCGTTGAACTGTACATAATTTGTTGTTATTTGGAGTTTTATTTTCCGTTACGTTGACAGAGCGAACCAGCTGACCGGTGTCGATAAAAGCTGACGGACAAACACGTAAGTCAGTACCGGGAGAGAATTCAACGGAGAAATAATATGTCTAATGAGAAATCGAAGTTGACTTACGTGATAACTGGAGGATGCGGTTTTCTCGGCCAGCACCTGTTGAGAGTTTTATTGGAGAAGGAAGAAAATATCAAGGAGATAAGGCTTTTCGATAAAAACCTTTTCCCAAGTCTGCAAAGTCACAGTACAGGTAAGAAACGCTTGCAACAAACTGTTCATTATATGATTACGAGCTTGTTAGTGCCCACAGTTATTTAAAATAAGTGATTTATATCAATTATTACGTTCTTGGTTGTTTCTAGTAGTAATTACGTCGTTACCCCGTATTACCCTTCACACCATAACGTTCATTACGTACGTGCGTGTTTTACGCACGCTTGAAGTCATAACCACCAGATGTTTTTTCAATACGTTACACACATGAACTGGTTTATTCAATGTCCAACAATACATACAAATCACAAAGGACGTTATTTTGTAATGTTTTTAAATGTAATTAACCTTTCCATTACGTCTCAAATCATGTATTGTGTTTTTGATTCTATAAAAGACATTTGAAACATTTTCGTAAATAAAACGGAAGACTATTTTATATCGCTGTGCCTAATTTTATATCTAAGATTTATTGTTGCATAAATCGACCAAATTGTTTATTTGAAAACCAAAGTAATAAGTTAACTCTTATTTCTCAGACTGACGCTCCTGACGCGTTGGTAACCAAGTGTCTGTGTTGTAAATGACGCCAAAAAACTGAGACAAGTGGGAAAATGTTATTTTTACACCATAAATATCGAGTACTATTAGTTTCTGAGAATTTGCCTGCATTCGTGATGTTCACACTTTGGGTGTAGCTTCTGTAATTGCCCAGGGAAACATCTGTTGTTTCTATGACTTCAACAACGGGAAAGAGCAATGAAATGACAGAGGAAATGGAAACGTTCAATCATGCTTTTTCATAGCCTTGGCTTTTTACGTGAATTTGGGCTTGGTTCATTTGGTAAGGCAGGCCACACCAGTCATTTCCATCCAGTCCCCTTTTTACCACCAGGATGCTCCATTCGGTTAATGTCCTGCTCTGTACAATGGGATCTTATTGTATGTATTCACCAGCCCTCACTGATCACATTATTATTGAGAAGTCTCATTTTCAGCAGTTATGTAGCTCTATTTAGCTGAAGCACAATGTGCTTGCATTATATCTTCATGCAACATCAGCCAGAGGTTTAAATGCACAAGGGAAATTTTTGGGCCTTTTTGAATTGGGTTAGCTGGTTCTAATTTGTGTGCCAAATGTTTTATATTAGCCAGAGTTTGCTGACACTCTTATCTAGCAGACCTATACGAGTATCCATTGTCCTGTCCTAATGCATGCTAGTCCTCACATAAATTGCTAGTTATCTCGGGGGCTAATGGGGAACAGATACTTCCACGAAATTGACAACAGTTTTGCATGTGGTTGAAGTCCAGATTGCAACAAAAAATGTTAGGTAACCATTTCTTATCAGAAGCGAACATTGACCTACATGCTAGTTAGTTTTTTTGTACATGACTGATTTTGTGACTGCTTGGAAAGCTTTTGTTCATAGGCAGACTTTCTCATGATATTTATTGTGATTATAAATCTCAGTTAATTAACCATCAAACAGATGTCAGGCATCCTGGAGACATGTTTATTTGGACGTCTGCAATGCGCAGCAGCTGATACCACGTCACACTAATTACCGTCTGTGCAGTGGTTCATTTTCTAGAGTTGTTAAATGCATATGTGGAAAAGCAACAGGAAACTTCAGAGACGCCACAGCAGATCTTCACACAGCAGTTATGAATGACCGTATTCATTGTTCGAAAAATAGCAAGTGAGGACAATGCATTCTGTTTGCTAGGACAAGGGTGTTGCTTCCACCAAGTAGACGGAGTTAATTTTTTGTTTCCTGTTTTAGAAAATTGTCATTGGAATCAAAAATATCACAAATTTTCCTAAAAATTATATCAAGGAGCTTTGCAAGGTAAACCATAGAGATAACAGGATGCTGTTCAAAGTGACCTTGGCGACTCCCTCTTTCACTGGAATACATGACGCACATACACACTTTGTTGTGCTACAGGAATATAGATGTTTGTCAGTAGACTCCACTACTATCAGTCCTCAGCTGCATGTATGTTTGCATAACAGCTACCTTATTGCAGATAAAACCCGTCATATAAATAAGCCTGCAGATCAAAACTCTAACAACGCATATGCTTTTAACAAAGTATGTCTTTCACTTTCATTCACAGAGCATGTGAAGGTGGTGGGAGTACAGGGAGATATAACAGATTATGGGAGCGTGCATGATGCCCTTCAGGGAGCAGACCTTGTTGTTCACGCAGCTAGTTTGGTTGATGTGTGGTATAAAGTCCCTGAGAAGGCCATCTATGCTGTCAATGTGCAAGGTGAGTGAAGAATGAGACTAAAAAACAAAAGAAGATGGATAGAAGTGACTTTGTACAAGCACTTTTATATATATCATTTTTTATTTTTTCAGAATTCTTTGACAAACAGAAAGATCTGCATTTTAAAAAAAAAAATTGGTTTTATCCAATTTTAATGCACTGCTGGGAAAAAAAAGGGTGAATTTCTTTTAAAAACATCTTACTGACCCCAAAAGGTAGAGGTGTTTTTTTTTTTTTTTTTAACCTCTGATTGTTAGAGTAAAGGTTAGTGGGTTGAGTTGTTTTGGTTTCTCCCACAGTTCTCCTTTGGTGACATTTCCAGTAACTTTAAAGCTTTAATGTCAGTTCAGTCTGGAAATGCATCATTTACTCTCTCAAAACAGGAATTCTTTTTTCTTTTTTTTTTTTTTTTTTTTTTACTGCATGTAATTAAGTGAGCATCAAAGTTTGTGTTTCTTAACCATAGACCACAGCTGTTGTTTAAGAAAATCACCTGCTAGTCTAGACAGATGGTGTGACTTTTTTGAGAAATGCAGCCCATGCTGCCTCCTTAAGCTCGTCAAAAAGTATTCAAACCTTAGATGTTTACTAAGATCTTTCTATATTATCTATTTTATATTTTCTTTGTAAATGATAAAACTTTATGTATAAAAGGTGTCCCGCATTTTCACGTCACTACCTAAACAGTGCATGTTTTAGTCCATTGGCTGAGACTGATTTTAACTATATCACTACATTTATGATCAGGAAATTTTCATGTCACTTTCTCTCATAGCTACATGGTGAGTAGATAGGCCCCATCATTTTGAGGTAAATGTTTCTATAATTTTTCTATAATTAAACATCTTTGTTGGGAGTTATTCCATAACATTTAGTTTTTATATGTGTACTACTGTTCAGAACTGTGCTAGCTAACAATGTGCTGATTAGCATCTTTAAGTAGGTTCAAGACGATTTAAAATGGTCACTACCATAACAATCACGACGGAAACATTTGGTGAAGTTCCGGTAGTGACATCGGGTTTTTTTGGGGTGTTTTTTACATAAAATTTCCACTAACGTAACAATCACGACCAAAACACGTCATCATTCTTTCGGTAGTGGCAAACGGGGACACATAGTCCTCATATTTTGGGGAAATAAACTAAATTTTAGTACAGGTATGCAATTTTTTTGTATTTTAGTATGTTTAAGTAGTGTTTTACTATGCAAGTTTAAATTATGTAATGTGATGCTGTCGATACCAAAACATTACTGTTACTACTGAAATTGTGCAGTCACTACCAAAACATGGGATGTTTTGTCAAAAATAAAGTATACTGAATTATCAAGCAAGATGTTTTGATAGTGTTTGGTTCAATGTATATTTAATGTAATGAATCCTTAAGTTTGAAATCAGTATATGATCAACTTTTTGCCTTTTACAAACAAAAATTGGATTCAAAATACAAAATATAATAGCATAATAATAGAAAATAGAAATATATAAATGCATACATACAAATTTTTTGTAAAAAGACACTCTAAAAAAAACCTTTCCCACTCTAACTTTGGATGAGTTGTGTAGATTAGCCCATATATAATCACAGATTTGTTTGTTTATTTGTGTTTTGATTGGTTTCATCCCTTTTGTGGTTTCACACTTACTCAACAGCATGTTTTTGGTTTAAATGTTTGTGGGAAAACTAAAGAGTTTCTAGCATATCTTCAGGCCTGTCATTATAGCATTAATGCATACAGACAAACCCACAGGAAACAGGGGTAAACAACAGCAAGACATGATGAATGTGTGTTCGTGCTAGAAGTTTGGATTCTGCCCTATCACATCATTCCTTCCTTTGCTGTAACAGCCGCACTCCACCTTTATTTCTTTGGAAATCTCCTCTTCGAATACCACTGAATGTATCTGCATAGTCAAAAAGCCAGTGCATATGTTACCTGTCTTTCACCACTTATCACTTGACATCTGATACTTCAGAAAGCATTTGAATAGCTAATGGGTTTCTCATTTAAAATATCTTTTGCTTCCGACTGCATCAAAGCATTACTTGGAATTTAGGCCTTGTGACAATTTTAATGATTCTTATTATTGTCAGTTAAGCAAAAACAGTCTTTTATTTGGTATTGTTCCTGTTTTCGTCACCCTCCAGCAGTTTTTCATGTGTTTTTAATATTCATCTTTTTGGATGTTCTCCATCAGGGACAGAGAACGTAATAAACGCATGTGTGGAAATCGGTATTCAGTATTTGATCTATACAAGCTCCATGGAGGTGGTTGGTCCAAATGTAAAAGGAGATACATTCATCAGGTAAGAGTCTTTATTTAAATATATGTAAGAACTCTTTACACAGTGATGTGTTTTCAATTAAAAACATTCACTTAAAGTAAATCATTAAAAGTGTTTAACGGATTTATATATCGTGGAGAGAACGTCTGAGAGAATTGAAGGCTTTTGCGCATGTTGAACACAATCTGGAATTTCACAACATTCCATTCGAAATATCTTTAAAGCTGAAGCATTCCAGGCCACAGTCATGATGGACACAGTCTGGAAATGCTATTTCCATCTTAACTTTAAAAACTGCCTCTATATATAGAGAGAAAGAGTCTATGTTACTGCTGTTTTCATATCGGTCATCTGATACATGACACTTGTGTTTCCAAGCACATCTTGTGATAGTGTGTCATGTGTTCTAATGTTGCGTTTTCTAAACTAGCAGTTGCCAGCTCTGTAAATACTCAGGTAACCCATTCATTTTGCTTCTTATGATGTTAAAATATGGGTTTAAAAGTACTACACTGTTACTGTATGATGGTAAACATACATGCTAGCGGCGGAGGATGTGTACGAGATTGAGAATGGTTTACTGTGGTTTGGCCCATAAATCAACCAAAGAAAAATGTGTCACTCAGTCTTGTCAGTGATCCAAATGACAACTTGTCAAAAATGACTTGTAAGTACTTTTACATTTGATTGTGCAACAGAGGCTTTTAACTGAAGTCCTGCCTGGAACTTTGATTAAAACAACACGCTGAGCAAAGCCTTGAAACCTTTTTATTACTGCCACGTGCTAGAAACATTAACATTTGCCCTGTAAAGTGACTAACACACACACACACACACACACACACACACACACACACACACACACACACACACAAAAATACATTCTTGGTTCTCGGTTATTCTTTTCAGATGGGAATATGAGAAATGTAGAAATGTTTTCCAAAGTTTTTGGAAACAACATCCACACATTCACATAGAAAATTTGATTATTTAAATATATCAAGATTATATTTCACCTCTCCTCTCCTTTCTCTCTCCTTTTCTCCACATTTTTATCAAGTTCCCTGTGGAGTGTTTTGATATTTAATATTGTCGCTAAATATTTGGTTTGGCTCATAAGTAAGGCATATCTAAGGTCATGATGATAAAAATTGTTTTTGTTGGAAAGTGTGTGGTGCCATAGCCAACTATTTAAAAAAAAAAAAAAGGAAAGAAAGAAAGAAAAGAATAAATAAATAAATATACCCCACACAACCTTCTGAGAAAAGAGTATTGCACTCAGTGCACTCTGGTAAGACCTTCTTCATTATACTGAAGGCTACAGTAAAATAAAACAAAATAGGTCTGTAAATAATTGTCATTAATAACAAACCCCAACCCAACTCAAACCCCAGGTTACCTTAAAATAACTACTACTACTACTAATATACACTACCAGTCAAAAGTTTTTGAACAGTAAGATTTTAATGTTTCTTTAAGAATTCCCTTCTGCTCACGAAGCCTGCATTTATTTGATCCGAAGTACAGCAAAAACAGTAAAATTTGTAAATATTTTTACTTTTTACTATTTAAAATAACTGCTTTCTATTTGGATATATTTTAAAAAGTAATTTATTCCTGTGATTTCAAAGCTGAATTTTTAGCATCATTACTCCAGTCACATGATGCTTCAGAAATCATTCTGATATTTTGATTTGCTGCTCAAAAAATATTTATTATTATTATGTTGAAAACAGCTAAGTTTAATTTTTTCAGGTTTCTTTGATAAATAGACAGTTCAGAAGAACAGCATTTATCTAAAAATAGAAATCTTTTGTAACATTATAAATGACTTTATCATCACTTTTGATCAATTTTAAGCATCTTTCCTAAATAAAAGTATTAATTTATATATACAGGTGCTGTCATATAATTAGAATATCTTCAAAAAGTTGATTTATTTCACTAATTCCATTCAAGAAGTGAAACTTGTATAATGTGTACATTCATTCCACACAGACTGATATATTTCAAGTGTTTATTTTTTTTAATTTTGAGGATTATAACTGACAACTAATGAAAACCCCAAATTCAGTATCTCAGAAAATTAGAATATTACTTAAGACCAATACAAAGAAAGGATTTTTAGAAATCTTGGCCAACTGAAAAGTATGAACATGAAAAGTTTGAGCATGTACAGCACTCAATACATAGTTGGGGCTCCTTTTGCCTGAATTACTGCAGCAATGTGGCGTGGCATGGAGTCGATCAGTCTGTGGCACTGCTCAGGTGTTATGAGAGCCCAGGTTGCTCTGATAGTGGCCTTCAGCTCTTCTGCATTGTTGGGTCTGGCATAAATTGCATCTTCCTCTTCACGATACCCCATAGATTTTCTATGGGGTTAAGGTCAGGCGAGTTTGCTGGCCAATTAAGAACAGGGATACCATGGTCCTTAAACCAGGTACTGGTAGCTTTGGCACTGTGTGCAGGTGCCAAGTCCTGTTGGAAAGTGAAATCTGCATCTCCATAAAGTTGGTCAGCAGCAGGAAGCATGAAGTGCTCAAAAACGTCCTGGTATACAGCTGCGTTGACCTTGGACCTCAGAAAACACAGTGGACCAACACCAGCAGATGACATGGCACCCCAAACCATCACTGACTGTGGAAACTTTACACTGGACCTCAAGCAATGTGGATTCTGTGCCTCTCCTCTCTTCCTCCAGACTCTGGGACCCTGATTTCCAAAGGAAATGCAAAATTTACTTTCATCAGAGAGCATAACTTTGGACCACTCAGCAGCAGTCCAGTCCTTTTTGTCTTTAGCCCAGGCGAGACGCTTCTGACGCTGTCTGTTGTTCAAGAGTGGCTTGACACAAGGAATGCGACAGCTGAAACCCATGTCTTGCATACGTCTGTGCGTAGTGGTTCCTTAAGCACTGACTCCAGCTGCAGTCCACTCTTTGTGAATCTCCCCCACATTTTTAAATGGGTTTTGTTTCACAATTCTGTCCAGGGTGTGGTTATCCCTATTGTTAGTACACTTTTTTTATACCACATCTTTTCCTTCCCTTCACCTCTCTATTAATGTGCTTGGACACAGAGCTCTGTGAACATCCAGCCTCTTTTGCAGTGACCTTTTGTGTCTTGCCCTGCTTGTGCAAGGTGTCAGTGGTCGTCTTTTGGACAACTGTCAAATCAGCAGTCTTCCCCATGATTGTGTAGCCTATAGAACTAGACTGAGAGACCATTTAAAGGCCTTTGCAGGTGTTTTGAGTTAATTAGCTGATTAGAGTGTGGCACCAGGTGTCTTCAATACTGAACCTTTTCACAATATTCTAATTTTCTGAGATACTGAATTTGGGGTTTTCATTAGTTGTCAGTTATAATCATCAAAATGAAAAGAAATAAACACTTGAAATATATCAGTCTGTGTGGAATGAATGTATGCATTATACAAGTTTCACTTCTTGAATGGAATTAGTGAAATAAATCAACTTTTTGAAGATATTCTAATTATTTATATATATATATATATATATATTCTTTTGCAAAATAATAATAAAGTATACTGTCTCCAGGCTTTTAAATGGTAATGGTGTATAATGTTACAAAAGCTTTTTATTTCACATAAATGCTGATCTTTGGATCGTTCCATTCATCAAAGAATACTGAAAAAATGTACTCAATTATTACAGATATTGATAATAATAATAATAAATTTTCTTGAACAGTAAATCAGGATCATGTGGCACTGACGACCGGAGTAAATTACATTTTAAAATATATTCAAATAGAAAACAGTTATTTTAAATAGTAAAACTATTTCACAATATTACTGCTTTTGCTGTATTTTGGACCAAATAAATGCAGGCTTGGTGAGCAGAAGAGACTTCTTAAAAAAAAAAAAAAAAAAACAAAACATTAAAAATCTTACTGTTCAAAAACTTTTGACTGGTACTGTTGACATACATACATACATACATACATACATAAATCCAATATTTTACTACACATTTTAGACTTTTCACTCACTCTGTAAGCTTAGACATGCATCAACATTGTTTGAATCTGTAAATATTTTGGCCATTGTCAGGATGTAGTTTAATTTTTGTGCATGCATTTCACATTTATTCGACAGCATTGGTCGAGCTGGGCACATGATTTCATTTAGGGCCTAGTTTAGATTTTAGCTTAATGCCTCCTGTGTATTAGTAGCTCTGCCATCTATTGCTTAACGGCCCTTTTGTTTTGCCCAGATTTTAACTCTTGGTGTTGTTCTGCCTTGACACAGAGGGAATGAAGATACTCCGTATAATATATTCCATGAGATGCCCTACCCTAGGAGCAAAGCTGCGGCTGAGAAAATGGTGCTGGCAGCCAATGGCAGAAAGGTACACAATCCAGTGGAGCACATTATCTGTACATTTTTGTTCTGGAAGTGAACTCCTCCTTTAAGATGATTAAATTGCTGCTCTTCTAAAATCACATGTTGTTTTTAAGACTACATTCAGGAGATGCATACTACGCTTTTGCATTTTTGCCAATCAGGCAAGCTACTTCACATTGCCTGCAAATGATTAATGTTATTTTAAAAAGAATTCTTTTCTTTTGAATCATTATCTTAATATCTTACAGAAACTTGTACATGTGTTATATTCATGAGCAATGTTATAATAGCATCCAAAACATTCCAGCAGAATGTTTAAATTTAAGTTTAACAAAATCCACTCATTTCCATGAAATTGGAACTCATGCTTCTCAATTATGTTGGTCTAGATGCTATTTTCCAACTTTGCACAAAACTGCAACCACCCAACCCCATAGGAAATAAACATCACATGGCACTCAAGCTGAAAGCCTTAAATTATTATGTATGGACAGCTATAGTTACGCCTTCGTCCTTTTTTCAGCATACCATGAATTCACTGAGATTTCCACACACTGTAAATCTTCATAACACTGCCGATTTATCTTCTGCATCTGAGTGACTTGTAATGGAAAGACAATCTCTTTGCTTTTCTGCTGCAATCAATTATTGATTTCTTTCCGTCTCTGTTGTCCTACTCTCCATGAATAGGTAAACGGAGGGAACACTCTCTACACATGCTCTCTGCGGCCAACAGGTATCTATGGGGAACAGCATCAGCTCATGAAGGACTTCTATCTGAATGGGGTCCGTACAGGTGGTTGGGTGATCAAAGGAGTTCCACAGAGCACAGAGCACGGACGGGTCTATGCAGGTAACCATGATGACAGCAGAACACAGTAACAATGACAACAGTGGAACTGAAAAAAAGGCCACATTCACAAGGTTGTCAGAACAGTTGTCAGTCCTGTATTCCTTAAAGGAGAAGTCCACTTCCAGAACAACAGTTTACAGATAATGTACTCACCCCCTTGTCATCCAAGATGTTCATGTTTTTTTTTTTTTTTCAGTCATAAAGAAATTGTGTTTTTTGAGGAAAACATTTCAGGATTTTTCTCCATATAATGGACTGCTATGGTGCCCCGAGTTTGAACTTCCAAAATGCAGTTTAAATGCGGCTTCAAACGATCCCAAATGCGGTTGTAAACAATCCCAGCTAAGGAAGAAGGGTCTTATCTAGCGAAACGATCGGTTATTTTCATTTAAAAAATACAATTTAAATACTTTTTAATCTCAAATGCTCATCTTGTCTTGCTCTCCCTGAACTCTGTGTATTCTGACTCAAGACAGTTAGGGTATGTTGAAAAACTCAGATCGTATTTTCTCTCTCATCTTCAAAAATCATTTCAAAATCATCCTACATCGCTGCAGAAGTACCGATCCAGTCTTTGCAAAGTGAACATGCAAAGAAGATCAAACACCCTTAACAAAAAAGGTAAAACAGCGATATAGGACGATTTTGAAGTTGGTGGAGAAAATATGAGTTTTTCAACATACCCTAACGGTCTTGAACCAGAATGCACTCTCCAGTTGAGGGAGAGCAATACAAGTTTAGCGTTTGACATTAAAAAGTATATAAATTGTATTATTGTTGTGAAAATAACCGATCGTTCCGCTAGATAAGACCTATTTTCCTCGGCTGGGATCATTTACAACCACATTTGGGATCATTTGAAGCCGCATTTAAACTGCATTTTGGAAGTTCAAACTCGGGGCACCATATCAGTCCATTATATGGAGACAAAATCCTGAAATGTTTTCCTCAAAAAACAATTTCTTTACGTGACATGAACATCTTGGATGACAAGGGAGTGAGTACATTATCTGTAAATTGTTGTTCTGGAAGTGGACTTCTCCTTTATTACGGTTAGACAGTACGGTTATTTACAGGTGTGACTACTGCATTCTATAACCACTCACACCCGTAAACGTTCAGGACTCACAACTGCATTCTCGGAACTCACGCGCTGTGTGAACAGAACAGGACTGGACAACTACTTCACGTCATTATCATTCACGTCATACAGTGTGAGAGATGCAAGTCTACTGTCTGTTGTATGTTTTCATGTGTGGTTTCAGTAACTTACAGGGATGGAGAAATGAGCTGTGTGTCATCTGAAAGTTTTCTATCCACTTTTCATTGGAGCCGTTCCCTCCCGCCAGTTTTGTGTTCTGTGCCTGACTCAGATGCTCTCCACTCAAAAGCTGCTGTCGGTTAGGTTTGATGTAGGGCTGTCACTAACAATTATTTTGGTAATCGAGTAATCTGTTGATTATTCTGACGAGTAATCGAGTAATCGGATAATTATAATTAATTTGTTTGAGTTGATAAAAATAGACCTAAGCAAACAGTAGTCTTTAAAATCACTTAAAATACATATATAATAGCAATGAAGCAATAATTAGTTCAGATAAAGAATTGAAAGCAAGTAATCATATGGTTTCATTAAACAAAACTGTTAAAATACATGATGTGCTTTATAAACAGAGCTAATGTACATTACGCATTATAACAAATGACTGCAGAGGGCGCCAACAGTCTGACCATTGTTTTTACACTTTACTGCGCATGATCTAGTCCTTGTTTAATACTGACTAAATGAGTTAATTTAAATATCCACTTTATCTGTAATATTTGGCCATTTCTTGACGACAATAATACTGCAGCCACTGTAATTTCTTGAATATGTGGACTTCAATGTCAAATGTGTATAAAAGTGAGGGTTTAAACTTTTATTTTGAAACCACGATGAACAGTTAGCATACTGAGAAAGATACTGATGTATTCTCCTGTGTTTGTGTAGATTTATAAATGATTAAAAAAAACTGAAAGTGTAAACATAGCCAGCACATGGCTTCAATGAATGAAGACAAGGAATCAAATTTGACTCGAACTTAGGATACAGAAACACTACTCAGCTGATGTAATTTTTACAGGTTCTGATAGATTAACAGTACAGACAACTCTAGCCAAACATGGTATTCTGTCCCTAACACAAGTTGAAGACATTATTTGTTTTTTCCTAAACTTTTCTGTGGTCCCCCTAGTACTCTCGGCTTTATTAAAGGGGACATCGGATGCAAAATTCACTTTTACATGGTGTTTGCGTATAAATGTGTCTCAGCAGTGTGTGGACACAAACACCCTGCAATGATTAAAATTTATTCACTCCCTTTTTTAATTCCCACCAAAACCTAATCAGTCTCAATTGCCAAGCCGTTTTGATTTTCTGAACTGTATGATGTCATACTGCTCAGGCTCCGCCCATGACCATTGATGGACTGTCCTGTATTAGCATATCTCCGCCCTTAGCCAGTTGTACGTTGTCCACCGTTTTCTTCGCTCTCTTAGTTTTGTTTTGTTTTTGACCACCGAATTCACAAAAATCAGAATAGAGTGAACGGAGTGAGCAGTAGCTCATTCTTATTTAAAGAGAAATGCACCGAAACGGGTCTCGTTCAATTGAAACATGTTGTTTCAATTGAAAATTCCATTGAGGAATTTTAGCCAGTGTATGTTAAAGACATGTCATGAAGACCCTAAAGAATATCAACTTGTGGAAAATGGGCATCCGAGCAGTCCTAGCAGTACATAGAAAGTGAATTCATCTGTGATACTTATATATTTATGTAATAGCTTTAAAATTGCTGTAATTAAGTTGCATAAGACTCTACCCTGTAATCTCTTAAATACCTTTAATGTGTTTTTGTGCATGCAGGGAATGTGGCATGGATGCACTTGCTAGCAGCACGTGCTCTGCGAGAACATCCTGATAGGCTGGGTGGGGAGTTTTATTTCTGCTATGACGACTCACCATATAAGAGCTATGAAGATTTCAACATGCAATTCCTGTCAGCCTTCAACTTTCGCTCGTTGCACGTGCCGGTGTGGGTGTTGTGGTTCATAGCATGGATGAATGACCTGATACGTTGGCTCCTGAAGCCCTTCTGCAACTTCACACCACTGCTCAACAGATACACACTGGCTGTGGCCTGCACATCCTTCACCGTCCGCACAGACAAGGCATTCCATCACTTTCAGTACCGACCACTCTACAGCTGGGAAGAGTGCCTGGCCCGCACACAGAGCTGGGTCAACACGTTCCCTTTAGAAACTCACACTAAAGACACCTAACAGCTGCTTCATTGTCAGGAGGACAGTTTGTATAAACGCATCTCAGGCCAAATATGAAAGATGAGAGGTTTTATGACTGGGCTTTGAGGCATGTGTCATGACTTTTCGCCTGATGATGAGCATTTGATCATTGTGTTGCAGTATTAAGTGTGCGTATTTACATAAGCACACTTAAACAGAACACCTCTTAGTCATATAATCACAGTTGTGATACAGCTGTTATATGAATAAAAAAAATATTTAATCACTGATGTAGCAGTAACAACTGAGAGCATAATCTTTACAAAACATACAAGCACTTTCGCACAAAATATAGCAATACTAAGTATTTTGTATTCTGTTAATCTGATGTACTGAATATACTTTTTCAGTCATTAAGTGTCATATAATCCACCACATATAGGTGTATATTTATACATTTATTCATCCAAATGATTTCACAGTAATATTTCATAACTTTATTGTTTTAAACTTTTTTTTTTTTTAGACAATTATGTGCTAAAAGCACAGGCTTTTAACTTAATTGTTTACTGCTTTAAATAAATATTTAATTTTTGTATGTAACATTGTAAAAACACTTCAATGTATATGTCTGAGGAACAAAAACAAAACTGGCAATAGAATAAAATAATCGTGATTACTCTCATTTCCAACTAGTTTTTAAACTTTAAAGGAATTTGGCCATTTTTTTATTATTATTTTTTGTTGCTGTTGTTGTTGTGATTATTTATTTACATTTTACACTATTATTACACTCAAATGTTCGCCCCTCCCTAGCACTTTTGGATTTAATAACACAATTTGCAGTACATAAAACGTCTTAATGTATTGGTGCTTTAAAATTGCTATAATTAAGTTGCCAGATCACTTGTGTGTAACATACTTGCAGTTTTGCTCTCTGAATCACATTCTAAAATAATTATTACAGTGACTCACAAAAACCTCTCTCAATCTTCTGGAAATTCAGACTTTCCATCTCCGCCTGGACAAAAATGGAGCCAGATTTTCCAAATTAGCTTCTATTGTTATAGACTATAGTGCTATCATAGCAACTACATATGTAAGATTTTATCTGTTTACATTCTAAAGATGAAACTTTGAAATACATGATGCACAAGATAACGCATCTTTTGCTTATTTAGTTGGAAAATATAGTTTTTGTGTGCGTGTGTTCCACGAAAGAAGGAAACTCACAAAGGTTTGGAATGTCATGAAAGAGAACAGGCTAAATGATGACTGTGTTTTCATTTCCATTTGGAATATTCTCTTGAATGTAGTCAGAGGCATTGCAGGGGCAAAGAAGAAAAAAAAAACACAAAAGGGTGTTCCCAACTGGCTTCAGTTCAGGGGCATTCCCTTAAAGTGAGTTGTATTATGACTCTGGGACTCCCTCGTAAAAGAGCTTCCATAGTAACTAACACAATATTTACATTTATGTAATGAATGAGTTGAAGTTACCAGGAACACTAACACTAAGTCACCAACATAACACTGTGTGGTTTAACCTAAAGTGAAATATGAAATTAGTTGCGTTACAGATAAAACTGTATGTCCACTGCGACATCTAGTGGTTAATATAACACATAACATATCCGAGTAACGTTAATTTTGGTATGTGAATTTCACAAACGACGCAACAGTTCCCCCACACCCACAAGATTTAAATCTTGTTTATATAAAACTGTATTCAATCAAAAAAGTGAAGACCAGTTCGTCCCAAAACAAACGTTTCTTTTTGTTGTTCAATAAAGTCATTATTTTTGTTTTCTTTGCGCGCGAAAAGTATTCTGTTAGCTTAATAACATTACGGTTAAACCACTGATGTTACATGGACTTTCTGGACCGTGAACATGTCAGTTGTGTTGCTGTCTATGCAGGGCCAGAAAACCCTCGGATTTCATCAAAAATATTTTAATTTGTGTTCAGAGGATAAACGAAGTTCTTACGGGTTTGGAGCAACATGAGAGGTGAGTAATTAATGTCAGAATTTTCATTTTAGGGTGAAATCCCGGTCGCCGTGATTTTGCCAAGTAAGACATGTTCCTGGATCAACATCTTTCGTCCACAAATATAGACTTAACCCAATCCCTACCCCTAAACCTAACCCTAACCATAATTTATGTCTAATATCAGAGGGAAATGATAGCTGATTAACAAGGGTGTAGAGGAATCTGACTCTGATCATAAGCCAAAACTGACATTTCCTGAAAAGTTATACCTCCATTCAGATTGGTTGACTGAATTGTTGTTCCAGGATCAACAAGGATGTTGATCCAGGAACATGTTGTACTTGGTGATTTTGCTAATTACTTCACAAACAAAACTACTTCCATCATTATAGTTTCAGCTCCACTCCTCCAGGAACTCACATCAAACATTCACACAGCTGACCGTCTTCTCTCCTCTTTCGTTCCTCTTACAGAGAATGAAGACTCTAAACTTATCCTCTAGCCACCCTACAACTTGTGCTCTGGACCCCATCACTTCACATCTCCTGCAAGCTATTTCTAATGCACTTCTGCCTTCACTCACACACACCATCAACGCATTCCTTCTTACAGGCATTTTAGTCACAGTCTACAGTCCTGTGTCTCTCCTCCCTTTCGCAGCAATTTCACTTCCTTTCACAGAACAATGAGATGGACAATATCCTACCTGGATTTAAAAGTGGCCATTCACCTGAAACTTTCGCATTGGTGTCAGTCACTGAATTGCTACGGATTGCAAGACTCTAAATCATCAGTTCTTATTCTGCTAGATTTATCTGCTGCTTTTGACACTGAGTCATCAGATTCTACTGTCCACCCTCTCATCACTGGGCGAAATGCACTTCACTGGTTTGAGTCTTACCTCACAGGTCCTTCAGAGTTGCTTGGGGAGGAGAAATATCCAAATCACATCAACAGGTCACTGGTGTTCCTCAGGGATCAGTTCTTGGACCCCTCCTTTTCTCTAAATACACTACATCACTGGAACCCATCATACAGGCACATGGTTTTTCCTACCACTGCTATGCTGATGACACGCAGCTCTACCTCTCATTTCAACCAAATTATCCAGTGGGAGCTGCATGGATCTAAGGCTGCCTGGAGAACATCTCAGCATGGATGAAAGAACATCACCTGCAGCTCAACCTGGCAAAGACTGAGCTTCTATAATAATCCCTTCATGCTCAGCCAGGAATCTTGGGGTGATCCTGGATGGTCTGCTGACCTTTAAAGATCATATTGCAAAAACAACACAACCATGCAGATTTGCACAAGACAGTGTTAGAAAGATCAGATCCTTCCTAACAGAACATGCAACACAGCTTCTCGTAATTTCTAGGCTGGATTATTGCAATGTTCGTCTGTCTGAACTTCCATCATGTGCAATCAAACTTCTGCAAATGATTCAAAATGCAGCAGCACGTCTTGTTTTCAATGAGCCCAAGAGAGCCCCTGTTACACCACTTCTCATCTCTCTCTACACTGGCTTTCAGTCGCATTCAAGACTTTGGTGCTTGCTTACACAACAGGCAAGGGCTCCGCACCCTCCTACCTCCGCTCCTACGAGTCTCTACGGGTCGGCAAATGAGCGACACCTTGTGGTCGCATTGCAGAGACGCACAAAATCACTCTCAAGGACGTTTTCTGGTGGAATGACCTACCTTAGCTGAATCCCTCACAGGTTTCAAGAAACAACTGGAAACTCATCTCTTCCGTGATCATCTAACTGCCTCTTCCTACTTAAAATAAATAACTAAGTAAAAATTCTTTCACTTTTTCTGTGCTCTTGTTTTCTCTTAATCTCTTCCTGTCCTAGCTTTTATTTTGAACGATTACTGAAAACGATGTAACGGGCACTTCTCGTGTTTATTGCTATCTTATGTTAAATCGCTTGCTTTTCCTCAACTGTAGCGTAAGTCGCTTTGGATAAAAGCGTCTGCTAAATGAATGAATGTAAATATGATTAACGATAATCACTTCACTGCATTGTCAATACTCTTATCATTATTTATGTATGAATTTATTATTGTTAATATTATTATTATGGCATCAAAAAAAAAAAAAATAATGTAGTTCTTTGTTACATATTAGCTACATGTACACCACATACTTTAGTAATACCAGTAAACCCTAACTCCAATCCTACAGTAAATTGTCTGTTGTTTATTAATATTACTCAGTATTTTACTGTAATTACACTGTAATAACAAATAAAGTGTAACCAAAAGAACTATTAGGAGAAGTCAACAATTTACAAATAATTTACTGACCCCCTTGTCATCCAAGATGTTCATGTCTTTCTGTCTTCAGTCATAAAGAAATTATGGTTTTTGAGGAAAGCATTTAAGGTTTTTTTTTCCATATAATGGACTTCATTGGTGCCCCGATTTTGAACTTCCAAAATGTAGTTTAAACACAGCTTCAAAGGCTCTAAACAATCCCAGCCGAAGAAGAAGGGTCTTAACTAGCGAAACAATCGGTATTCTTTTTTTTTTTTTTTTTTCAAAAAATAAACATTTGTATACTTTTTAAGCACAAAGGCTCGTGTGGCACAGGCTCTGGGACGCGTGTCCACGATGCTACGAATTAGTGATGGGTCGTTCTTGAGCGATTCGTTCAGTTTTTCATTCATCTTTAATGTGACTCGGGAAGAATGAGTCGTCTTCGTTCAGTCGCGTATGCGCAACATCCTATTAGGTTCTGTAGTTCACCTGTTTTGAGTCTTCGGGTTTTTTGAGTCGTTCGTTCATCAACGTCTCGAACCCGAAGACTCAAGAGATGAACTAATCAATTCTTTTTCCGGGCTCGCACTGCATTGGTTGAGCTTATGGGGCTGTCACGTGATGAATGAACGACTCAAACCCGAAAACTTGTCAGATAAGAGGTGAGGTGAGCTAATCATAGACTAAAGACCCAGGTAAACAATGAATTAATCTTTTCTGTTTCTTATAGCATTATAGTTTTGTCTTGTTTGTAGTGTGATCAACATTTGTGTAAGCAGTAGATGTGTTAGGAAAGCAACACGTAACATTTTAATTACATTTTGCTAAAATGAATAAAATGACTCGAAAAAAGATTCGTTCATTTTGCTGAATGAGACTTAAAGGTCCGAGTCGGTAAAATGATCCGAACTTCCCATCACTACTACGAATCACGTTCATCGTCTGTGTACTCCGGCTCAAAAAAGTAGAATTTGGCGGAAAAACTCCATCTCATTTTCTCCTACAACTTCAGAATCGTCTGACATCGTTGTACCTTTTTGTCTGTAAATAGCGTTTGATTTACTTGCACTTTCTTAGACTTTGCGCGTTTGCTTTGTAAACACTGGGTCTGTAGTTCCGACTACGTTCTGCGTGACCTTTCGACCTGATTCAGTAGTACTCAGTGTCGTTAACGCGCATCCCAGAGCCTCTGCTACACGAGCTTTTGTGCTTAAAAGTACACACATTTTTATTTTCCGAAAAAAATGACAGATTGTTTCAATAGATAAGACCCTTCTTCCTCGGCTGGGATCGTTTAGAGCCATTAGAAGCTGCATTTAAACTACATTTTGGAAGTTCAAAATCGGGGCACCAATGAAGTCCATTATATGGAGAAAAATCCTGAAATACTTTCCTCAAAAACCATAATTTCTTCACGACTGAAGACAGAAAGACATGAACATCTCAGATGACGAGGGGGTCAGTAAATTATTTGTGAATTGTTGTTCTGGAAGGTAACATTTAATTTGTAAATAGGCCATTCAGAACTGGTTCAAAGTCAAGAGATGGAAACGTCTTGAAAAATATTTGACTTTTTTCACACATTTTGTATGTATGCAAATTGTATTATATATATAATATATATATATATATTTTTAATAAAAACTTTTTCAGAGGTAAATCAAACATTTTAACAATGTTTCAAGTTTGATTTATGACATTTATTCTATTTTGAATTTTCCTTTTTTTTTTTTTTTTTTGCAAAAGGCAAAAAGTTCATCATACTGATTTCAAACTTAAGGATTCATTAGTTTGAATATACACTGAACCAAACACTATCATAACATCTTAGTTAATAATTCAGTATACTTTATTTTTGACAAAACATCCCATGTTTCAGTTGTGACAGCACATTTTCGGTATTGACATTGTTTTGGTTGCGACTACATCACATTACAAAATTTTTAAATCAAACAGTACTAAAACATATACTAATTTGTATTACTGTATTAAAATTTTGTTTATTTCCCCTAAATAAAGGATTATTTGTTCCCTTTTGTCACTGTCACGATGATGACATGTTTCGGTCGTGAGTGTTACGGTCATGACAAATCTATGGGATAACACCTAAAAAACCCCCAAAGATGTCACTACTGAAACTTCACCAAATGTTTTGCTCATGACTGTTATGGTAGTGACAATTTTGGATACTTTTGAGGCTAGCTCAAAGATGCTAATCAGCACATTGATAGCTAGCACAGTTCTGAACAGTAGTACACATATAAAAACGAAATGTTATGGAATAACTCCTAAAAAAGTGTTTAATTATGGAAAAATGGTGTTTGGCAGTGACATTCTTTAAAGTTACACACAGATTTTTCATACCTTTGAACAAATTTACCTCAAAATGATGGGGCCTATCTACTCACCATGTAGCTATGAGAGATACATAAATATTTCCTAATCATATATGTAGGGGTGTAGTTAAAATCAGTCTCAGCCAATGGCCTAAAACATACACTGTTTGACAGTGACGTGAAAATGCGGGACACTTTTTTCCCCCTTAAAAATTCATAATCTACAAAGAAAATATTTTTAAATTTTTTTTTTTGAATTTCACTTAAAAAAAAAAACATCAAAAAGATATTTTTTTTAATACAACAATGGAATAAAATGCATAAATTATTTCAATATCATTTTTATAAGTTGAAATTTAGGGGTTAGGGGTCGGTACGGCCACCTCCCAACTAAGTTTACTGATATTTTAATATTATTGTGGATTTCAATATAATAAAAGGATCTTAGTAAACTTTTTAAATGTGTGTTCTGGTTGTGGGACAGCACAGCAGTTTGGACCATTTCTGTAAAATGCCCCATTTAACAGTTACAGTTACAGAAGTAAACAGACAAAAGAAAAAATGAGAGGAGGAATTAAATACAGTGATATAAATGTAAAAATACTCACAGGTTTTGAGAACAACAAAAACAATAAATTTTGCTTTTTGTTAAAGCACTTCAACGCCACTGACCAGACTGGGCGTCGTTGCGTCACTGGACACTACGCGTTCACGCCTTGCGGAACGGGTGCGTGCACGTCGCTGTCACTCAGAGTTGGTTGTAGGAAATGCGGACGCGGCGAGATGTCAGTAGGGCCGTGTTTATCTCTTCCAGCGATGCTGCCCATTTCACATTTCAGGGAGGTTTCCTGACTTTTTAAAACGCGGCGCACAAGTCTACTCAATGCCAACAGCGACACGGATCTGTTTGCGAGCGGATGAGTGGGAACCCAGTGCTGAGCGGCAGTGTTTAGCTAACACCGTTAGCCCAGCAGCACACCACCCTCCACACTCAGACCCCCAACCGCACTTTTGGCTTTATCATTAGAACTTTTCTATCGGGCCAGCGGCTCACCAGCGGCCTGCCTCGCTCAAGCCTTTACATCCGTTCAGCGGCAGCAGCGGCGGCGGCGGGGGGGTCACGGTAACCGGAGCAGACAGGAGCCCCCCCGGGACGGACGGACGGACGGACAGATCCCACAGCTGCGGGTGAGTCTGAATAACGAGGATGATGATAATGATGATGATGAGGAGGAGGAGGAGGATTATGAGCACACTCTTCTCTTTTACCTCTTCTCAGAGGGAAAAGATGTGACAAAACAGATGAAGACCGTTAATATCACTATTTTTCTGCGCCGTAAACCGGGAAGTTGAGCTGATCGGCCGCACTGGATACTGTAGGCATAAGCTAGCAAGTTAGCAGGCCAATTTCAGCAGCTAAACGAGTACATTACAATTAAAAACATATAAATTCTGTACACATCTTATGTACCATGGAGAGAATGGTGATCCTATGTATAATAAAGGCACATTTGTGTTGTCGAGACGCTGTTGCATGACAGATCGGACAGCACGATTAGCAGCTTTGGGTTAAACTTGGCAGTCACAAATCCAGCGACTCCTGCGGGTTAAGCAGTCTCAGGTGCTATCTGCTCACTTCTTGACCTTGTGTTTTTATGACTCTAGTCTTGGGTTCAAAACAGTAATGTGTTTTGTATAACTTAGATTTTGCCCTTTCTAAATGGAGGTTTCCCGGTATCCGGTATCGTATTATTGTCCAGTCACCTCACGTGTGGTTAATCACACTTCAACTGACAGCTCACACGTTTTGACCAGTACTTTTAAAATACTGGCACTGAAATTACGCATGTCTGGTTTGTTTACAACTCATTCGTCCTCATACTACAGATATTATTAGGCTTGGATACCCGGAACGAGCACAGTTCATGTGTATGGGTGGAGTCCCACAAAGTAGCATTGTCCGATTCATGAACGAATCGTTCTTTTGAATAGAATCTTTTTAGTGAGTCGATTGAACCAGTATGAACGATTCTTTCTAGATTTTGGGGTTTTAATCGTTTCGAGCTGTTTGCGAGTCAACAACTTACTGACTGATCGAAGTGACTCCAAGATTGTCTGGAGGATTTGACTGTTGGGGAAGAAAAAATACATTAAGAATCAAATAGAATAAATATTGAAAACGAATGGGAGTTTTATTACCCCATACAGAGTTAGTTTTGATAAATACTGTTTTATTAAAATGCACGAAATATCTTTCAGTGAGGATGTAAATTAGTATTTCTTCATGGCAATGTTCATTTTGAATTAGATACCAATAGACTTTGGTCTTGAGCATAATTAATTACACTGAATCAAATGAATCACTGAATCAGTTTGCACCTGTTTGCAAACAAAAAAAAGACTTGTGAAAATGAGTAAGACTTCCTATCTGTACCACAAACCTACTGATGAGATTTGCATTGAGGTTATTAATATCTGGTTGTGAGATAATGCTTTACGCATTACGTTTTAATAGTCATCTGACTTCCGTGAATGTTTCATCAGCTTTTTGTAGACATCCCACAGTTTGACCATCACCCGTGGGCTGTGTATCCAAATCCAGTGAGCTGTCTGCCTAGACAGCTTTTGGGCTTCACAGGCGTGTTTGAATGTTCAGCCACAGTTCTTCTGTCAAGGAACCACTTCCTTTTCACCTCCTGTGAGCATGTGTACTCGGACACATTTATATATAGATCATGCGGAAGTCTAAGAGGCAGATCTTAGTGTAAGAGGAAATAGTGGTACCCTGTTCCTATACACCTAAACTGGACTTGCAATACTAGTGCAGCTTTACACTGTAATCAAATCTCTTTTGTTTGTCTGCATGTTTATAATTCACTATACACAAGAGTTTCTGTAAAACAGTTCACCATTGTCTTTACCAAACAATACAAAGGTCCTCTGAATGTCTCTTACTCTTGAGGATATAGTTAGATACAATGCTTCATGTCACATGTTGTTACCTTTTATTTATTTTAATTCTTAATTTAGGTGTAGACTGATGAATCTTCTTGTTAACATTGTTTATGTGTTATAACCCAAACTATTGAATGGTAGTGTGTACTGTGGGTTAAAGGAAAAGTTCACATCCAGAATTAAAGGAGTAGTTCACTTCCAGAACAAAAATGTATAATGTACTGATCCAAGATGTTCATGTCTTTCTTTATTCAGTTGTAAAGAAATTCTGCTTTTTGAGGAAAACATTTCAGGATTTCTCTCCATATAGTGGACTTCTTAGGTGCCCATGAGTTTGAACTTCCAAAATGTAGTTTAAATGCAGCTTTAAAGGGCTCTAAATGATCTCAGGCGAGGAAGAAGAGCATTATCTAGCGAAACGATTGGTCATTTTCTAAAAAAAAAAAAAAAAGTACAATTTATATACTGTTTAACCTTTGACACTCATCTTGTTTAGCTCTGTGTGAACTGTTTTTTCCGGTTCAAGACAGTGAGGCCATGTCGAAAAACTCCCATCTCATCTCCAACTTCGAAATCATCCTAAATCGCTGCAGAAGTACCGACCCAGTGTCTACAAAGTGAACATGCAAAGAACGTCAAACGATGTAGGATGATTTTAAAGTTGGAGGGGAAAATGAGATGGGTGTTTTTCGACATGCCCTAACTGTACTGAACTGGAATAAACAGTTCATGCAGACCTAGACAAGATGAGTGTTTGAGGTTAAAATTATGTAAATTGTAATTGTTTTTTTTTAGAAAAGAATCGTTTCGCTAGATAAGACGCTTCTTCCTCGGCTGGGATCATTTAGAGCCCTTTGAAGCTGCATTTAAACTCCATTTTGGAAGTTCAAACTCGCAGACACCATAGAAGTCCACTATATGAAGAAAAATCCTGAAACGTTTTCCTCAAGAAACATAATTTCTTTACGACTGAAGAAAGAAAGACATGAACATCTTGGATGACAAGGGGGTGAGTACATTATCTGTAAATTTTTGTTCTTGAAGTGAACTACTTTAAAATTTCCTGATAATTTACTCACCCCCATGTCATTCAAGATGTTCATGTCTTTCTTCAGTCGCAAAGAAATTAAGGTTTTTGAGGAAAACATTCCAGGATTTTTCTCCATATCGTGGACTTCAGTGATAGCAAACGGGTTGAAGGTCCAAATTGCAGTTTCAGTGCAGCTTCAAAAGACTCTACACGATCCCAGACGAGGAAAACGATTGGCCATTTTCTAAAAAAAAAATTACAGTTTGTATACTTTTTAACCATAAATGCTCGTCTTGCACTAGCTCGACTTCATGCGTTGTGTAATCACATTGGAAAGTACCGACCTAGTGTTTACAAACAATTGTGCAAAGAAAGTCAAACACCCTTTACAGAAAAGGTAAAATAACAATTTCAGACATTTTGAAATTGGAGGAGAAAATGAGATAGAATTTTTCGTCCTACCCTACCTTTTTGAACCGTAGTACACAGACGAAGAACTAACCGTGTGTGACCTTTCAATTGTGATTACGTAATGCATGATGTCGTGGATGCAGAACTATTGCAAGACAAGCATTTGTGGTTAAAAAGTATATCAATTTGTTCTTTTTTTTAGAAAATAACTGATCGTTTTGCTAGATAGGACGCTTAATCCTCAGCTGGGTTTGTGTAGAGCCTTCTGAAGCTGCATTGAAACTACAATATGAACCTTCAACCCGTTGACCCTCATTGAAGTTCACTATTTGGTTAAAAATCCTAGAGACATGAACATCTTGGATGACATAGGGGTGAGTAAATTATCAGGAAATTTTCATTCTGGAAGTGAGCTAATCCTTTAAATACACATTGTAGCTCTCTCTAAGATCTACAAGTTAACAGTGCTGTCATTGCTAGAGTAAATATTTAAACTCCTGTTGCAGTATGTGTAAGCAAACAAGAAATGTGTGGACAGTCACCCAATGAATCTACAATGTTTCACACAATCTTCACAATAGCTAAATCACAATGAGCGCTGCTCTCCAAACTTTTTTCTTTTTTTGTGGTTTAGCTTGGGATTAGATTTATGTACAGTCTCCCACCACATGCAGCTCCTCCCACACAGAATTGCCATACTTCAGATTTCTATAAAATATTAAATTTCAGTATAGTTTTTCCCCCTCATTTATTTTAATTTAAAGGATAATATGAAGTGTGACGTGATAACTGTGAAAAAAGAGTGCACATATTGTTTTTGGCAACGCCCTTTTAGTTTAACGCCTTTTAGGCGTGTATGTTATTATTTATGGGTAAAACAAGTGAGAAAATTGTTTCTTTGTGTATGAGACATGCTTGTGGAATTTCACAAAAGATTTATTGGGTACATAAATTAATGTTTTCTTTCTTTTCCTGCCAACTGTGAGAGCATTAGTCACATCTAAACACCTACTTCTCTGCAAACCATTCACAAAATGGGTTCATGTGATGATATTACAGTGTTTGTCTTCTAAGGAATAATTACTGACTACATTCTTTTCATTCATTTTCTTGATCAGCTGTATTAGTGAGGAGCAGCTATGGCAGAAATTACCGCCCTCACTCCTTCCCCTCCTAGTATGGCCGACCAACCGGTGCCTGCTTCCTCCAGCCCACAGCCTCTCCCCTCAGAAACTCCCATCCCAAAATCGTCTCTCTACGGGGACCGAGCCGTGATGGGAAACCCAACGTTACAGACAAAAATCTCTTCTTCTTGGGAGAGCACACCCGGCCCGAACAGTGCCGATCTCACTTCAACAGCAACAGAGAGCGCTGCTGCTCCACCGGTAGAGGTACTCGCTGCTAAAGATGGAGAGGCTAATGGGAAAGATGATTTAATTGGCCACACTGAAGCACAGGATAAACAGATGCTGCCCTCACCTGAACTTAATCCCAGTCCTAATCTTTATCCCAACGTTCAAATCAGCCAGATTTCCAGTCCTGCTCCCCCTGTGGATGTTCCTCCTCAGTTTACTACACCTGTTCCCGTTTCCAACCCGGCTCCCTCTTCACAAGACTCCAGGCAAACAGAAGCACAAACAGAGCCCGAGTCTGCCCAGAACCCTGAACCTAACACTCCCAACACCACCAGGATGACCCCTGAACCCCCCTACTCACCCTCTAAGGCTGACCCCCCAGCCTTACTGGTGCATGAGTCCAGCGGGTCCTTGGTTTTGCCCTACGCTTACTCACGACCGGCCCCGGACACGCTCAGCTACCTGGAGTCGGCCAGCCTAATGTCAGGCACGCTGGAGTCTCTGTCGGGGCTCGGCGAGGACGGCAGCTCGGTGGGGTCGGACTCGGAGATCAACGGTCCGGTGAAGCGTACTGATAAATATGGCTTCCTGGGAGGAGCGCAGTACAGCGAGGGCAGGTGGGTGTGAGCAGAATGACACAAAACCACATTCTCACATGCTATTTTTACGGTTTCCATATAAGCACTTAGAGCAGATAGAAACCACTTGAGTTTATAAGAGCATTTGACACATTTCAGCATGTAAATGTGTGTTACGAGAATATTTTCTACTGTATAAATGGATCCCTTTCCTGCAAGCATACTGAATGTTTTCTCCATTTGCGTTTTGACTGAACACCAACATAATTCTGAGATTCATATAATAATATTCTGATATAATTTTACTTAAAATTAATGTTGCTTATTAAATTATAGTACAAGTCAACTTGAAACACTACATATACCATTTTACTGATATTCTGATGTTTTTTCAAGTGAATCAATATATTTAGCTTATTAAGCTAAACTTTAACATTAACTATCAAGATAACTATATTAGCATCTACATTAATGCACAACAGTGCTCTGTCTATTGTGAGTGCATGCTGTGGTTATGTCGTCGGCTACTATAAATGCTCATGCTCTTTAACATCCGCTGGATTCTGATTGGTCAATGTTTTTATTGCTCATCAGCTTGAAAAAGTAGATCTGAAAATGCCCTAATATGAATCCTATGTCATTATCGTTTTAGTGGTGGTGTTGACTCTCATTAAATTAGACTATTTTTAGATTATTAAAACTTAATAGTTATAGTTCTTTCTTGGTTGTGAACTGGACTTAAGAGTTAAGTTTGATTATTTAATGAATCACTATGATTCATTATCATGATTCATCATTACTAAAATATTCCCAGAAATCTGTTTTTTTTTATGTATTAAAATTTATATTTATTGAATGCTTTAGTAAAATAAAGTTGGTAAATAAGTATATTAATTGTGTGTTATAATTAATAAACTTTATTCATACAAAATTGTAATTTAATAGTGTTCATTTATTACAAAATATTGGGGGAAATAAGCTTTAATTGTTTTAAACTAGTGCTTCAGTGTTTCTAAACCATTTTTGAACAAGTGCATAAATGTGTACACTACCGGTCAAAAGTTTTTGAACAGTAAGATTTTTTTTTTGTTTGTTTGTTTTAAGAAGTCTCTTCTGCTCACCAAGTCTGCATTTATTTGGTCCAAAAAACAGTAAAAATTGAGTATATTTTAAAATGTAATTTATTCCTGTGGTTTCAAAGCTGAATCCTTCCTTCAGAAATCATTCTAATATTCTGATTTGCCGCTCAAAAAACGTTTATTATTATTATAGCTGAGTAGAATTTTTCTTTTTTTTTCAGGTTTCTTTTATGAATAGAAAGTTCAGAAGAACAGCGTTTATCTGAAATCGCAAAAACATTTGTAACAATATAAATGCCTTTAGCATCACTTTGATCAGTTGATCAACAAAAGCTTTTTATTTCAGATAAATTCTGTTCTTTGGATCTTTCTATTCATCAAAGGATCCTGAAAAAAATTTACTCAAGTGTTTTAAGTATTGATAATCATAGTAATAAAAATGTTTCTTGAACAGCAAATCAGCATATTAGAATGATTTCTGAAGGATCATGTGAAGCTGAAGACTGGAGTAATGATGCTGAAAATTTAGCTTTGATCACAGGAATAAATTACATTTGAAAATATAGATTTAAATAGAAAACAGTTATTTTAAATAGTAAAAATATTTCAAAATGCTGTTTTTGCTTTACTTTGGACCAAATGATTGCAGGCTTGGTGAACAGAAGATACTTCTTTACTTCTTTGGTAGTGTATGTTGAAAATTGTCAATGGCGGAAGAATATTGAGAGATTTGAAATCAACCATCCCCATTATGATTATGAAAGTATTTGATTTGACTGTACTTGTATATAAGGTTCATCATTTAAATATGTATATTTACAATTGAAACTGATATATTTTGTAATATTTCGTTATTCACACTCTTGTGAATGGCTTGGGTTCATTGCTTCGTTTGATAAATCGGAGTACGCATTTATAATGGATGTGAATAACAGGGTAATTGGCATCACCTGATGTGAAGAGTGCTGCTGGGATATTAATAATTTACGCCTACAGTCGAGAGCAGGATGAGCATTTGGTGCATTTTTCCTCCGTCCATCTCTGTGTCCTTCATGTGTTTGTTGCGAGTGACTCAGATTGTGCTGAGAGGGCTCGTCTGACTCAGAGTGCACTGACTGTCTCACTTTTTGTCTCTCTCTTCCCCCGACTGTCTCCGCTTTATCTCTAGTACTGACTAATTGTGCTAAAATGGGCACTAACACTGTTGTTTACGGTTGAGCATTTCCTTTTTTTTTTATTCCTGTTCAACATTAACTTATTAACCAGCACATGCTTTTTCAGCTATTTAAAAATGGTCAATGTGGGTTGATCTTAAATTAGACTTTCTCATATGGTCAGCATGCCGTTTGTCAGATTTAGTTTTCTGCTATTTTTCTTTGTAAGCCGTTGTGTCAATTAGACAAGCTCACAAGTAGCTGATGTGGCATCTAGGTTTCAAGGATAAACCAATCTTAAAGCCTGTTTACTAAAAGTCTCAGATTCATTAAAAAATATTAAGAATTATTTTCTATATTTAAAAATGTAAATATGTCTGTAGTTCAAACTGGAAATATGTCAGATTTCAGGTTTATTACTCCAGAAGATCTTTCTGTTGCTAGTACACGTAGTAAATAATGAATGAATTATTAATTTAATGAACAGTTTTATGAAACTCGGTACATCTAAACAGTGTAGCCATATTTAGAGACATTATTTCTTGCTTGTAAGCTTGTTCACAACAATGTTTTCAGATCTCTGCTTCAGAATTCAAGTGAAGGCTAACGTTTACTGTTAAGTCAAGACATTTTTTTTTGTCCTAAAGCTTTCCTCAGTAGTGTAAATATTGTCTTTGTGCTGCTATAAAAACTGTGTTCTGTGTGTCTGAGCATCTCAACCAGAAATGGCGACGTTGGCTTAATCAGTGGTGTGAGTTTGAAGCGGGATTGTAGTTTTTTTTTGGCCAGTGATAAACTAAAAGAGTGTCTGTCATTATAAAACGTTATGTTTTCAATTGTATTTGTTGACACAGAATTTGCATACACTGCCTTTAAGTAGGACTCAAATCTGAGCCTAGTCTTGGCGTTATAAATAAACAGCATTACTAATGGCGGTATTTTCTTCAGTAATGAGTAATCAAATGCTGTTACAACGCTGTTACCGTTACTGACAATACAACGTGGCGTTACTGTAATTTTTTGTAATATTATTAGGATATAATTGTATTTTTCAGTTCATCTGAATGGATGCGAAGCCTAACGTTGTCTGTATTTGGCAAATTGTGAACTCTAGTGTGAAGGCAGGTGAACAGCCGCTGCTTTGTCTCACACACACGCAAAGAAAGATACAGAGCGAGAGTGTCTTATATACCATGCAGAATTGACGCTTCATATAAATGATATTCTTGGTTGTATTTTCCTGTCAAAGTAACAGAGTTCCTTTTGAATTCTTCAGCTTCCAGTAGTAGGCGGAAATCATGCGCAAATGACAGTCTCATTGGCTGGTGATCACCTGTTATCGTCACTGTTTTGTTTTCAGCAAATCAGTTTGAGTGAATGCAGACAACGCGATTTAATATTCATGAACCCAGCAGCTCATTAATCCTTAGTAGTAGTTTTTTTTTAATCTTGTCAGCATTATTTTTAGTTTATAGAAACACAAAATGACAAACAATCTCTTAAGCACCACCACCAGTCCTAAGTTAAGTCAACATGACAAATATGCATTCATACATGGTTATTCTAATTACTAAAGTTTAATGTTAAATTATCAAAAATTTACTAGCCAATGGCCATTCTATTGCCAAGTTATCCGGTTGATAATAGTTACAATAATTTATTACATTTGCTAGGTGTTTTTTACATTGTCTCTCAGCGATATTAAAATAATGTATATATTAGTGTGCAGGGTTTTATAATAATAATTTATTCTATTTAGTGACCATTTCATTTATTTAACATATTTAATATTGGGGAAATCCAAGTTATTTAACACATTTGAACTTTTTTTTTTTTTTAAAAAAGTAACACCACAGTAACTTTCCCTGGTAATTAGTTACTTTTTTAATGATGTAACCCAGTTGCTAACTCAATTACTATTTGTGAGAAGTAACTAGTAACTACAACTAATTACTTTTTTTAAAGTAACATGCCCAACACTGGTCTTGTATCACTACACTCAAAAAAATGCTAGGTTAAAAACAACCCAGCGCTGGGTGAAATATGGACAAACCCAGCAATCAGGTTTTTTTTTGATTCAGTGTTTGGGTTAAGTGTTAAACCCAAACTTCTAGGTAGTTTTAACTTAACTATTGCTTAAAATGACTATATTTCTTGCTTAAAATTAACCTAAAATAGGGTGAAAATGAACATGTATTATAATGTTCATTAAATTGACATTTATTTGTAAGTTGAATAAATAATAATTAAATAATAAGCCTTTTTTAAATCAATAAATGTTCACCTTTTGTTTATTGCTGATGTCTCTAGTAATTATGTGTCTAATTATTAATTTGCAACCTATTTTGGGCTCATTTTAAGCCAGCCATATAGTCATTTCTAAACAATAGATGAGTAAAATAAAACTATCCAGAAGGTTTGGTTAAACATTTAACCCAACCGTTGGGTCAAAACAACACAATCGTTGTTATCCAGCATATTTTAGTGTGCACTACTGTGCAGTGCTATGCTTGTTCGTTTGGTAGACAAAAGTTCTTCACAAAGCTACAAAAACTCTGTCATTATTATTTCACCAAGATTTCAAACATTTCTGATTAGTTTCAAGAGATTCAAATGCAGTAATTGTCTGTAATTTACAGGTGTCTGTTCTCTTAGATTCAAAATAAACCCTCTCAGGATTTGAGCCATTTGTCAGAAGCTCAACATTATTTCAGGGCATTGGTGGGTGCTTATAGATTTATTTGATGCGTGTGGATTATATGTTTGTGAATCCCTTTCTGTCTTGTAGCGAGGCGGAGATTGCTGTGGCCGTGGCGAGACAGAGAGAGATGAAATGGTTGGACATGTTCAGAAACTGGGACAAATGGGTATCTCGACGCTTTCAAAAGGTCTGTTTCCTCACTTAAAGGGTCACAGAAGGCATTACTGACCAGGAACAGAAAATACTGTGCCTTCGAATGTTTATACATGTTGAGTTATGGTTTCTTTCTGATGCAGGTTAAAATGCGCTGCAGGAAAGGAATCCCCTCCTCGCTCAGATCTAAAGCCTGGCAGCTGCTCTCCAACAGCCAGGAGCTACTTGACTCCAATCCTAGAAAGTTTGATGTACGGTCATGTCTTTTGTGCTAAATCAACTTCTCCCAAGTTCATATGTGACCCTGGACAACAAAACCAATCTTAAGTAGCATGGGTAAATTTATAGCAATGGCACAAATACATTGTTCGGGTCAAAATGAAAGATTTTTCTTTTATGCCCAAAATCATTAGGATATTAAGTAAAGATCATGTTCCATGAAGATATTTTGTAAATTTCCTACCATGGATATATCAAAACTTAGTTTTTGATTAGTAATATGCATCGCTAAGAACTTAATTTGGATAACTTTAAAGGTGATTTTCTCAATATTTTGATTGTTTTTCCCCCCTTAGATTTCAGATTTTCAAATAGTTGTATCTCGGCCAAATATTGTCCTATCCTAACAAACCATAAATCAATGGAAAGCTAATTTTTCAGCTTTCAGATGATGTATAAATCTCAATTTCGAAAAATTGACACTTATGACTGGTTGTATGGTCCAGGTCACACTAGAGGCCTGTTCTAGTACTTACTTAGCATGTCATGTAAATCTCAGTTTATCTGCACAGCTTACATGTTCTTATATTTTTTCACTTTTCTTGTCTCTCAGGAGTTGGAGCAAGAGCAGGGAGATCCGAAGTGGTTGGACATCATAGAGAAGGACTTGCACAGGCAGTTCCCGTTCCACGAGATGTTTGCTGCTCGGGGAGGACATGGGTAAATACAGATGAGGTTTTTTATCAAGGGAAAGGGTGGTGTAAGGCTTTTATTTAGAGCATTACACAATATGAAGGAAGGGATATTTTTTTTTTTCCTTTTTGTTTTTTTTTAGTCTAGTAGTCTGTATTTTCCACATAGTGTGTGTATTGATACCAGCTTTGACCCAGCTTTGTTTTATGCTTCCCCTCACTTTTACCCCACCTCTGCTTCTCATTATATCTATTATATATTGGGGAATACAGTAGTCAACATTTGAAGCGGATCAAAAAAGTTCATCAAAGCTGTCCTAAGATAAGAATGGGTATTTTTATTTTGGTTTTAGGACAACTTTGATAAAAGGTTTTGATCCACTTCAAATGTTGCCTACTATATATCTACACCTAATATCTAAGCAAATAATATCTTGCCCAATTCAAACAGTGCACTTTAAACAGTACAGTACACTTGTATTTTTATATATATATATACATATATATATATATATATATATATATATATATATACACACACACACACACAATAAAAATAAATATCTAATTGTCTAAACTTTCATTAATTAGTTCCATCATTATTTTTACCTAATGTGTGTCTATGTATGTGTTTAGGCAGCAGGACCTGTACCGTATACTGAAGGCTTACACAATCTATCGGCCAGATGAGGGCTACTGTCAGGCCCAGGCGCCAGTGGCAGCAGTGCTGCTCATGCACATGCCTGCTGAGGTAAGACAGAGTTGAACAAAGCTAAACAGCTGTCTGTTGCTCTGCTAGCCTGTTTTTCTTTAAAGTGAGCAACAGGGAGAAGAAAATATGAACCCGTCATCATCTTCACTGTCATTTTATTCTAGCAAGCCTTCTGGTGTCTTGTGCAAATCTGTGAGAAATTCTTGCCTGGCTACTACAGTGCTGGGTTGGTGAGTACTGCAACTCAAAGAGACTGTTACAAAGACCAGAGAAGAGTGTGTGTTTTGTGATTTCATTTTTAACTCCACTTTCTTCTCTGTTGTCCCTCAGGAAGCTATCCAGCTGGACGGAGAAATTTTTTTCTCTCTTCTGAGGAGAGTTTGTCCCATGGCATACCGTCACCTGAAGAAATTTAAGATCGACCCCATCTTGTACATGACAGAGTGGTTTATGTGCATTTTCTCCCGTACCCTGCCTTGGTCTTGTGTCCTGCGTGTCTGGGACATGTTCTTCTGTGAAGGTCAGTCACACACATTAGAGAATAAAAGCACTTGTGATAAGTGATGCCTTTATTGTATGGCGTTAAAAATTGTTCTGTTTGTGCAGATTGTTTATCTGTGCTTAAAGGGGTAATGAACTGAGAAATCAAAATTCCCTTGATCTTTTGACATATCCTGTAAGTTTCAGAATTTTCTCATTAGTCTAAAAACAGCTTATATTGAAACCAATCTGCCAAAACAACACGTTGTGGAAGGTGCCGCTTTAAGTTGTGATAGTGTGGCTAAACACCGCCTCTGCAGAAGATGATCAACGCCTGCTTCTACATCACTGCCTGTTTAGCCCCGCCCACCAATTCATACATGTAGAACGCAGGTCTAAGCCGAATCCAAATGATAAGTGTGGCTCTGAATACAACAAGATGCCGTTCAGTGCCAAGTTGTGGAAAAACAGTCTTTGCATAGCCTTCCTAGTGATCCCAACATTAGGAAAGAGTGGGTGAACTTTAATTTTAAGGAAGTTCCAGAATGAGTCAGTAAGAATCTGGTCCTTTGTTTACTTAATTTCACAGCGGATTCGTTTACAAACAGATCGTTTGATATGTAATGAGTATTTATGCGTTTTTAACCTAAATCACAGCAGTGTCCATCTATGAGGATGTAGGTTGTCAAACATACACAAGTGTTAGCCATAGCAATGGGCGTTTATTTTCGAGTCTACAATCCGCCACGCCTATGCAAACAGAACGTTCTGATAAGGGGGGTCAAAACAGGACAGAAAATAGCCTAGTACTTCTAAATTATGATGTTTTTGATGTAAAAATCTTGGTAACATTATAAGGGAACCTCAGAGAACAGTACAAAATAATTAAAGGCAGTTTGTGACATGACTTCAAATTTGACCCTATTTAATTTCCTAATATAATATAATATAATGGTAACTTTTTTTTTTTTTTTTTTTGAAAAAAATCTCTTATGCCTACCAAGGCAGCATTTATTTTAACAGAACTATTGTTCAAAAAATAAAAAAAAAACTTTATTTTTGTAACTATTTATTTGTCTGTTCATTCCATTTAATTTTGTTTGTTTAATAAAAGTAATTCATTCCTATGATGTCAAAGCTGAATTTGCTGCATGAACCTTCATTCATTATAATATGCTAATTTGGTGCTCAAGAAACAATTATTATAAATATTTTTGTGAAAATTGTGATACATTTTTTTCAGGATTTTATGAAAAGAAATAGAAATTGAAAAAAGTGCGGAGCATTTAATTTAAATATAAATGAGCTTTTAAGGGAGTAGTTCACTTCCAGAAGAAAAATGTACAGATAATGTACTCACCCCTTGTCATCCAAAATGTTTATGTCTTGAGGGCACTTCTACGGTGCCCTCAAATTTGAACTTCCGAAATGCAGTTTAAATGCAGCTCCAAAAGGCTCTAAACGATCCCAGCCGAGCAAGAAGGGTCTAATCTAGCCAAATGATCAGTTATTTATTAATTTTTTTTTTAATTTTTTTTAATTTCAATTTATATACATTTTAACACTCGTCTCGTCTAGCTCTGTGTGAACTGTTTTTTCCATTCATGACAGTTAGGGTATGTCTAAAAACTCCCTTCTCATTTTGTCCTCCAACTTCAAAATCTTCCTACGTTGCCACAGAAGTACCAACCCAGAGTTTACAAAGTGAAAATGCAAAGATGATCTAACACTCTTTACAAAAAACAGTAAAACGGCAATGTAGGATGATTTTGAAGTTGGAGGAGAAAATGAGAAAATAATACCCTAACTGTCATGACCAGAAAATAAAAACAGTTCACGCAGAGCTTAACAAGAAGAGTGTTTGAGGATTAAAAGTATATAAATTGTCTTTTTTTTTTTTTTTTTTTTTTTTTTTTAGAAAATAACTGATCGTTTTGTTAGATAAGACCATTATTTAGGGTTTAGAGCCCTTTGAAGCTTCATTCAAACTGCTTTATGAAAGTTCAAATTTGGGCGCACCATAGAAGAGATAATTCCTGAAATGTTTTCCTCAAAAAACATAATTTCTTTACGACTGAATAAAGAAAGACATGAACGTTGGATGACAAGGGGGAGTACATTATCTGTACATATTTGTTCTGGAAGTGCACTTCTCCTTTAAGCTCTGACGCATAATTCCATTGGTAAAATGTGCATAGTTTTTTTGGTGTATGTAATTCTTTGATGTTAAAGTTGTTTTTTTTTTTTTTTTTGTTGTTGTCAGGAGTGAAGATTGTGTTCAGGGTGGGTCTGGTGCTGCTCAAGCAGATGTTGGGCTCTGTGGATAAGCTCCGTGAGCTGCAGGGCATGTACGAGACCATGGAGCGACTGAGAAACATCCCCCCTGAAAGTATCAGGGAGGAAGTTCTGGTGCAAGAGGTGCGGAGTCTTACGAGAGAACACGCAATAGAGAAGTAACAGTAGACTTTGCCGTATCCTCATACTCTCTGCTCTGTTTTCAGGTGGTCTCTCTATCTGTGACGGAGGCCCTCATCGAGAGGGAGTGCAGCATTCAGGTGCGCAAGTGGCGGGAATCTCGTGGAGAGTTGACTCACCAACCTGGTCGGCGTTTGCATGGCACGCGGGCCATCTTCGAGCAGAAACACAGAGCCGCCGCAATCAGCTCTGGCGGCAGCCTGTCCTTCCTGGGCAGTCACATCCCTCCCCCTGGACCCTTACGTGCGTCGTCAAGCCTCCTGTCACTTCCCGGTCTTAGAAAATCCAAGACGCCGTTTCAGTCACAAAATAAGAAGGGCTCCACGTCTGGCAGCTTTGGCCAGGATATCGTCCCACTGCAGCCCTTCGGTGGAGGTACCACCAGTGCAGCGGCCTCAAAACCTCCTATTCCATCTGCCTCTAATGCAGGAGCCAGTGGGCGGCCGCCAGTGCCGCACGGGCCTAGCCCGCTAGCTACAGCGTCATCTACTACCACACCACCGGCTCCAACGGCACACGCGTCCAGCGCGGCCATGCTCCAGCCGTCACCCAAAGTCATCTCTGAACACGTCACCCCCACAATCCCATCGCCCACCGCAAACAACGCCCCATTACCACCTTGCCCAGAAACGCCAAAAGTGGAGGAAGATGGAAAAAAGAAGAAGAAAACCAAGGAAGACAAGAAGCGAGAGAAAGAAGAGGAGAAGCAAAAATCAAGGGAGAAGAAAGAGAAGGAGAAGACTGAGAAAGAACGGCTAAAGAAAGAGAAAGAGAAAGCCGAGAAGGAGAAGAAAAAGGAGAAGGGCGGTAAGAAAAAAGACAAAGAGACTGAGGAGAAGAACGGAGCCGCAGCGGCAAAAGATTCAGCCTAATTCCTGCCCCGCACAAGAATGGCGTAATAAAAGGACAACGGCTGTAGACCGGTGAAAAGAGTGAGAGAGACAGAGGGAAAGCGAAACGCCTGCAAAGTCTATTTCATCTCAAGTACTCATTTCACAAGAATAACTGGATCACCGCATCTGCCCCACGTCTCTCGTCATCTCGTCTGCACTGTGCTTTCACCCGACGCCGAGACAGGAAGCAGTTATTACCTTTCGTTTGTTTGTTTTTTTTTGAAGGTGGATATCTGATTGCTGAGATCAACTGTATATTTAATAGTCAATTCTAGTGTACTGGGTGCCATGGTGTACATAGACCTCTAGCGCCACCTGTGCCAGTCCAGCCCCACAATCCCCCTCTGTCCGTCACCCGAGAGGTCTCTCAACCAGAATACCTGAATAAAACTTTCCTGTGGCGAGAAAAGCGAGGCGGTGACTAGTAATAACTTATCTGTGAGTGTTCTGGAGGACCTATTTATTCATTGTACTGTTGAATGTTAGTGTGTGTTTGTGTGTTCTCGTATGTCTGTGCCTTGGCAGTGTAGTGAATCGTGTCACAGTCTCGTGCTGCGGACCGGTCTCGTCTTTCTTCTCTCTTTTCGGTCTCTCAAAGGAGTGGAGGAGCTCAGTTGAACTGGGGAGGGAAGGTACGTTCTCCTTTAAAACAGTGGAAAGAGCCACTTTTAACAGAAAAGTTTGGATATCTAAGTTAACAATTACTAAAAGTGTCAAAGCCTCTCAATCCGACATCAGCCTCACCAAAAATGTGCTTTTGACGCCGAAGAGCTTGATTTCTTTCTCCTTTTCGAACAAGTTGCATCACAAACCGCAGTAAACGTTCTGCTGAGCGTCAGTCACTCCAGATATCTGTGTGGTTTGATGTTAATTATCTCCATGTTGATATGGATGTAGGATTTTAATAAATTTATGCACTGAGGCCTGTTGATTTTCACCACTAACCGATGTAGGGCACTCTCTAATCCAGCTCGCATGACTCCTAAAGTCTGCGCCCACTGTTGGACGGTGCAGCACTGTAGCATTAACCTTTGACCTGTGAAGCCCTTGGCTTCAAGCTGTAATGTTTTGATGTATAAACTATTAATTTAATCGGATGAAACCGTATACTATCTATTACAGCTACTATTAGTCTTGTTTTGAATTAGATTTTTTTTATTTTTCTATGCAAGAGGCCTGGTAGACTGGAACGGCAGTGAGCTCGGTTTTAGGAGAGTGATGTATGTAATCACATTATTTTGAAGCGCTGAAAGTTACTTTTGCACATTCTTCTCCCAACATCCTGAAGAACGAAAACAAGAAAGCAAGCAGTTGTTATTTATTTTAGACTTTTTGTAATCACTAGCTTGTCTAATATTACTGCAGTATTTGCATAATGGGAGATCGTGATTTCATACTGATTATGTCATTCTGAGCTTTTTTTTTTTGTATTATTATTGTTATTGTGTCCCATCGAAGGGGGGTAGTGATCCCAAAGAGATGTGTGAGAGAAGAAATGGATCAATAAATTGTGTGCTAGGCATGTAAACATGTAAAATATAATCCTTAACAAAACCTTCAACTCTTGATGTGAAGTGAACACTGGCGAATCCACCGTAATCCACTGACCCCTCAGTATTATGAATTATTCTGATACATTCACCAGGTGATTGGACCATACTTACTCGATATATAACATTTTCGAAGACTTGAAGTGGATTCTAGGTTGCAGTATGCTAGCCAAATCCTCTGTCGACGTTTTAATGGTGTCTGCTGCGTTTACTGGACTTGTTCAGTCTCAACTGCAGGGGGTCAAGCCTCTGCCTCAACTGTCAGTGGTGCCCTTACTGACCTCAGTGGTCGTCGCTTCCTCTAAAGGCACTACTGTACAAATGGAAAGCAAGCAAATTATGTCTATGCAAATTTTATTTTCCTAACTCTGGGCGCAATGTAGATGTTGACATTTACGTTGTGGCCACCAGGGGGCTCAGACTACCTTCACTGTTGACAGCAGCACTGGAACTGTTGAAGGAAAGTTGGAGTGCGGTGTGTTATTATCCTGAAGAATTGCTCTAAGTTCCAAGCACTAGCATAAAACTGGTTTTGCGCCTGTTGGGCCACCTTCACTAACACCATCTTGTCTGTATTGCCAACCAAGGTGGACTTGAAATGATTTGGACGCTGTGCTCAACTGTAATTAAAGCAAGGCCATCAAGTGTTGGTTTACTAACACTCCTGAGACAGCTGGGACTGGGTGTGAAGTAGTTTGACTTGTCTTATGGATTTCTGCATTGGTAAACATGACCCAATGTGTGTTGTAGGACTGTTGTAAGATTCATTTTAAATCATTTTAATTTTCGTTTTAATGTATTTAGGTTAGTTCTCTTATCCTGTCCTTTGTATGTCTCATGCTTGTTTTTATGTTTACATGAAACCATTTACAGTTGAGAATGAAATAAATTCATAGATGAAGACAGTTGTTCTAAAACTGCAGAAGAGGAAGTTCACAGTGTATTTAATAATTACAGTTGTGATGAATAATAAATCATAATATATTAAAATCTTCTTCAAGGGTGTGTTTCTTTCTATCAATGTAATGGTTTCTTTTTAGCGTCATGGAACTATTGCGAAACAGCGAATTTGTCACATTACAATGAAATTGGGAGGTTTCGGGTTGTTGTCCGGGTTACGTGATTCATGCGTCATGCGCTTCAGAATACATATCCTAAGGGGTTTTCCCTTACGATAACTAAAGGGCGTTGGGTGTCGTTTAATCAAATCTCATTTTTAAATGAGAACTGTATTAAGATTCTTGAATCTACGAATGTTGACCTTACGTGGAAATGTGCCTAATGTATTTTTGATTGCGTCGGATAGACTCCAGAAGCAGAGTTGTCAAGTCCGCCTATAATAGTGGGTATGCACATAATGTCACAGTTTGGTCAGTTACCCGGATGCACGGCCATATTTGAAATACTTGAATGTAAACAACAGCATGGACTGCACAGTCAGTGTGCTACTGTTCTGCTCATTTTTGCTGTTTAACCCACAGAAAAAAACGTGTGCAAGCTGCTAAATCATATAGAGAAGGCACAAACTAAAGTTAATAGGTGGAAAAGGTATGTGCAGCAGTATTAATAAAGATATTAGCCTAATATTTCACCTACCTGACCGAAAATGATAAGGATGAACACGAAGGTTGTCAAGATTCTTGCCCTGGAAATCCTGGTTCAGTTTGGTCAACCACAAACGCCGTTGTTGTTCCTCAGACAGTTTTTGCACTCTTCTCCTTGATTTGTTATAAATTTTGGCAATCTATAGTACTCCAAATATTTTTCCCATTCTGACAGATTGGTACAGCCCAAAACATGACAATAATTGACCATGTCCATCAGCAATAATCAGCAAAAAATGCAAGTTTAATTCGGTTCAGTGGCATTGTTTGTTCATTGCTGCCAATATGGCCGATTGATGACACGTTGTGAAAACTCTATATGTGACTTTGGGCTGTTTTTTGTTAAGATGCTATGTTCACTGTATTCTCCAGTGCATTGATTCACACTCTGTCTGCTCACAATAACCAATCAGTGCAATAATATAAATGCTGTAGCGTAATTCGTCAAAAACCCAACCTCCTCTTCCCCTGCTCCCCCTTACTGAAGATTCACGTAATAGAGGAGTGGAATGACTTTTCTTTTTTTAAGGTAAATTTTGAAATTTTACTGTGTTTTTGTAATGTATTAAACAATCATGAGCTACAATAAAAACAAGTAGGCCTATACTATAAGTATATATACGTTTGGTTAGAATACAATTTATTAGCACATATTTCATAAGCCCACATGTAAATATGTGGTTACAACTCCTTAAAGCTTGTCTTTTTCTCCTTTTACAAATCCAATCCTATCCTTTTTTTTCCTGGAAGAATGGCCACCATTTGTAAATTGTATTATTGTGGCTTCCAGTCTCATCCACGTTCAGCTATTTTTAGCTGTACAAAACAGCACTTGTGCTGCTTGATATAACAAATGATTGTGTCTTACCTTATTTTAATGTATTATCTTAATTATGAACACAAACAGTTTTATTGTTTACTGCACGTTGTTATTCTATTGGTTATTTCAGTATATACTTAAGAGGATTCTGCTCACAGGTCATTGAAGATGAGTGTAGTGCATACCTCCCACTTTGTTGGAGTGGTTTCAGTTCAATATGTTAGAAATATTGCTTATTTATTGGTATAAATAACTGATTCTAAATGATATTAATGATAATAAGTAATTAAATAAAATTGAGCTTGTTTTTTTATTTGTCTCGCGTGAGTCAGTGTGCAGAAGCGTGCACGAAGACTAGAAGTAATGGCGCGAGTTTTTGAGGTGAGACAAATTGCCTTTACCTCTAGTTTACTATTGGAAACTTAATATTCTGTCGACATTTTCTCTCCCTCGTGACATTTAAATATCTTATTTTTCTTTTTCTGCATGTGGAAGAGGGAAAATTCTAGAAGAATGGCGAAAGGGTTTGTTTCGACCAAATGAGGGTACGCGATAAACCCTGACAAAGTGGTCTTGTATAACCATGGTAGGGCTTGATTTTGCTATATTGTCTACATTACAACTCTTAACCAATAAAAACATATAGAGAACGTTTTTTTTCGTTTAAGACCTTAAATATCTACATCAACTTGACGTTTAATTTAATTATTATTTTTAAAAAAGTATGAAAACTTGTATTGGGTTATATGTTAAATCGAAAATTCGCAGTTGTAAACAAAAAGCTTTTTAGTCAGATTTGAACATTTTGGTCTATAAATAAATAGAAAACGAGCCTATAATGCTGCAAATATTACAAACCTTTTGGACTGATGTGGAAGCGAATGTGACGGAGCAGCTATGCTATTATTGCAGTTGTAGTACTGTCATTGTCCAGCAGATAGCATGCTCCCAGTGTGTTTTCATACTGCTGGTCACCCTTGTGATTTACTGCATCAGACCTGCAGTCTTATGTAATCTTCCCTAACTTATATTACCGTCTCAATGCTCTGTAATTACAGATGAGACGGCTTTATCCCACCTATCACACACAGCCAGCAGACACAGCATTACAAAAAGATGTTTTATTCACAGTTTGTGTCTTTTTATTGGTTACAGAAGAGTTTCTGACAGAGCAAAGCAGGCCCAGATGCAGAAAGCAAAAGGGTAAATTAAAAAAAAAAAAAAAACATGGACAGAGAAATAGCGAAGAGGAGGGGAGAGAGGGAGTGAAGAGGATATGTTTTCTTTCAGTCCCCACTCTCCTCTCTTCCTTGGACGGTCTGTCTCTCTCACTCCCTCCGTGATAAGCTGAGCATCACTTTTAGGAGGCCAAGCTCTCTCGGTACAAAACCCTCATTTTCTCTTTCTTTTTAGTCAACTATCAGGCGAAAGAAGCAAGAACGATGACTGGTTCCTCTATTATAGAGTGAGATCACTCTATCTTGCCTCTTTTTCCCTCAGAATGAGCACTCTTCCACATTTATCTAGTGAAAAGCTATGGATGCCTTCAACCCTCAATACAGCAGCAGAAGATGCAGCAACTTACATGCGTGAGAGGTGGTCATGGGTAATGAGTGAGAAACAGAGAGAAAGAGAGAGTATGTGAGAGATACAGAAATCATGTTCATTTTATTGAAAACAATCCCATATTCCCACTTGACAGACACCGTGGTCATGAGCCTCTCCACCCTCCCAATTCTTCCTCAGCGAGACAAGTCTTTGGAGAAATGGAGAGAGTAAGTGCTTGAGAGTAACAAAGATGATGGAAAGGAAGAAAGGAAGGAGGAAGAAACACAAAGTAAGAGAAGGAGGACAGAGAACAGACTGGGAGAGTAAAGCAGTGAGGGATGCACGTTCATCTCTTCATTTTTCTGTCTTGTCTCCACGACCGTTTACTCCTCCTTCTCCTCTCCGTGTGTGATGACGTAGCAGATGTTCTTGTAGTCAACATTGCCAGCAACATCTGGGGGGAAGGCGGCCCACAGATTCTTCATCTAGTGGATGAACAACAAAGAATTTGGATTAAATAAACATTAAGAAATTTTGAAAGTTTTAGAGACTTTATCTATTCCAGAAAAACAGTTTGAAGTTGCAATGAAATGGAAATAGTGACATATTTTATTTTATTTCTCCGTATTGTGTACATCCAAATGAAATGGATGATTAAAGAAGATCTGAATGAGAGCTTGAGGTTGATTGTAGAAAAGGGGCAGAGTTTAATTGGACTAATTGATTGGAAAAGTCCAGCATACGTCACTAGACGGAAGTTCACGGGAAGGTCGAGTTATGACATTTTGATAAAAAATGACAAGCTCAAACAAACGTGAAACATATGCATGGATAAAACATTCACAATAAGATTGATAGAAGAATTGTAAAACTATGAAGAGCAACGTGTGATCTCACCTCCTCTGCGGAGAACCTGTCGCACTGAGTGGTCAGAAGCTCCTCAAGGCTGGAAACAGAGAAAACGAATAGCAGTCAGACATGGAAACGTAATTTGTTTGCATGTGGAAATGAAGAGTGACTTAATATCGGCTTACAATTGCTTCTTGATGAAGCCAGTGCCCTCTGGGTCCAGGACCTTGAAGGCAGACACAATGACGTCTTCGGGATCAGCACCTTTCAGAGACACAGAGAGTGAGTTACACTGACTAAATACAACAGTGACTGGAAAACCGAAGAGAAGACAGACTTTTGCATACCCTTCAGCTTCTCTCCGAACATGGTGAGGAAAACAGTGAAGTTGATTGGGCCGCTGGCTTCCTTGATCATGGCTTCCAGCTCCTCATTCTTCACGTTCAGCTGGCCTACAGAGAGACACTCAGATGGTGAGCACACATTCATGGATATACTTAACAAAGGACACAAGGGACACAAGACATAAACTCCTCACCCATTGAGGCCAACACGTCCCTAAGGTCGTCTTTGCTGATGATACCGTCTCTGTTCTGGTCAATGATTGTGAAAGCCTACGTGCACAGGACAAAAAAAAAGACAAGTGCATTGTTACAAGTGGAAAACCAATGACTAAAGAGTCTACTTAACAAGAAATCTTCCCCTTGTAGCTTTTTTCCTCTCTTCCTTGACAGTAGTAAAACGTCCTTCTCAGTCACATGAAACTCAAGAAGGGGCATGAGTAGCAGCAGCTGCTAACTTCCACCTGGCCCCCACAGAGAACCTCGCTGATCCTTCTTTCCATCTGGGAGACGTGTTAAGTCAATCCCAACTGTAATGTCAGACATTCCTGAAGAGGCACTTGAGAAGGCTGTATCACTTATTAATAAACCATTCAAACCACTTCACATCCTTACTTAGCTCAGACGCACACGCTAGCCTGACGCTAATTCCAGTCACCTCACCCATAAAGCATGTGCTTACAAATTTTTTCTGGTATTTCTTTATCATTTCCAGGCCAACTCTGAAATCTAATGGACATTAAATATTCCTTTCCTGCAACTACCTCAAGGCCCCTAAGCATAATCCTCATTAACTATGTTTTATCTCCACTTTCCTTTCTCTTTTATCTTGTCCAATATCCATCATATGTTTCACATTAATTCTTTCTGTCCCTCTGGCATGCACTATGACGTTCAGCTGCCGTCCCACTGGGATCAGGAGGGTCTGACAAATGGGAGGGCAGAGAAGAAGAAGGCTGTGGCATTTTTTATTTTTTATTTTTGGATATTAGCAGACAAGACAAAAGACTAGTTGATGTTAATCTGTTGACTCAATCCAGTTGCTGTACCGGCCATCAAACAAGCCTGAAGATAACAGAATTTGATCTTATTAGGAGTATAATTCAGAAGCAACTGGTAATTTGTTGCACTGAACTTACGTCTGGTAACATTTACACCAGAAATCTCATTTGGACTTTGATAATACGTGATACAGTGAAAGAATGTAACTAGATAACGACCTAGAAATATGACGTCTACTAAGTACCAAGTTATCTGACGCGGGCAAATTGGTATGCTTGTTGTAATTATTACAAGATCTAAAAAAAATATTTACCTCTTTGTACTCCTGAATCTGGCTCTGCTCAAACATGGAGAAGACGTTGGAGGAACCCTCTCCTCCTCCTGCCCTCCTCTTGGCCTTCTTGGGTGCCTAGAATAAGAAAAAAATGCACATTTTTTCTGTGTTGTTGACAAAAATAACAATAACATAATTTAAAAAATAGAAAATCTGACACATTGCAGTGCCACACAGTTTAGGGACACGAGACTCTCATTCATAAGACGTTTAAACACGTTTATTGTTAATAAAACCCTGTTCAGCTAGATTACTAGCTAGTAAACTCGCTTTTACATGTGATATACATCCACATAATGAGGTTCAGTAGCTTTACATTAGTACATTATGTTTCTAGTGAAACGTGCAATATTCTATATTTTCTTAATTGCGTAAAATTACAAAAAAATCCCATATTTCATGGGAAGTGAAAGCAAAAATGCTCAGTTTAGTCCTGGTTCCAACAACACAGAAAGAACAGCTTCAGAAAAAGCCCAGTTTATCATATCCTGTTCACAGTTAAGTCCGCAGTTCAATTATCCAAGAATCGGACGCTGATTCAAAATGCAAGCTTTCTTCCATTCAACCCTGCTGAGACTGAGGCATTATGTCCTTGTGTCCACCTGTGGCCAGGTAACATCTAAGGTTCAGGTTACTCACCATGCTGAGACGGTATGTGTGAAGTCTAAGAAGCTCAAGAAGTGAAGACTGAAGCCGCGTAGTGACTTGCTCCTGGGGGGCTTATATACTGCCGAAGGCCCCTTGCTAATTATAGATCCAACCTTAAGTGTGGCTTGGGAAAAAGACAGAGGGAAGAAATAGAGACAGGGAAAACTATGAAAGGGGAGAGAGATGAGGTAGGGGTAAAGTGATGAAGGAACACAGGGTGGGATGCACTATCATCTTACAGTGCTCAGAAATAGCGATTGGAGTCTTGGAATGGGATGAATCTGATACTGATGGCAGCAGTCTGCGTGTCTCACGTAGACTAATAAGGACATGGAGACGTAAGGGACTGCTTGAGCTACGCACAATCGCATAACTCAAGCAATTTGAAATGAATGCTCTGTAATCGTAGACGCCGAGGGCGACTTGCCTCCCACACCTATATTTAGATTAGTGGCGGATCAATATTTGCTTTTCAGTATTACATCTGAATCCTGCGGTTGGGGTGGGGGAGGTTGCAATAATTGATGTAAATCCTAAGATTTTTTTTTTGAGCCAATGATTATCTTCTTCATATATGTGTACATGCCCCCATATGATATATAAGAGGCCTCCGAGACGTCTTAACCCTTGCCATCTTGTCACCTCTTTCCAAATCAGCCCTAATCAAAAATAGGTTTTAATGCCTTTCCTAGTATAGTGATGGCATAAGATTTAGGTCCAAGTCCCCCCACCTCGCCCCGCCACATGGCCATGCCCAAATTCAGCACTGGCTCTCTCTCCAAGGAGCTCTTTGACCTCGCTCTGTCACTCTGCAGTCACTCCAAGGTGCGGTTAGTGATGGCGCAAGGAAAGCTGCTCAGTGTATGGGCACGCGATTATCATCTTTTCTTTCAGTTTGAGACGATCTGCATAATGCACAGCCCAGTGAAGGCTTGACATGGAGACAGGGAAGGGAAATCTGAGGCTCAATACAGGTCCTTTTGGAAAGGCGGGGGCAGTGGACAGCTGAGAGTGACCAAAATAGCAAAACAAACTTGTCTGCTCCTTGAGCTCTCCTTTTCTTCTCTGTTTAACCCATCTGTCACTTCCTCAGCCAGTTCTAGAAACCCCACAGTTTGTTTGGCGTTCCTTTCCTCTTTTAGCCTCATTTGATGCCTTGTGAGTCTGTCCCTTAGGTGTTTTGTTCGCCTTTCTAGATCATTGTTCATTTCAGCAATGTTTTTCTGTAGAGTAGCTGAACTGGACTTATTAACAGAGTAGCATTTTTACGGAGCGGTTCTTAGATGCTTTAAAATCATAAATAACTAATAGTATTACTAATACATGTATGCGTAATACTGTATTCATTAGTAATGATTTAAAAGGCAACATCGACAACTCCTGCAGTCATTGAAGAAGCAGCTGAATGATTAGACGGGTTCTCAAATTAGATATGCTATAGCCTATGCTATATTAATACACCCCTCCTTTAACTATATATGGTGGAACAGCATTCATATAAGAGTGATCAACAGGGAGGGGAAGGAAGGTCTAGGTTAGAGGAAGTGTAGGCCCTGAGATGAGATATTTCATTTTTTTAATGCATGTTTACTATAGACCCTTTTTAAGTATGTCTGACTGATGACTGATCAGGATGTGTTTACACCTGTGATTTAGTATGGTCATAGGGTGGCCTAAAGGCCAGTTTGTCAGTCATCTTTGTTTTGTTTATGGACTGTCAAAGTGTACATGTCTATACGTACGGTACATGTTAGGTGTAACATGATCTACTCTGACATGTATCGTCAAAGCTGTTTATCACAGCAGAGATGACTGGAATCCGGATGGGGTGAAAAAGGCCACATCGTCGCTGTAGGGGTTTGACATACCTGCGGTGTGTGGAGGTTATGGTTGAAATGAGAAGCTTCATGTTGCATGTAACACTTAAGGTGTTTGTAGTGTTTTGTCAGAGCTCTGATGTACATCACAGAATCTCCATAAAATTGAATCATTATACTAACCACAATTGACCTTTCGCTGGGAGTTTGACTGACAGGCGATCCTCGATGTTTCGCCATGAAAAAGGAAGTTGTTATAATTTAGATCTGCTCCAAACTTCACCTGTTCAATAAGAGGCCTGTCCTGAAGAGATCTAAAGGACAATATTCAGTTATAATCATAGCGCCACCTGTTGGCAACAGGATATGTCATGCTTTGCGCTAACTCGAACATACCATGTTCAATCTGCACCAAACTTCATATGTTTGATAAAAGTGCTGGCCTAAAGACATCTTCATGCCAATATCCAGTTATAGTCATAGCACCACCACCTGGCAGCAGGAAGTTTGGCACATATAAATGACTTGACATATTCCTTTTATATTTACCACTTTAAATGAATATTGCTCACCCTTCGCTGTTTTCCTGCAGCCTCCAGGTGGTGGTGAGCCTGGGTGCGAGGGCCCTTTCAACTATTGTCTGAATTTCTTAAAAAGTGACAAAATTTGAAAGCTGAGACTTTGTTTTATACCAGAAGTGATCTGAGTTGTCTTGTATGTCGGTGTGTTGTTAGTTTCCACTTCACCGCAATGTGTTTTTCACTGCGTGAGAGCATGTGGCATGAGAGTGCCGTGGCTTGACGGACATAGCAACAGTAATGAAGCGGAGCGGGTCTTTGCAAAGGATTAATATCTGCCTATCCACCTTATTCCTTACACCTTATGAGACTTCCGGTTCATTATCCGCTATAGAGAAATAATGAAAAGAATAACAACGTGCAGTAAACGGTAAAACTGTTAGCACTATAAACCAGTGTGTTCATAATTAAGATAATACAAGATAATTTCTCACAAATTCAAGCTTATATCTCATATTTCTGACTTTGTAACTCAATTTAACTTATCAATTTCGAGTTTGTCAATATATAAACTCATGATTTTGAGCCGAGATAAAAGAGAGAATGACAAGGTGATTTTCATCAGAATTGTGAGATATAATCTCGGAATTGCAAGAATAAAGTCAGAATTCTAAAATATAAACTCAAATGTACAAATGTTTTTTTTTTTTTTGTTTTGTTTTTTAATTCTTTTATTCCATGGCCTCCATAGACTGCTACTTAAAAAACTGTCATTTATTGCCACCAGATAGGCTTCGCCCACAAACACCAAATTGGTCTATACTAATTGTTTGTATTACATCTGCTCACAACCTTTAAAGAAGAATTTGCCCACATTCATTAAAAAAAAAAATAAATAAATAAAAAATAAAAAATAAAAAAAACAGAACACTAGGGAACACTCCATTTTTTTTTTTAAAAATAGGCTCATTTTCAAAAGAGTGTTCTTTTAAGATCTTAACAGAACAATTTATTGGGACTTTTATTCTAATTTGATTGATAAAATAAAACAAAAGCTCACAATAAAAATTGAATTAAGTACAATAAAATGTATACTAACATACTAAAATCAAACAATCCTACTGATTAAAAAAACGTTCTTACTGATACTGTGCAATATGCAGTGCTGAAATATAGACTTAAAATGCAACTTATTAAAATTACTATTTAATTAAACTCATTTGTACAGAATTGATTATAATATACATTAGAGAATAAATACTAGATAAAACAATCAAATGTTCTCTCAATAAATCAACAAAAAGCATCAAATCATATGTATTATAACACAAAATTGATCTATATTAAATTAAGACAAAGCATTGAGCATGATGGTCATAGAAACAGTGAATATACAAAACATTTACACAATAAAACACGTCCAACATTACTGATAACATCCATGTATAATTATATATAGGACATTATATAATATCAGATGTGAAGCAACTAGTAAAGCTGTGCCTGAAGCAAGGCTGAATAAAGGTAGTATGACAGCTGGTAAAGTGCAGTGCCCTCTGGTGACCTACAGTATAAAGAGCTGCACTTCTGAAATGCTTAATGCATACAAACTTTACAGTTTATTTTGATGTTTACCAATATGACTGTAACATAAAAACTGTTACTTTTTAAATAATTTGTTTAAAGATCCAAATACGTTGAGTGAACTAAAAACTAAAAGGAAAAAGGCACGTCTTACATCCCTAAAGAACTGAGGTGTTGTGAAAGAGGAAGAATAGAAAGGGCGTGTATTTCAGTTTGTTTATGAAACCTCCTGAACTGTGTGAAACGAGTTCGGTAAGGCAGAACTAAACAGCCACCCGTGTTGCCCTCTTCACAAGATCATATTTTTAAAAGATTTAACAATAAATTAAAAATTAGTTATTATCATCACGCACTCACAGCTCTACAACTAACATGTATTATCTAATCAAACCTCATTTAACAGTATCCGAAGTACTTTGGATCCAATATGAACTTTGTATTGTAAATGTCTGCACATAGATGGGGGTAAAGCTACTTGTGGTTTGGGTCTTTTTTGTGACAATTAGAGTGAGAAGGAACTAAGCTGAGAGACCACAGAGAGGAAATGAGAAACCATACCAAAAAAGCAACAAGATCAGTGTTAGTCAGACTCAGTATTAATCTGCATACCTTCATCAAGATTAAAAAAGACAGCGGGATTCTTCTAGTACAGTATCACATTTACTGCATCCTTAAAGCATTCATCAGTCTATTGCTTTAGAACAGGATTTACCATTTAGGCGACAACCTGAACAAATGCATATATATGTGATAATCTAGCCAAGATCAATAAGGTCCTCCGCAGCATATCCCACTTCCCCACGCTTCTTCTTCAGCCAATCAGCTCTAAGTTGCTTAATCTCTTTTCCATAATACTCATGCAGTTTACTAAAATCTTCCAAAGGATCAAAGTTCACAACAGGCCACTCCCCATAAGATGGTGACGGACCATTTAAGGGTGTGACGTGGGCATTTCTCTTGGGCCAGAGCTTTGGAGATCGCTTATTGGTAGTCTTGAATTGAATAGGAGGTGCATGAAGACTATAGCTGATGGGTCTGTTCGGCACGGATGGAGTTGGTATGGAACTGGTGCTGTAGCTCCGCCCATCTCGGGGCACTATGGATGTCCCATGTATGAAAAAGGGTTGTCCTGTGTTCCAGGAAGCCATTATCTCATTGGGTGTAGAAGTCACTGCAGAGGTCTGGATGGAATCACAAAGGTCTTTGTCTCTTCTAGCTTCTGTTTTGTTAAGAGCATGAAAAAGCACAATCAGACATGTTGACTGTGTTCAAGCCAGACACAGAAAACACATATAGATGAACGCACCTTTGTAACGTCTCTCCAGGTCTCTGACTATCATGGAAAGGTAAATGTGACTAGCGCAGAACAGAGCACCGATCCAGCTCTCCTGGCTGAGATGGTCATCAGCGGCTAGTCTATACGTGCGGAGGCCCGGTCCGGTGAACACCAAAGAGAAACAGAATTGACCATCCGCCTCACACGCTTGCACCATGCAGCCCTCCAGAACAATCACACCCAACAGGTTACGATCGCCTGGACGCTCCTGGTAAAACAGCAGATTCCCCTTCAACACAAACCAGCGGCGGAGATAAGTGGTGTTCCTCTCTCTCTGCAAAAAAAAAAAAGTGGTAATAGTTCAAACACAGGTCGGACGAGGAAGTCATTGCAGTTACGACTAATGATTCTACAGTGTACAGGACAGAGAAACGCTGAAGATGTATGATATATGATATATTCTCAACCTGAATTAGTGTCGCTAATTAAGAAATTGCCCAAAGGCATGCTTTTAATAAATGTCTATCAAATAAGTGTAACAGCCCTGTTTCTCCAGTGGTGCAATTTACAGATAGGGAGGGTGGTTTATATTTAGTTTGTTCTAAAATATTGGTAATTGAACAGATTATTATTAGAGGTCATTTGAAATGACTATTTAATTACTGAATCATATAGTCCTGCTTGCCATCAGAGTTGGGGCTAACGCATTACAAGTATCGTGAGTTACGTAATCAGATTACTTTTTTTCAGGTAACTAGTAAAGTAACACATTAGTTTTTTATTTTACAAGAAAATATCTGAGTTACTTTTTTTAAATAAGTAATGCCAGTTACTTTGTTTCCCATTTATTGATTGAAAGCTCTTCTGCCCCCATGTTGACAGAAATCGGAAGTAAGATGTTACTTTAGTTCTAGACTAAATGTGCACATGCATTAATTCACTTACAAAAAACTAAGTATTTGTCAAAATGAACAAAAACAGTGAAATGCAACTTAGAATATGACGCAGATCTACACTAATTAAATATGTTAAATAATACAAATATCCTTTATGTATTTAATCACATTTTATTAACCAGTGTCTTTGCTGTTGGCCTTCGATGATCCAGTTCAACCATAATAAGCTAAAATTACTCAAGAAAAACTACCATTTGTTCTCCTTTTTTTTTATTGCTGAAGAGTGTTGAACTCTCTTCTTCTGCGGGTACTGTAAAGCACTTTTCCTTAAGCGTAAGGCTTATTCATTTCACTTTTTGGTGTGAAAGGGCTTTTACATTTGCCAAAAATAGAACTTTTTAAATTTAAAAAAAAGCAAGCCCTGCCCAGATTTAAAAAGTAATGGAAAAGTAACGCAATGCTAAGTAATGTAATTAGTTACTTTTTAGGGAGTAACGCAATATTGTAACGCATTACTTTTTAAAGTAACTTGTCCCCAACACTGCTTGCCATTATTATCTTTACTTTTATCTTATACTTATCTTTACGTTTATTTGAAATTGTACAATAACCTAAAAATTTAAAGAAGTCTCTTCTGCTCACCAAGCCTGCATTTATTTGATCTAAAATACAGCAAAAGCAGTAATATTGTGACATATTTTTACTATTTAAATAACTGTTTTCTATTTGAATATATTTTAAAATCTAATTTATTCCTGTGATCAAAGCTAAATTTTCAGTATCATTACTCCAGTCTTCAGTGTCACATGATTCTTCAGTAATCATTGTAATATGCTGATTTGCTGTTCAAGACACATTTGTTATTGTTGTTGTTGTTATTATTATTATTATTATTATTATTATCAATATTTAAAACAGATGAGTAGTTTTTCAGGATTCTCTGATGAATAGAAAGATCCAAAGATCAGTGTTTATCTGAAGAAAAAAGCTTTTGTAAGATTATACACTACACCATTCAAAAGCTTGGAGTCCGTATAATTTTTTTTTTTTTTTTTTTTTTGCAAAACAATTGTAATTAATACTTTTATTTAGCATGGATACTTTAAATTGTTCAAAAGTGAGAGTAAAGACATTTATAATGTTACAAAAGATTTCTATTTCAGATAAATGCTGAACTCTAAAATCTACTCGGCTGTTTTCAACATAATAACAATAATAATAATAAATGTTTTTTGAGCAGCAAATCAGAATATTAGAATGATTTCTAAAGGATCATGTGACTGGAGTAATGATGCTAAAATTCAGCTTTGAAATCACAGAAATAAATTACATTTTAAAATATTTTTAAATTGAAAACAGTTCTTTTAAATAGTAAAAATATTTCAACATTTTACCGTTTTTGCAGTACATTGGATCAAACAAATGCAGGCTTGGTGAGCAGAAGAGACTTCTTTAAAAAAAAACATTAAAAATCTTACTGTTCAAAAACTTTTTTAAATGGTAGTGTAAATCTGTTTGCTTTTCTGTAAAGGGCTCTATAAAACGACAAAGAAAACAAAGTCTGTAATGCATTATGAAGAAGATAAGATGTATAAGATAAAATGTACTTCACTGTCCTGTGCACTCAGGAAACAAATCTGACAGCCGGGCAGTTTTACTCGCAACACTCTCTTAAACTAGTTCGATTCAGGCTTTTCTTTTTCAAACTAGCATTCTAGATTAGTTTAATAATATCTGGATAAACTGACAAATCCTTACCTTTTTGTAGAGGTATCCCTCTTTATCGACAGGTGAAGTGCAGGACAGGTAATGGGTTAGTATCTTCTCATGGATCTTCATTACAACGCCACCTGGCGTACAGCCGTGTCCTGGAAGTGAGCTTTACATGAACAGAAATTACAACCCAAGCATAAATAAAATTTGCCATAGTCATTCTGTTTTTTTTTTTGTTTTTTTTTTTTTTTTTTTTTCTAAAGTTTTTTTTAGAACAAAAACAAAACAAAACAAACTAATAATAATAAAAAAGAAAGTTAGTTATAAGTATATCTAGTTATAAGTATGAAATCAAACGGGAATAACTTGTCTATCCGGTTCACGCGGTGTCTGTCACTGTCAGTGTGCTAGACATCCACAAATATATTGCCACGTAAATATTATGCGCTTTGTAAAAGGATAAACCAGGAGACGGTGGCAAAGAATTGTGACCGGAACACTGACAGACAGGCAGGGTGTTTGTCAGGTGCAGCGACTTACTTTTATCAATGTCTTTCCGCTGATTTATCGTGGGTATCCGTACATTTTTAGTGGAAAGCTCCTCAATCCGGTCAAATCGTATAAAGAACAGAATGATATTATAAGTTTCGCATTAACAGCGCGCACCCTCACACTGGTCTTGCAAGTGTTGAAATATAAATAACACGACCCACTTCCTGGTAACAAAAGCCGATGTCCTATTCTCTTTAGACTTCATGATGAAACAGCAGCGACATGTGCGCCTTCACAGCCCCAGCAAACATTAATCAATTTATCAATGGGAAGTAAAAATAAGGGAAGTAAACGCATATAAATAAATAAAAAAGAGATAATCTGCATATTATTGATTCGTGTTTCTAATTCAGGCTCTCATTAAATATTTACTGGATACATTATATCAGAACAGCGCGTTTCCAAAGTGGTGGTTTTTCCACAGTTTCTGCTTCTCAAATGCACCTTTCTGTATTTGGTTTCTATAGAGGCGCATTATATTTACAATAAAAAGGTTTTTCTTTATCCAAAGTGGGAGTGGTCCCAAAAAGCATACAAGCAAGTGGCTTGGTTAGCATTACATACTCATCTAAAAGTAACAGAACAATAATTTAGAAACGTAAAACAGCAGGTTTTTGTAGAATTTCCAAGCAGAGGAAGTGATAGACGTGAGGTCACAGAAGTGCCTTAATCGCAATGGACGTCATTCAACCGCTTCACCTTCAGATGGCGATAGAGATTCGGACAGAATCTCACGAATGACGTTGTTCCGGTTTTAGTTTGCTTGAATGGCGCAGCGGGGAGAATAACATCCAGGTAGCTAAATATTTTACCATGTGTTTTACCTTTTTGGTTTTGGTTTACAGCTGAGTAGACTGTTAAGTGTGTATCTAGGTCGAGCCGAAGTTTATTTTACATGTCTTTTGAAAAACGTTATGTTAGCTAACGTTAGCTGGCAGACGCTCCGTTCTGACGCTCGCAGCATTAGCTTGAGCATTGCACAGCAGTGGTGTATGTAAATACTGAACAGTTAAATGCGATACTACTTGACCAATCTTTGTTTGTGTTAGGTTATTTTATTTTGTAAATGTGCATTAAGTATAGGCCTAATTCTTTAATATCTCGTTTTTGATCGAGTTTACTATGTAGGCAAACAGTTATGTGCCCTCTAGTCAACTGCTATTAGTTTGGTTTCCTATGAAGTCACTCTATTGGATTTAAATCATAAACCACTCCATGTGTACAGATTTCATGAATTCAGTCTGTTGTGTAGTCTCAGCTTTATGTTAATAATATAAAACTTTAAGAGTTAAACTAGATGACTACACTGTACAAACACAATTAAACTTAATGTTGGCTCATGTAAGTCAAATGTCTTATATCTCTTTTAGCATGTCGAAAAGGAAAGTGACGTTTGAGGATGGAGATGGGGAGATTACTTTGGAAGATGTTCCAAAGAAGAAGGTTGGTTCCTTTTAACTCCTTTAAATAATAATAGTGTACTGTTGTTACCATGCATATTGTTATTCTGATGTAATGGATTGAGCAGTACTGTGAATTCCCATGCTCTGTCCTGCTCTTTTTTACAGATTGTTGAAGGTGTGAGTGGCCCAGGGTCCAGATTTAAGGAGAAACACTCTTTGGACAGTGATGAGGAAGACGAAGGAGAGGATGGAGAAAACGACAGCAAATATGACATCCTTGCCAGCGACGATGTGGAAGGTCTGTGAAGAATAATTTTGGCCTTTCACTTTTTTCTTTTCCTCTACACCTTTGTAGTGCCTGCTGCTGTTAGATTGTTTATAAGGCTCAAAAAATCAGAGAAAGGACACAATCACTAGATTTGCTTGTATTTTATTTACGTTACTTAAAATATTATTCGTGTTCCACATTCTTTGTGTTTACAGGTCAGGAAGTGGCAACCATTGACTATGATGAGGGTGTACGCATCACCCCTTTTAATCTCGTCGAGGAAATGCAGGAGGGACACTTTGATTCAGAGGGAAACTATTTTGTCAACAAAGAGAAAGATATCAGAGACAACTGGCTGGACAATATCGACTGGGTACATTTTATTGCATACATTTCGAGAATTGCTTTATAATCTAAGCTCAAAGGGAACCCTGGGTGTTAAGGTTTGTATGGCTTAATATAACATAAATGGTGTCTCTTGCTGAAATATTAAGTAGGAAAATCATGAACTATTTACTTTATTTAAAAAAATCCACATTGTTTTCTACATATTTTGGACTATGGGGGTGCTATTATTTTAATTACGTAAAACCATTGCACTTGGTGAGCTACTGTTGCTATTTTTACCGCAACACAACTCAGAAAATAAAATGCTGATGCAATGATAGCAGCTACTGAAAGAGCTTACAGGTGGTCATGGATATAAGCATAGATGTAAAACCAAATGCTGTACCATTGATTTACCCCACAAAGAGTCTAAATGCGAGTCTTAATATTATTTACATTATATTAAGCCATACAAGTCTTAATACCCAGGCTTTCCATTTAAAGTTGAAATACTTGTGAAGTGTTTTCCTTAACCACACTGCATCTCTTCACACAGGTGAAGATAAAAGAGCAGCCTGTGAAAAAGAAAAAAGGCCTTGCAGCTAAGCGGAAGAGAAGAATTGGTGATGAGGACGAAGCAGAAGAGGAGATAAAGCGTGAGGAGCAGCGTAAAGACAGCGAGGAGGATGTGGAGGAAGAAGAGGAGAAAGCACCCGCAGAAGACCCTCTGGCTACGTACAGCCATCATCAACTGACAGAAGCCATCATTGAGCTAATGCTGCCTGGAGAAACAGTGGCTGCTGCTCTGAGAAGACTTGGTGGTCTTGGAAGACAGAAGAAGAAAGGGAGACTGAGAGAAGGAGAGGAGGAGAAAAAAGAGACTTCGAACAGAGACGCTGATAAACTGGACAAACTGACAGCATTGGCGGATAGACTGGTGGGGATCGGAGAATTTGAAATTTATCAGCAGACTTATGAAAAGCTGGCCTACAAGCTGAAGGGGATGACTAAAGGAAAGGCAGCCAAAATACTAGGGGATGACGAAGATGAAAAAGATGAGCTAGACATGTTTGCTGATGAGTTTGATGAAAAGCATGGTGATGAAAAAGATGAGGATAAAGACAACAGCAGAGGTGAATGATTGGACGAAGATGTGGCATGATAAGATTAACTTTTATTTGTAGTAGTGTAGTAACTTTTTTTTTTTTTTTATTTATTTATTTTTTTTGGTCACTGTCACAAATAATGAGTCTTGAAAATTGCCAGTCGACTTAGACCCCTTAGTTATAACGGTCATATGATCTGTGCTTCTCTCTAGTGAATGATGAGGTCATGTGGGAGTACAAATGGGACAATGAGGAAAACTCTGAGCTGTATGGGCCCTTCAGCAGCCAACAGATGCAGGTAAGACATTATCAGTGCTTTAATATGAAACTTTGCAGAAGTAATTGACAGATTATTTATTTATTTTTTATTGCTTAAAGGTGTTGTGTGTGTGTGTGTGTGTGTGTGTGTGTATATATATATATATATATTTTTTTTTTTTTTTTTAATTTATTTATTTATTTATGTATATATTTATGTGTGTGTGTATACACCCAGTCAAACGTTTTTGAACAGTAAGATTTTTAATGTTTTTTTTTTTTTTTTTTTTTTTTACCAAGCCTGCATTTATTTAATCCAAAGAACAGCAAAAACAGGAAAATTTTTAAATATTTAAAATAACTGTTTTCTGTTTGAATATATTTAAAATGTAATTTATTCCTGTGACTTCAAAGCTGAATTTTTAGCATCATTACTCCAGTCACACAATCCTTCAGAAATCATTCTAATATTCTGATTTACTGCTCAAAAAACTTTTATTATTATGTTGAAAACAGTATTATTTTTTAGGTTTCTTTGATGAATAGAAAATTCAGAAGAACAGCATTTGTCTGAAACAGAAATCTTTTGTTACAAAAGTTTTTTATTTCAGATAAATGCTGATCTTTGGGTCTTTCTATTCATCAAAGAATCCTGAAAAAAAAAATAGCACCGAGTAATTTTTTTTTCCTGTTTATTTGATGTCACAGTGCTTTTAATTATATTAAGGACAAACTCTCTTTCTCAGTTTTTTCTCTTTTTTCTTTTTTTGAAGTATTTTGAGAAAAAGAAGTGTATTAAATATCAGCATTTCTTTTATTCTAGGACTGGGTGGATGAGGGCTACTTCAAGGATGGAGTTTACTGCAGGAGGATCGACCAAGAGGGTGCCCCGTTCTACAACTCAAAGAGAATAGACTTTGAACTTTATATGTGATCTGTTGATGAATTATGTTGCTGATTTTATTTCATTTTTCTTCTGCCTGAGAAGGCTTCTCAGAATAATTGTTTACTCTGCAATAATTGTCTTTGTCATACATACACACATACACTAGTATGTGCACCTGTGTTTGATACATGATGTGTTTTAAAATAAAGACTTTATGGCTGGATCCAACCTGGTGTTCTGGCTGATGTTACAGCTATTCTGACTCATACATGTTTACCAGACATACAATTTTAAAGAGTGCCGCTATTTTTGTTACAAGCGAGATTCAATACACAAACCGCGGGGCTCTGCAAGAGCCAATAAAAGCTTTTAAGTTCACATAGGGACAAAGACGGATGTTTGTGGCCTCGCAATTGGTTGCATTTCTCCCTCCTGAAACCCAATTGGTCAATACGTTGACGCTGCACATGTCTGATTGGCTGAAATGGTAGACTTTACCCGAGGGGTGGGACATGTCATACTTTGCGAGGTTCTAATTGGTTCTTTGTCAGACCGGGAACGCACTCGCGCCGAATGATAGGTCTGAACAGTCAGTGCAATGGTGAAACTCGGGCGCCGTCCGGCATGGAAATGTCACACAAACATCGGTGTTTTAGAAACAACGCCTAAAGGAGATGCACTCACAGCCTCACCGTACGTTTCCCCTCAAACGAATTTAGGTTAGTGTGCAGTATATTTACATCATTTACTTCTGTGTCTGAAGTGCAAGATAGTAAAATACCCTTTTAACACAATGTATTTTGACGGGTTTGTGCGTAGATAGCAGCATAGCTCAGCTAGCCGCAATTTACGTCGACGACGTACACAAAACCACACCAGTGTCTTGAAACTTAAATTTCTAATAAAGCGACTGCTGAGCAGCATTTTTAATGACTGTAACTCCCGAAGAATTATTATGGGTGCATCTTTTGTGTTTTGAGAATTTAGGTTAGGAATCTGTTTGACTGCGGTTATGGTTTGTTTTTCCGCTAAAATGTATGTCTGAGATACGAGACTGCTGTTGTTTGATCTCTTCTCGGTAAAGTAGTGCTGAATGTCGAGTCGGTTAACCGCGCGGTTAACTATAACAGATTAAAACGATGAGGAAATTTGTAACATTTCTGTCAAGAAATCTAATTGCATACTAAGTTTGATCTCTAAGCAACATATTAGAAGACACATTCTGCTGATTTTCAACGCTGTGCTGAGTGTTGTGAAGAGCTCAGTGTGATGTGTAGTTTGCAAGTTAAGTTTCTTTTCGCGAGTATTAGCACGTTAAATGTGTGATCCTGACAACAGAATCGCATTGAATCAAATAGAGACAATATTATATTCTCACCGTGCACATCATCAATGTGTGATAGCCAATTAAAGGTTTAGATTTCTTTTCGAGTAAGATTTCCTTTTAGAATTACTATTATTATTACTATTATATTTTTTTGCTATGCGTTTGTTGTGTTGCCGTTTTGATAGATTGATAATTCAGCAGGTGAAATAAAGCGTACTCGCGATTCAGCACTGGTGCATTCACAGCCCTACACCTGTTATTACATCATTCAGTGGTCCTGAATGAGTAGATTTGATAAGGTTATATATATATATATATATGTCAGGCAAAAGGTTTTGGACATTAAGATTTTTAATGTTTTTTTTTTATTTATTATTATTTATTTATAAAGAAGTATCTTCTGCTCACCAAGCCTGGATTTATTTGATCCAAAGTACAGCAAAATATTTTTACAATTTAAAATAACTGTTTTCTATTTGAATATATTTTAAAAGTAATTTATTCCTGTCATCAAAGGTAAATTTTCAGCATCATTACTCCAGTCTTCAGTGTCACATGATCCTTCAGAAATCATTCTAATATGCTGATTTGCTGTTCAGGAAATTTATTATTATTGTCAATTTTTAACATAGTTGAGTACATTTTTTTTTTTCAGTATTCTTTGAATAGAAAGATCCAAAGATCAGCATTCATCTGAAATAAAAAGCTTTTGTAACATTATAAACTATACCATTGAAATGCTGGGAGTCTGTATAATTTTTATTCTTGGGGGGAAAGAAATTATAAAAATTAATAGTTTTATTTAGAAAAGAATCTTTTAAATGGATCAGAAGTGATGATAAAGACATTTATAATGTTACAAAAGATTTCTATTTCAGATAAATGCTGTTCTTCTGAACTTTCTATTCATCAAAGAAACCAACATAGAAACAAAAATTCTACTCAGCTCTTTTCAACATCATCATAATAATAAATGCTTTTTGAGCAACAAATCAGAATATTAGAATGATTTCTGAAGAATCATGTGCCTGGAGTAATTATGCAAAAAATTCAGCTTTGAAATCACAGGAATAAATTACATTTTAAATATATTCAAATAAAAAGCAGTTATTTTATATAGTAAAACTGTTTCAAAATGTACTGTTTTTGCTGTTTAAAAAACATTAAAAAGCTTACTGTTTCATAACTACCTTCTCACACAGGTACCAAATGCAATGTAGGTTCAGAAAATTGTGAAAAATTTATCTATTATTTCAATATCATAATTTCTTCACCTTCATGTCATTTCAAACCTGTCTGCTATTTCATAAACAGAGATCTTTTGAGAAATGTTTTTTTTTTTTTTTTCGTCCACGCAATGAAAGTCGGTGGGCTACGTTGTTGTTTGGTTGTCAGTATTCTTCAAAATAATTTCTTATATCTTCCACTGAAGAAAGACAGTCATACAGGTTTGGGGGGACTAAAATGACTTAATTTAAATGTTTGAGTCTCTTAAATAATTCACTTTCCCTTTAATTATTCAATCAAGATTTGTTTTTGGTAGACTAGGAAATATTGAAGAGCAGATGCTAAAGTTTTGTCAAACAGGCATTTATTATTTCTTATTAACTTTAGAAAGTTTCCTTTTTTAAACTTAATATGTGGACTGCTACTCTTATATAATTTGGCATTAAACTGCTTTAAACTGCATACTGTTTACCCTCAAACTACAGTTTCAACCTTTTTAGTTGTTGTTTTTAGTTGCATGGAATAGTCAATGTTTGTACCTGTTCTTGCAAGGGACATGCATTCAATGTGACAATTAGTGCATAAACGGTTATTATAACTTATTAAGGTTATTAAATTTATACAAACCAATTTAACTAATTTATCATTAATTTATATTACAAGCTATAATTGTGTTTAACCTTTTTCTATCCTTTTGTTCATCCTTTCTAGTGACTGTAACTTGTTTTTTTTTGTTGTTGTTGTTGTTGTTTTTTCATAAGTGCTGAAAAATAGCTTAGTAAATGTATCGTTGTAAACTAAAATGATCAGTGAAGTGTTTAACCGATGTCCTGCTTATTCCACAGATGTGAAGTTTTGGGAATAAGATCGGCGAACAGAAAGAGTGGACTGCATCACAAGTCTAGAAAAGAGACTCAACGATGAGGCTCAGTCAGCACAACCACAACACTTGAGCTCATCATCATGCAAAACGAAAACAGCATGGTAATGTTGTTTTTGTCATTGCTCAGCACTTCTTTCACTGTTCTCCTTGTTCACTGCAACACAATTAACTGACTACTTTATAAAGACAAGTCACAACTTAATTAAGTCACACACGTTACGGAGATGTAGTCAAAAATAGTTTTCTCACTGCATACAGATCACAAAACCTTCTGATGCATTGCTCGTCATAATCACGAGGTGTTACTGTTGTAAGAGTCATATGAAGGTGTCAGCTAGGGAAGAGAGGCGCGATGGAACTAACACTGGCACACCTTTGTGAGCCATTCAGTTAATAAAATGCAAAAGGGGAGAAAAGTGTAGACTATGAGTTGTAAAGCCAAAAGGGGTGGTTTTACAATTTAATCATTTAGTTCTGCCACTAGTCAACACACTGGATCTGTGATCACATGACTCTGGTTCAGGGCTCTAGACTCTAACAGTTTTTTTTTTTTTTTTTTGAGAAAGTGTGTGTTAAAATTTGTCGTGGCCGCATTTGTGCAAGTGCATGGTTTGCGTTGCCCCAAAGCGTCTGCTCTGCTCCATACGGCATGAGCTGCAAAGCCCTGGCACATTGTAGCAGGAAGCCTATGTAAGCCTATTGGTGAGACTTTCAGTTCATTATCCGCTATACAGAAATAAAGAGAAGAATAACAACGTGCAGTAAATGGTAAAACTGTTTGCACTACAAACCAGTGTGTTCATAATTAAGAAAATACTTTAAAATAATATGGTGAGACACACCAATTTGCAATATCAAGCAGCAAAACAAGCTGAAGCCAGACCCATAAAATTTACAAATGGCTGTGCTCACTCTTACAGAAAGAAAAAGGTGGATAGAGCACAAAGGTGTGCGTGGCAAAAATGACGTGAATACTAAACGATAGCGGATGGAGGATTTAGTTTTCAAGCGAAAGCAAAGTAAAAAGACCGCTTCCTAAACCAGAGAAGGTGAACATGTTGGTTTTCTTGGGAATAAGCATGCAAGCACTGTCACCAACAGCCAGTTTAGTTTTGCTTTTCTTTTTGTTTTCATTAAGAAAAGCCTGCTATCTTTGCTGTTTACCTCACATTACACTTTAGAGGCTTTCTTTTAAGTTTTTTTTTTTTTTTTTTTTTAATTTGGTTACTCAGTGTTTGCTAAACATTCTGTAATTTATTAGTCGATATATATAATAGGCTACGGCATGTTGTGTATGCCATGCCTTGTCTTATTCACTTTTGTTAATACAAAACATTATATAAGCTGGTTTGTCATTGTAGCCACTGTTTTGTTGTTGCGCTTTTTAGGATAACAATAAATCCATCTTTTAAGCATTTGTTTTAGTCTTAAGAAGTGAAAGGTGAATAGATGTAAGGAAAACAGACAAAACGTGAGACCAAGATCGCAAATTCGAAAATGAAAATGAAAGCGAAAGCAAAAGCGTCTGAAACCCGGCGTATAACAGCAAGAAAAAGAACTCCCGGTTACAAAATTTAAATCACAAATAATACTGATGAATAAGAAACCACTTTTGTTACCAAATAACTGCCAAATCATGTGCTTGTTCAAACACCTGAGAAAGTAAGTTGCAAAAGAGCGACTAGTGAGAAGAACGAGTCTAGACCCCTGCAGTTACGCTTGTTCTTTACATGGTGAAAGTGGGAGGAAAATTTCCTCAAACTTTCCATGTTTACGTAGCTATGTTTACATCACCCTGTTTTAATGTGCATTTTAAAGTATTGCTCCAGAAATGAGTGATGGATACAGCAAATTTCAGAAAAAAGCCCCTTAAGCAAGAAAAGTTTTTATGCTCGCTTTCTTTTTTAAAAAGAAAAGAGTTAATGTGAATAATGGGAGATGGAAACACATTTCCAAAATAGTCATCTTTTGCTTCAAAATCAAACTATAATAACAGTTTTAACAGTAAGATTAATTGTTAATGTTTCTTAAAGAAGTCTCTTTTGCTCACCAAGCCTGCATTTATTTGATCCAAAATACAGCAAAAGCACCAATATTGTGAAATATTTTTACTATTTAAAATAACTGTTTTCTGTTTGAGTATATTTTAAAATGTCATTCATTCCTGAGATCAAAGCTAAATTTTCAGCATCATTATAATTCTCAGAAATAATAGAAATTAATACTTTTATTTAGCAAGGATGCTTTAAATTGATCAAAAGTGATAATGAAGACATTTATAATGCTACAAAAGATTTCTATTTTAGATAAATGCTGTTTTTCTGAACTTTCTATTCATCAAAGAAACCTGAAAAAAAAAATCTACTCAGCTGTTTTCAAGATAACAATTTTTGAATATTAGAATCAGAATATTAGAATGATTTCTGAAGGATCTTGTGACTGGAGTAATGATGCTAAAAATTCTGCTTTAAAATCACAGGAATAAATTACATTTTAAAATAAATTCAAATAAAAAACAGTTATTTTAAATAGTAAAAATATTTCTGGTTTGCTGTACTTTGGATCAAATAAATGCAGGGTTTGTGAGCAGAAAAGACTTCTTTAAAAAACATAAAAAATCTTACTGTTCAAAAACTTTTGACTGGTAGTGTACATAAAAATATTAATACATTTTTTAAAAACTTGCTAAATCTATTTCTCTTTTTTTTCCCCCTTGTTTTCAGACCAGCTCTGCAGTTGAAGCTGAGATGGAGGAGCAATATTCAGAGTATGTGATGCTGGACAGAAAATTAAGATCTGTAACCTTAGCCAGCAAACATGTTTTAAATAGCTTTTGTTTCTTTATTTTAGAGATGAAAACCACAAAGTGGTATCACCCTGTGAGAGCTCACAGTTAGGAGATGGCAGCCCTGGAAAGGAGCAAAACCGTGACCAGAAGCCAATGGAGAAGGAGTCCCCAGAGAGCCCTTCAGCAATAAAAAGATGGGAGTTTGGCCCACTGCTGCAGTCATTCAAATCCAAAATGGCTAGCTTTACTGAGATCGTCATGAGCCCTGTTCGGCTTTTCAAGTCCAGTGAGACTGTATCCTTAATCGCACTTCCTGATCAGCGTGAACAGCTGATAGAGTCAAATGTTGAAAATTCAACCCGTACTGAAGAGGCCGAGACTGATAAATGCAGAAATGGATTGTTTCCAAAAAGGCCTTCTTCAGAAAAGGTGCAGTGCAACACTTCTGCAAAACGCCACAGAGTTGCACAGAGACTGAATTTTTGTAACAACCACGAACCAGTATTGGATCACATTGAAAAGCACAACGAGCTTTCACCAAATGAAGAAAATCAGATAGACCGTCCTTCAAGCCAGACACAAGCTGTCCTTCAGGATGGGACACGTGATCCCAGTCCTTGTAAAGCACAGAGCCCTTTCCTCAGGACTAGACCAAATCTGTCCACAGACAAACTTTTAAATTCTGCAAGTGCCATGTGTGTGTCTAGTCAAGCCAGTGTTCAGACAGATGCGCTGGTTGTCTTGGATCGTCTGCCAGGTGAGAGACAGACCCGCCGCAGCGGCACAGCCTGTGGACATAGTTGCGAATCCTACTTTTCAGAATCAAACTTGTTAAAACCAGAGCCTGACAGTAGCACAATCAAAGCTTGTGTAGACAAGCCTAATCCTGGATTCCTCTCTTTTAGCGCGTCATCGGATTTTGATGTTATAGATAAAGGCAGAAGCACAGCTTGCAGCGAAGAATCCTTGTCACGTATGGCCATCAGGAAAAGCCCTAGAAAGAAATATCTGTCAGGGTCATCTCAACTGGCTACTTTTGTGACCAGATCAAAGACTCTGGATGTGGAGATGAAGGAATCACCATTTGAAAACAGTATGGAGTGGACACAGCACTCAGCTGAACTATCAGACCCTCCAAAGACTGCTTGTGTCAGGGAAGTGAGGCCGAAGAGATGCAGAGATACTCCTCAGTCAAAGATAAACTTGCAGGCAAGAGGAAAATGTGATTTGCAGAATGCTAAAGAGGGAAGACCTGTGAGGAATAAAAATGTCAAAAACAATATCACGACTCTGGAAATAAACCCGGCGGAAGAAACGTTTGTTCAGGTTAGGAAAAAGAGGAAAGGGGTTTCTACAGTGCAACCACTCCAAGATTCAAATGTGCATGTTGGTACTAATGCTGCACATGTTGAAAGGAGAAATTCTGTTGAGGCCTCGGATAAAATGGGACAAGACAAGACAACGAGAAGTCGGTTGAGAAAAAATGTAAAATGTAGGACGACTTGCAATGAAGATGATGCCACTGATACGACATCCTCTCAAAACGACACAAAGAATGTCCTGATTGACAAAACAATGAACGGTCAGTCTCTAGAGTTTCAGCCACAAGTGTCCACTGAAACTCGAAAAACAAGACGGCATATTAAAACTACAGGTGATGCGTTGCGGAGGAAAAGCATTCGTTCACCCAAGCACAAGTTTGAGGACTACAGCGTGACTTCTGTGGTTGATCCAGCAGGACCAAGTCAACCGTCAAAACGAACACTACTACACGGTGAACAGTCTGTTATTGTGGCTGAGGAGCAGGAGACGTGTATTTCTGGACTGAAATCAGAAAAAGAAATACAGGAACTTACTTCACCTGGTGCAACAGCTCCGTTGCGTTCAGAAAGAAAACTAGACAGACACGCAAAGAATGGAATCCGGCCAAGAAGAAAAGATGTTTTCGTTGCAAAAAGGAAAGGTGCTCCTGGAGGCAACAATGAAGCGGAGAGCCATGAAAAGGCAAAGGAAGCCGTTCCAGTTGTATCGTTGTCAGGTAGCGGTCGCAACCGCCTCCTGCGCAGCTACTCCTGCCCTGAAATCCCGTCCCTTGTATTCAGTGACTGTCATTTACCCTGGTCCCACACGCATGACAACAGCACTACCTCACCCAGCAGAAAGAGCTCACCTGCTCCGCTCCCCGTGCACCTTCACTCTCCGTCCAAGCGCGCTCGCCGGCACACCGTCTGCAGTGTGGAGATCGAGCGCGAAATTGCCCCTTTGTGTCTCCGTAAGGAGGTGTACCCTACTAGTCGGGGTAGCCCTTTGTGCCCCTCTTCCCCTTATTCTCCCTCCACCTCCCTCACAGCCCTTGCCTCGTGTTTTTTGTCCAGTCCTTTGGCGTTCTTGTCTAAAAGCTCAAGCCAAGGGCGTAGTCATGCTGGCGACACCAGCACTGGCAGTGTTTCAGCTGCCTCCAGTTTTGTCGCAGCATCATCATCACCGTCCTCATTCAGTCCCCTCTTTACTTCCACCCTCACGCCATGTCATGCTTTATCCGGCCCTTCCTCTGTCACTCCCAGCCCTGAGACACCTTCCGCCTCTGTGTCATCACTCTGCAGGTAATTTAACAAATTCCCAGCCTCCCTTTCTGAGTATACTTGCTTTTTATTACCTGTCATTGTTTAATCTGGTATGTTAATGATCTCAGATATTTTCCAATAAAAAGACACAAGTCAAAAAATAGATGCGAGTTAGTAGTTAAAAGAGATTTTTATTTTATTTTTTTCATCCCTCAAGTGCGTTTTCACAAAGTTCTTTGGAAGGAGACAGTCGGGTGCTGCAGATGGAGTGCGAGGAGTCGATAGATGAAGAGAGATCCAACTTTGACCTTAAACTCTCTGCTGCCATCTCCGAGGAGAAAGCATTGTCAGATTCTGAAATCAAGGTGGGAGTTTTCTCTTCATTTTGGTTTGTGGTCCAAACTGTATCATTTTTCTTTGAAGGATTAGTTTGCTTCCAGAATAAAAATATCTTTGTTATTGTCATCCAAGAAGACAATAAGATGACAAGTCAAAAATAAATTAAGGTTTTTGAGGAAAATGTTCAAGGTTTTTTCTCCCTATAGTGGACTTCAATGGGGATCAATGGGTTAAAGGTCCAAATTGCAGTTTCAATGCAGCTTCAAAGGGCTCAACATGATCCTAACCGAGGAATAAGGGTCTTATCTAGTGAAACGATCGGTCATTTTCTAAAAACAAAAAAATCTATACATTTTACCCACAAATGCTCATCTTGCACTAGCTCTGCGTCCACGACTTCACTTAGGTGCTTACATTGGTGGAAGTACCGACCCAGTGTTTACAAAGCGAATGTGCAAAGAAAGTTAAACACCCTTTATAAAAAAAGATAAAACAAGACTCTGGATGATTTTGAAGTTGAAGTTCTATCTTTTAAAACTAAAGTGCACAAAGAACTAACCATGCATGAAGTTGTACTAATGCATGAAGTCAAGCTAGTGCGAGACAAGCATTTGTGGTTAAAAGGTATATACATTTTTTTTTTATCTTTTTAGAAAATGGCAGATCGTTTTGCTAGATAAGACCCTTATTCCTCAGCTGGGATCATGTAGAGCCCTTCGAAGCTGCATTGAAATGGCAATTTGGACCTTCAACCCATTGAAGTCCACTATACGGAGAAAAATCCTGAAATGTTTTCCTCAAAAACCTTCAGTTCTTTTCGACTGAAGAAAGACATGAACATCTTGGATGGTGTGGGGGTGAACAAATTATAAGGACATTTTTTATTATGGAGGTGAACAAATCCTTTAATCCTAATTGCCTCTTCGCTCTCTGTGCAAACAGACGGAGGTCAAGGATGGTCAACGAGGAAAGGTGTCCTCTATTCGTATCCGTAAAAAGATTCCAAAGCCTCAAAATAATCTTACCCCTATGGGCCTTCCTAAGGTCATCAGGTGTGTATGCGTAGAGAAGGTTATAGGCTTAGTCATATCTATCTGTGTGTCTGTACTTCATCACAGCAAAGATACATTTCTTGTTTTGTGTTTTACAGAATAAAAAAGAAAGATTTCAGTTTGGAGGAAATCTACACCAACAAAAACTTCAGCAAACCTCCTGATGGGTGAGATATTTTCCAAATTATTTATTTTCTGGATAATTGAGTTACTCACCCATTTATCACCTTAATAATTAGTTCTTTGTACATTTAGTAATCAGACCGACAAGATTGAAGATAAAAATTAAGAGCTTGGCACTCCCTTCAGTTGCATTTATTGATTTTATTATCATTTTTTTTTTTTTATTTGTCACTATTTTAACTCACCTTCAGTGATTTCTAGTACTCAGATATTGGGGGCAGACAGACTATCCCAATAGCCCAGTTTTAGTGCCTTTTTAGTGCGGCTCTAAAACTATCAATGTGTTCTTACACTGCCAAAGTAAAAATGTGGGCTAGTGCATTCGTTTTTTCTTTTATTTAAAGGGATAGTTCACCCAAAAATTAAAATTCTGTCATTAATTTCTCACCCTCATGTTGTTCCAAACCCGTAAGACCTTCATTCATCTTCAGAACACAAAGTAAGATATTTTTGATGAAATCCGAGAGCTTCCTGACCCTGCATTGACAGCAACACAACTGACACGTTCAAGGCCCAGAAAAGTAGTAAGAACATAGTCCATGTGACATTCACTTCAGTGTTAACTCGGGTAGTTACACTCACGGGACACTGCACTTATTCACAATCACAAAAGTACATTATTTGCTTTAAAGTCTTGCCGGTTAAACATTTTATTTGCGTGCTGTTCCGACATGCGCTTTTCCACTGTGCGTACACCTGAAACGCGCGCACATTAAAATACTGTTACATAGCGCCTAATTACTGAACTAAGTTATGCATCACATCTAATTAGGTTACTGTTGTCAAAACACACAAGGTTTACATATAAAGATGAAATGTTTATAGAAGCTTATGTCTAAAGTGAAAGTAAACAACTGAATTGAGAGAAAAAAAAAAAAAACAGATGCCTGTCTGTATGTTAGATTTGCAGCTCTTAAAGGGGCAGTACTAAACATGCTGCCGCTTGTCATCAAATGGATAGTTCACCCAAAAATTATAATTCTGTCATTATTTACTCACTTATATGTTGTTCCAAAACTGTATTACTTTCTTTCTTGTGCTAAACACAAAATAAGATATTTTAAAGAATGTGGATAACCAAACAGTAGCTGGTCCCCACTGATTTTAATAATAGAAATTATCAAATAGACAACATTCAACAGAGAAAAGAAACTCATTCAGGGTTAAAACAACCTGAGAGTGAGTAAATGATGGTATTAAAATAAAACAGAATTTTTATTTATGGGTAAACTATTCTTTTAATTGTTATTAAAACAAAACACTAAGAGAAAAATTACTCACTGCTCTTGGCTGAAAAACTTTAATACAGTTGCTTTAATAAGAATCAGTGTACAATTGATGTGTATATATATATAGTGTATAAGTATATAGGGTTTCACTTTTTATATTGCTACTGCTAAATACACCTACTGTACCTGAAAAACAAAGCACTGTTTGTATTCTCTGTTTTTATCTTTTAATAACAAAGATAAAATAATGACAAAGATTTTTATCTTCGCTCACTTTGGCCTAAATATCTGCTATTCTTTTTTTAATTTTATACTTTACCTATATGTTTTTAAAATAGGGAAATTAGTTTGGCTGTACTGCTCAGACAATTTGCAAAATAGTAAAACCAACATGACAAAGAATCGTGATAAAATCGTGATATTTCTGAAAAAAAAATCGCCCACCCCTATTCCATAATTCCATAAATGTCTACCAGCTACAGACAGCTACATTGACTTTAATATGTAGTATATTAAAGTGATAGTTCACGCAAAAATGAAAATTCTATAATTTATTCACACTCATGTTGTTCTAAACTTGAAAAAAGATTTTTTGTTTCTATCTCCCCATTGAAAGTTAAAATGAACCGAAACAGAAAATCCAAACAGGTCAAAAAGAAGTCTCGTGAAGAGGTATGATCACTTTATATGGTGAACAGATTTATTTTAGGTTTTCAATCTAACCATGATCAATACACATACATGGTGCATATCACGTATAGTAAACAAGAAAACATGATACATGAGATTTGTTCTTGCGTGTGACATGCACAAGTTGTGTTTCTGTTTACCATATGGTGTGTGATGTGATCTATGTGTGTGTTTATATGTAAATAAAAGCCTAAAATAAATCTGTTCATACTATAAAGCGCATGTGTCTTCATATGGATTAATTTTATGACACCTTTATGACCTTTTTTGTTACCTGGACCTTCAAATGAGGGATGGAAATCTTTTAGGTTTCATTAAAAATATATTAGTTTGTCTTACGGGTTTGGAACGGCATGAGGGTGAAGGAATGATGACAGAATTTTCACATTTAGGTGAACTGTCCCTTTAAGGCTTGAATTTACTTTGAGAGCATGCAGTTAGGTTTTTTTTATTTTTTATTTTTATTTTATTTTATTTTTTTTAGTGGGGTTATTCTTTATCTCTCTATTAGTTATTCTTTCCCTTTTAAACTCTGATCAGTAAAGCAACTTTTGCAAACTCTTTTCAGACGTTTGGAAACCATATTTGAGGTGCCTCTTAACCGGCGTGATGGCTCTCAGGCTGTCGTGGGCCAAAAAAAGGTGAAACGCTTTGTTGAATTCCCTGAACTGGGTGTTACCAGGAAGCCCAAGAAACCTCTGGTGGGTGTAATGGCAGGAGGTGGAGCCCAGAGGAACGCCGGGATCTGTAGAACCAGACGAGGTGTTGGGGGCTCTTCCAAAGTGGAGGAGAGCCTCACCTTGCAGCAGCTTGAGTCTCTCCTTTGCTCCAAGCTTGAGGAGTTAGACACATGGATGGCACTTCAGCAGGTTGCGGGCTGAGGCCGAGGTCTTGATTGTTCAGTACTAAACAATAGGCCTTGTGTGTATTATGTTCAAATTTACTGTAAATTCATCAAAGCAACAATAAATAGACTTGCAGAGCTGTACATTGTTTTTGATTGCTAATGTACTGTAAAGATCTTAAAAGTACATAACATTCTTTATATATTTTGCAAGGTAATGTTGTTTATTTTGTAGATTGCTCTGATGTAACAAGAAACAACTCCGTTCTGTTTTGTATAACCATTCAAAGAAAGCACTTGTTTACATGAATCTGTGGTATATATGTTTAAAATAGCTCTAATTTCTGCTCACCACATCTCTGTATCAGAAAGTGTCTCACTCATAAACCATTCCTCTCTCCTTTAAAACATTTCATCTTCTTTGGTTCAATTGAATGCCTTATTAATACACTCTCAGGATGGCCTGCGTGTTTCTTTATAAAGCAGACGGCACAACTGGCTTTGTAGTGACAGCGTTGAATACAGTGAGTTACCAGTGAGACAAAAGTTTGCATTGTTCAGTTTTAAATCACGCTTTAGGCTACTTATCTAGAAGCATAAATGATTTAAAGGTTTCAATGCATTCTCTGCTTTTACTCAGGTACTCTAAATATAGTCCGTTCACTTATTTCAGGCTTTTGTTCATCTTTGATGTAGTGATTTATAATACTGCTTGTGGTGTTTGAACATGTTGAATGGATTGTGTGTAAACTTGTTTGATATGTATAGAAGTCTGCGTTCGGTATTTGTAATAGAATACGATTTAACCGTTTTGTATTTTGTCGAGTTGTTTGTAAGACGTTCACAGGTGCATTTTGACTGTTACACATTTTATTACAAAGTCTGAAATACATGCAGTGTACAAAACATCAAAAGGTATTGAAACAGTACAAATTATTTACAAGAACACAATATTAATAATGTAACCACACCCATATCTGAACATTTGACTGTCCTGCTCTCTGTGAGTGTCTCAATGTTTCATCTCCAGTTTGCAATAAGAAAATAAATAAAATCAGCTTGCTGAAGTATAAAAGTAGCTTTTCTCTGGACAGTGCTGATGGTTTTATGCATGGCTCCATCTCATGCATGTAACAAAATCTGTTGCTGTACCATTTTAACTGCCTGCATTGCCGTAATTGCAGCGTTTTAATTAGTTCAATAATAAATTCCAATACGTTTTGTTACTACCGATAGGCATACAAATTATGTACTCTTATATTATAGGTAGCAAGTCGTAGAATAAAAAAAAAAAAGACCATTACTGACCAACCTTTTGTCATCAGGTTACATTTTTGGCTGGACTAGATGCAATTTGTTTCTGCGCTCTCACAGTTCAGTTGCTCATTTAATTGTAGAAAAGGTTTTGCAGTGTCAGTCTATGAAGGTTACAACATAGGACAAAAATCCCACCAGCAATGGAAAGATGAGAATTAAAACCACCCAGGCTACAATGGACCCAATTCCCCATTTACATGCCTTTTTAGAGTAGTTCTGAACCAGCTGCTGTGTTTCTTGTGTATTTTCATTTTGAAGTCTTTTTCTTGTTTCTCGAGCCTGAAAAACACAAGGAAAGGTGTTAGATTGCCATTTTTTAGATTCTTAGATTAGATTAGCGCATACATACTTCTTTCATAAATGCCTTTTGAGTTTCATGGTACTCTTGTTTCATTGTGTCTCATCTTACAACAGTATCTATGCTACTGACAAAAGATTTCAGGTGAGTGTCTTTTTAAGTTTCTTGTATGTACAGTATATAAGAACAAACAGAAACTTGATCATTTAGTAAGACTGTCATAAAAGTACACTACCAGTCAAAAGTTTTTGGACAGTAAGATTTTTTTTAAAGAAGTCTCTTCTGCTCACCAAGACTGCATTTATTTGATCCAAAATACAGCAAAAGTAGTGATAGTGTGAAATATTTTTACTATTTAAATATCTAGGGAAGAAATTACAAAAATTAATACTTTTATTTAGTAAGGAAGCTTTAAATTGATCAAAAGTGATGATAAAGAACTTTATAATGTAACACAAGATTTCTATTTAAGATAAATGATGTTCTGAACTTTTTATCAAATAAAAAAAAAAATGTACTCAGCTGTTTTTAAAATAATAATATTAAATGTTTTTAGAGCAGCAAACCAGAATATTAGAATGACTTCTGAAGGATCATGTGACACTGAAGACTGGAGTAATGATGCTAAAAATTCAGCTTTGAAATCTCAGGAATAAATTACATTTTAAAATATATCAAATAGAAAACAAATATTTTAAATAGTAACAATATTTCACAATTTTATTGTTTTTGCTGTACTTTGGATGAAATAAATACAGGCTTGGTGAGCAGAAGGGACTTAACCCTAACCCTAACCTAAAACATTAAAAATTTTACTGTCCAAAAACCTTTCATTGGTAGTGTAGACCTACTTAAAGTTCGCGTAAAGCAATATTAAATATGTGTTCTGAGTTTGTCACACCACATAAAAATGTTATTAACCACCCAGCCAAATATGAATGATAAAACACCGCCAAGTAAATAAAATAAGTTAGCAAAATCTTTAAAAAATAAGCGGTATTCTCTGCTCTCCATCGCTGGAGGCGTGTCCGCTGTCGGCGCTGAAGCCACGCCCATTCACGGTAAAAGCTCCCGCCTCTCTCAACTGTCAAATGGCGCGACGACCTGAATGGATGACGGAGCTTTTTTGCAAATGATCGCAACCAGGTAATATGCATTCACATGACAAAGGCATAGCTAGTTAGCAAACTGTAGGCTGTAGTAATTAATGGTAATGACAGTAAGTCGCCACTGATGCTAATACGCTGTGACGTTAACTATAGAGTGTTTTCACCATAGATGGTTTTCACGACCTGCACTAGTCGGCCATATTGGCGGCACTGAACGTAAACGCCACTGAACCAAATGAAACTTGCATATTTTGCTGATTATTGCTGCTGAAAATGCTCAATTATTGTCATGTTTTGGGCTGTACTAATCAGTCAAACTGGGAAAAACATTTGGAGTACTACGCATTTGTGTTTGTTCTTAGCATTTTCCTTCAGATAAGTGAAATATTAGGCTAATATCTTAATTAATACTGATCGTACGTACCTTTATGTATCTTTTCAGCAAAATATTTATAATACATTCTCTGAACTGCCTTCACACGGACTTGTGTAGTGTTTATTTTCATATCACATCTTGTGTTTGTTTACACTCTGGAATCTTTAACTGAGAAAGCATGGGTGGGTTACTAAATTTAATTACCATTTAAGTTTAAATAAACGTTTCATTTTAGAGAGAGCTTAGTGGTACTTATTACAATAGCAGTGCTGTAATACAGTCACACAGAACTGATATTTCAATAACACTGTACTAAAAAAGTTACCTTGACAGAGTACATAAGGGACATAATTCCAAGACAGGAGAGGCCACATATGATGCTGCAAATGGCTAGTTTGCGATGGTCTGGGTCCTTACAGATGTCATGACAGGTGATGCTGTGCGAGTCAGCCCTTGACTCAGGCTGTTCAAGTAAAGCATCTTCAACGTGTACTTCTTGTAGTTCTGTCTCACACATCTCTGTTCAAAGTAACAAATAGGAAAGTTTAAATATAGGGGAGTTAGAATGGAAGTAATGGCACATTACTGAATTTTGTAGTGTACTTTATACTGAAGTGGATACAGTGTAGTTCAAGTTCTGTCTGAGTCAAGTTTCAAACATCTCTTTGGTGTATTGAGAGAAAGCAGTGATTTGTAACAAGCTGGTTTAACTGGTTCTTGACAGTGATTTTCTGCTTTCAGTTTTACAAGGGGGTATTTTGAAAAAAAACAAACAAACTAATAATAATATTAATTAAAATTTATAAAAAAAAAAGGTCAAAGAGAGAGGGAGATAAAATGTATATCAGAACAATTGTAAAAGGGATTTTGCAAGATCCGCTTAAAGCAGTTCAGATGAAGTGCCTTTTTTATTGTCACTTATTGTGCTGGGCTTGAAAAACAAGTATGGACCGAGACAGAGTCATGGCATGACAGTAACTGGCATCAGTTTTACTAGAGAGTGTTTACAGATCTCTCTTGCTAGTTTTGGTCACGATAAATTGAAATCTCAGCAGTGTAAAGTCTGCCATCAGAAAAAGATGACAATCTTTTCAAAAGAAGCATCAAATCAAAAACATGCCATCTGAAACAAAGTTATTTGAAACTGAAGCTCTCAGTACTTACAGACTCGCCCAGACTTGATCTTGAGGGGAAGAAGGGTCCAAAATTCTTCAGGTCCACCAGAGATCCAAAGGTATTTAATAACCAGATACGTTTGTTGTCTTTGCTTGGTTAAAAAAAAAAACGACTGGTGATCAATCCTCTGCTAATTACTCTTTCAGTTTATGTAGTGACAGAAGTTCTAGTGTCCTTTGACAAAGATGTCACATGTCATTGCCACGACTTCACTCGAAGCGACTTCCCATATAAACTTCCTCTTATTGTCGATAATATATGTGAAAAGTTTAGTGCAGCTTCTTTATCCCTAGTTTCGACCTCTGAGGAGACAGACCGCTTTGCACTGCTCAGTTACAACAGAGTGACAGAATGAAACACCACACCCCCAGTTTCCTCCCACTGCTTATTCACTCCCGCTCGGCACGAAGTGCGTCTTGCACTCACATTCTTTAGGTCTTACGTTTATCGGTCTGTTTACCACACCTTGTTGCCCCTGTGAATCATGAGTAGCTTCTGAAGCCTTTGTCACACAGAAGGTTAGACTTCATGACACACTGTCTGCAATTACTCAGTCTCTCTCTTACTTTTTCTTTCCCTTTCTATTTATGCAAGAAAGGAGTTCCTGACTTGTAAGCTGGGGCCCTGCAGGGCTTGTCTTTGTAAACAGTGATTGCATGGTGTTAGATCTCTTAATTGGAATTACAGTCTGTCATATTTCATGAATGGTCTTTGATAGATTAGGTACTGATTCTGATCTAATTTCTATTGAAAAAACAAAAGCATGTTGATTATTTCAATTGAAAAAACAGTAGATTTATGTGTGTATTTTTTCAGATGCCACCGTTCAAGGCCAGGCATGCAGATATACCACCTGATACATCAGATACATTCCATGTGTCCAAATATGGAGAAACTCACCTCACTTGTATGTCTTTTCTTTAAAACAGATTTGTTAAAGTTGAAAAAGATTTGCTTACATCAGTGGTTCTCATCCTTACTGACTTTGTCCCCAGAAATGTTCAGTTGCTTCTGATTTACTTGATGAGAATGAATGAATGAATGAAAGAATGAATGAATAGTCACAGTTGTATCTGATAAATTTATTTAGATCTGGGAAATAGAACATTTTTAAAGAAGTCTCTTCTGCTCACCAAGCCTGCATTTCCAGCACTAATATTGTGAAATATTTGTACTATTTAAATTTACTGTTTTCTATTTGAATAGAAAGATCCAAAGATCAGCATTTATCTGAAATAAAAAGCTTTTGTAACATTATAAAGCATACCATTCAAAAGCCTGGAGTCAGTAGAATTTTAATTTTTTATTTTTGGGAAAGAAATTTTAAAAATGATTTTAGCAAGGATATCGGTTAGCAAGGATGCTTTGAATGGATCAAAAATGATGATGAAGACAGTTATAATGTTACAAAAGACTTCTATTTCAGAAGAGTTTTTTTATTTCAAGTTGAAAAAAATCAACTGTTTTCAACATAATAATAATAATAATAATAAATAAATAATAAAAATAATAAAATAATAAATAATAAATAATAATATAAAATAATAAATAATAAATGCTTTTTGAGCAGCAAATCAGAATATTAGAATCATTTCTGAATGATCATGTGATTGGAGTAATGATGCTAACAATTCAGCTTTAAAATCACAGGAATAAATTACATTTTAAAGTGCATTCAGATTTTTAAATAATGAAGTAATGAAATGATATTTTTGTTGTTGTTTTAACTTATTTTGATCCTTATTTTAAATAATTTCAGTTGCTGAGACCTCCTGGTTCAAGCTACATGTATATGCCCTGGTTGAGAACTATCGTTTTACATGAGTGTTTTTAAACTAATTAGAGTAGCGGTTTTAAATAGTACTGGTTTTGTGCCATGGAGATCTTGTGTAAAAATGACATACCCCAAACCACATGACACCAGCTTCTAAAATGATTGGCACTTATCCCAGTAATTAAAAATAACTAAATAAATAGCTCTAAGATGCTTCAGTAAATTTCAGTGTAAATGTATGTGAGTTTTGCTCTGACCTGTTGTTCTGTAATTGTCTATCAGACAGTCAAACACACAGGCACGCACTAACACTGATTTGTGAAGGTCAACTATTCTGGGTTGAGCTGAGACATTAACAGAGAGACAGACATTGAGGTCAGGAGTGGCCAGACAGCTTCAAAAAAATAAAAACACTGGATAATTCTCTCCCTCTTATTTTCCTTGTTAATTGAATGAAAAGAAAGAAGAAAAAGTAAAGAAAAAATGCAGCTGCAAACAGAACAAAAATGAATCAAAAGGTAATATTACAAGCAAAATTAAATAAATCATTATGTGTGGCGTAACCACACAAATGAGGAAATTAAGAGAACAAAACTACTACTACTGCAGGCTTTATAAGCAGTCATTAATAGAGAATCTTCGTCATTTATTATGATCGTGATTACGCCTACGTAAAATTCCATGAGCCAATCAGAAGCCGCAACATGGTCATGACGTAGCGATACAGTCTAAACACGGAAGAATGATACGTGGTTGAGGTGGGCGATTGCAATAAAACCTATTAAAAAACGCAAACAGATACTCGTTTACGTTATAGTTATTTATAGTCATTAGCGTGTTAGACTGCACGTATAGAAAACATTATTTTGTTCAAACAGATAATTTGTTAAATAATGTGCATGAGGTGGAACGTTTGAGACTGCTGTTGAGTGTGAAAATTCAAAGTAAAAGACCTTAAATTTATTGTTTGTTTGTTTTTTTTTTATTTCGCTTAGTGGATCGATTTTTTTTTTGTAATGCACACGTGTTAACTGATGTGTAGATGGCAGAGATGGACGACCGTGAAGGGGTGATTGCCACAGAGCGTTATGGCTCACAGGAGTCATGGAAATACCTGTTAAAGGATGGGCGGATGAAGAGACAGAAGGATGCAGTGGACGGCAGACTCGCGGGAAATTCAATCTCCGGCGTGTTTAAAGTGCGTGACTGACACAGAAAAAAACATTTAAGTCTTTCAGAGACTATAAACAAACTCTCTGAGACATCACTAACTGCTCTCTCCCCTCCCAGAGTGTTTTCCTGCCACAGGGGTATCCTGAGAGTGTCAGTGAGGATTACTTACAGTATCAACTCTGGGACACTGTGCAGGTACATGTCCCTTAGATCTGACACTCGTGGAGTGCTGCTATAGATTTCTTCAAATGTAATTAATTATCTTCAGTGTCACATGATCCTTCAGAAATCATTCTGAATATGCTGATTTGGTATTTAAGAAACATTTATTATTAAGGTTGGAACAGTTGTGCTGCCTTTTTTTCCCCCTTCGTGATTCTTTGGCAAATAGAAAGTTCAAAAGAACAACATTTATTTGAAATAGAAAGTGTTTGTAACAATAAAAATGACTTTACTGTCACTTTTGAGCAATTGATTTCATCTTTAAAAGAATTAATTTCTTTATTAAAAAAAATATCTTACTGACCACCCGAAACAGTATTTACATTAACATTGTAGCACCGTCTTTTGTTTTCTAAGGCATTTTCCAGCTCTCTGTCTGGCACACTCGCTACTCAGGCTTCACTGAGGGGTGTTGGGGTTGGAAATCAAGAAGCAACAGTTGCAGCAGCTACAATAACGTGGTTGCTTAGGGGTATGTGCAGTTACTGATTTCTATTTTCACACAATATGTCAGATTTTTTGATTAAAATATTTTAAAAAACACTAACACAGTGTTATATATTTTGCTGACTTGTGTACTTACATTGTCCCAAGAATGTTTAAATCCAGAGAAATAAGCAATTTTAGTGTAATGCACTGTGCCATTGCGTTGCCTGCCAATGACGTCATACACCCTTGATTTTCTAGTTTTATTTTGTAAAAAAAAAACATGGAAACCCCAAAGATACTTTAATATGTTATGCATTTTATTTGACAGGGCACGAACACACAAAGTAGCATTATAACAGAAATTTATCTATTATGATAAAACAGCGCTGTTTTACCTCACATACGCATGTCCGGAAGAAGCGGAAGTGCTCGACTGTGGCATAATTAAAGTTACGCTGCTTTCGAGCGGTGTATTGCACTCATCCTTCATTAGCAGTCGCTCCGGCATCCTCGTTTCGCTTCCACAACTTTCAACCCTACCCTGCTTTATACTACAAAGACTTTAATAAGTCTTTAATACATTAGCTCATTCATAGACATAATTTCTGCCCAAGTCCCGACGGATTGCATCGGCTGTGAGGATGAAGACAACTCCCATGATTCCATACTCAATCACGGTGTCATCAAACTATGCCTTTGTTTCTTTGTTTGTTTTGAAAATGCGCCCTTTAGCAGTGAAAACGTACATATTGTTCGTTTGCAGTTTTTCACAATTGTTAAAACACTAAACCCCATTCTCTAAACCAAATTCCCAATAGCCTAAACCAATTTGTCAAATAAATCACTCTGCAAAACCTTAAACAAGTTTAGGCAGTTGAGATGCTGTTTGCAGATCTCATGCACTCTTTCTGCAAAACTCTAAACACATTCTCACTCACTAAGACAGTTTGCTCTGCGATAAACTTGGGATGCAAAACCCTAAACAAGCAAAAGTTAAGCACAACTGCAACACGGCTGTCATTGTTTACACACAATTCAAAATTCTGTACACTTGTTTCGAAATATTTAAATATACAAAATATATGCCTGTTGAAAGTGCACAGAAGGCACTTCATTACAATATATTACTATATACTGTACAGTAATATCATCTTAAGATGATATTACTGTACAGTATATAGTAATCGCACCTAAGAGAGAAATCATACCTAAATTTGGTGAATATACCACAAAAAAAGGAAAAATACACAAACTTATGTATGAGTGTATATAGATTGATAAATAGATAGATAGATAGACAGATATGTACACATGCACACATACACGTACATACATATATATGTGTGTGTATATATACATATATACTAGGGATGTCGCAATTCTCAACATAATATTGAACCGTTCGGTACGACCTCCACGGTTCAATACGCGCTTGTGAATTGCGGTTTTTCGGCTTTGCATTTAAATAACTTCCTTGTTTTATTTCTCTCTGAATTTGCTGTATGTGTGCGATTTCACGTGCTGAAATGAGGAAACGCTTCACCGCTTATATTTGAAAAAGCAACACAAGGAGAGCATCTTCCATTATAATGAAATGCAATAAGCCTAAACCTGTTGTACAACGAGAGTTATAAAAACAAAAGTTATAAAAAAAAAACATTAAACTTGTTTTTAATTCACAACATCAGTCGAGTGTTTGAAATAACTTCCTTATGTGATCTGATGTGGATTCTTATCACAGAATGAGGCAGACAATAAATTCTATACTCATATTCTATGTATGTCGATTAGCAATGACTTATGAAAATACACGAGATGGCTAGAAGAACACAGATAAACCATATATTATTGTAGACGAGTGTTTATTGCCCTTACATTTCATCATTCAAAACGTTTAACGTTATATTTTTTATCCAGTCACAGACTCACAGCAATAGCGATGCGTTTATCCACATTAGAGAAGCTGGAAGGGAACGTTATCAGTGCTACTTCTTTGACGCATATGTGGCTTTACTGCACGAGGGCGCCCTCTAGCGTCCAGTATGAATGAAACCCATTCTATTTTGCGTAAAAATCGAAAAAAAAAAGCCTCTTTCAAAAGGAAAAAATAAGCAAACATATACTAAACCACGCTTTTTTCAATGTACAGAGGTTTACGGGAGTATTTTGTTATTTTGTTGTAAAAAAAACAACAACAAAACAACACTGAAGTGGTAAGATATCAGAACCGAACCAAACCGAAAACCGTGGCTAAAAACCGAGGTACTTATTGAACCGTGGACTATTGTTGCACCCTTAATATATACACACATATTTACTCACACATTTGTGTGTGTATTTTCCCTTTTTTTTTTTTTTTTGGTATATTAACCAAACTTAGGTATGATTTTTTTCTTAGGTGTGATTATGTACGTGCGTACATATATATTGATAGATAGATAGATATAGATATATAGAAAGATATATATATACACACACACACACACACACAAACACACACCACATTACTCACTTTGTTTGATTTTGAGTGCAGGTGAAATGGTTTTGAAATGATTGTTTCATTTTGCCAGAAGAGTCAGGGGTTCAGTTAATTTAGTTTGAACATTTGGATTTGTGTTTAGGGTTTTGAGAAAATGAGTGATGGTTTAAAAAAAAAATGTGTTTTAGCATTTCAGAAAAACTGTAAATGGATGCTTGTCTAACCATTTTCTTCCTCTTTGTTTAGATGGAACTGGGATGCTGGGAAGAATACTTTTTGCTTGGCTCAAAGGGTAATATTTAACCAGCCATTCAGATTGTAAAAGTGTTTTATAGTACTTAATTGTGACCTTGTGTTTCAGGAGCAAGCTAGATTCTGAAGCCAAAAAATGGAGGTATGGCGTACTAATGACTTTAATGTTTTAGTTTGAATAAACATTTTAATGTAACACTTTTCATAAATATTTTACATAATGTCTTGTTTGTCTTTTCAGGCTCTTCGCTGACATTCTTAATGATGTTGCAATGTTCATGGAGATTGCAGCCCCTCATTTCCCTCCTTTTTTCACTCTAATTGTCTGCATTGCTGGGATATTTAAGGTCAAATATTAACAGCAACTTCCTCTAAACCTTAAAGGGAAAGTTGACCCAGAAATTAAAGTTCTGTCAATAATTACTTACCCTCATGTTGTTCCAAAGAAGACCTTTGTTCATCATCGGATCACAAATTAAGATATTTGTTATTAAATCCAAGAGCTTTCTGACAGTGCATCGTTAGAATAAACTATTTGACATTAGTGGTTCAACCATAATTTTATAAAGTTACAAGAATAGTTTTTGTGCACAAAGAAAACTAAAATAACCAGCATTCTAATGTGGAATCTCTCTTAGTTCATCATCTGTATACTCTGGTTCAAATGAGTAAGGCTGGGCAAAAAAATTGCAAGTCATCTGCTTTCAAAATCCTGTGTCAGCAGTTTCACATGCATGCATCATGGAACTCTTGTGAACGCACTAAAAAGAACACAAAGTGTTATTGTAGTTTCATAAAATTAAGGTTGAACCATGTGCTACTTTAATGATGTTCTTACTACCTTTCTGGCCCTTGAACGTGTCAGTTGTGTTGCTGTCTATGCAGGGTCAGAAAGCTCTTGGATTTCATCAAAAACATCTTAATTTGTGCTCTGAAGATGAACAAAGGTCTTATGGGTTTGGAACGACATAAGGGTGAGCAATTAATGACAGAATTTTCATTTTTGGGTGAACTATCCTTTTAAATCAGCTTGACAATAAATACGTATGCATATTCCTCTATTTCTGTCATTCCAGTCCATTGTAGGTGTTGCTGGTGGAGCAACAAGAGCGGCCTTAACTGTCCATCAAGCTCGCAGAAACAACATGGCTGATATCTCCGCCAAAGATGGGAGCCAGGTTTGTGCTCACCTTCTCTCATATCCTAAATAATCATTTTCCTCATTTCTTTTTGTAAAATCCCCTCCTAGTGTGGGAAATTGAAGTCAGTATGTGTCTCAGTGGTTTCATGTGTCGGTGTATCATTTTTCTGCTTTTTTTGTCCTGACAAGGAAACCCTGGTGAACCTGGCAGGCCTGCTGGTCAGCCTGGCACTCATCCCGCTTGTAACAGATAACCCATTGTGAGTTACACCCTGATATGTAAGCCACGCTCTACGTGAAGTGTGTCGCAGAAACTGTACTGATCTGTGCTCTTTCATTCAGGTTGACGTTCATCCTGTTCTTCTTGTTCACTGTTCTCCACCTGTTTGCCAATTACAAAGCAGTTCGTTCTGTTGTTATGGAAACTCTTAATGAGGCTCGCTTATCCATAGTCCTTCATCGGTACCTCCTTAAAGGTCAACTGCTCAGTCCAGTGGAGGCCAATCAGAAGGAGCCTGTGTTCTTGAGTATGGCCTTAACACCTGATTACTTCATAATGCCTTCCTTGTTTATTTAATGTGATTCATTATGCATCTAATGAACAAAATTGCATTCCTTTTTGCAGCGCTTGGAAAAACAGTTCCCATCAAGTTGGGTGTGAGGCTTGGAGACATTGTTCAAAAGTCTGTTTGTCTGCTATTATATAATCAAAATATAATGTTGTTGTGAAAACAGTACTGACTGTTAAAATGATTTCTTTTTAACTTTAAGACCAGGAGAACTGCAGCTGGCGTTGAAGAACAACAGCAAACCATATCTCATTGGAATCAAAAATGGTACAATAACCTCCCCAATTCTGCTATATAAACAGAGGTCAGACATAACAACATGATATTAGGGAAACTGCTAAACCACTTAGCCAAAACAGCAATGACACATATATGGAATTTTTTTTTTCCCCAGGGTCTGTCTGTGTTTGTCTGGGAAGTGATGCTTTTGTGCATGATGAAATCATGGCAGCATGTCAGGCCTTGTGTCTTCGTGCTGTGCTGCACAATGATTCCTCTCTGGGTGGTGCACTCAAGAAGCTCGCCAACACTAAAGGTAAGCACTTTTTCAGGTGTGATGCAAGAAAGACCTTTGTTTCATATTTATCTTTAGATCCATAGTGCTGGTTACACTTGCTGAGCAGGGTATGGTAGCTGCTTTTCTATAAAGTCAGGTTAGACGCCGTATGAAATTTAAAGGGGTCATGACATGACATTTATTATTTTAATATGTGACCCTGGACCACAAAACCAGTCATAAGGGTCACTTTTACATCATCTGAAAGCAGAATAAATAAGCTTTCCATTGATGTATGGTTTGTTAGGATTGGCCGTGATACTATTTGAAAATCTGGAATCTGAGGGTGCAAAAAAAAAACAAAATATTGAGAAAATCACCTTTAAAGTTGTCCAAATGATGTTCTTTACTTAATATCCTAATGATTTTTGGCATAAAATAAAAATCAATAATTTTGACCCATACAATGTATTTTTGGCTATTGCTACAAATTTACCCGTGCGACTTATGACTGGTTTTATGGTCCAGGGTCACATATGTTCCTTGAGGTTTACTTATAATGTTAATGAGGTTTTTGCACAAAAAAATCTAATAAATACATGGAAAAATGCTTATTTTTTACCCTCATTCTGACCCTCTCTCTAAAACAGGGGTGTCAAACTCAGTTCCTGGAGGGCCGCAGCCCTGCAGAGTTTAGTTCGAACCCTGCTCCAACACACAAATCATGTAGTTTTCAAATAAGTCTGAAGGACTTGGATATTTAGTTTGGTTGCATTTAAACTATGCAGTGCTCCGACTCACCAATAGCCGAGTTTGACACGCTTGCTCTAAAACAGCCTGTTTTTAAGGGGCGGCTCCTTTAAGACTTCAGTCAATAATAGGCCACTGTTACGATTGGCGAACGTCATTGCATAGGAAACAGTATCAACGCCCCCTTGCTATTGCATGTGAGTGTTTTGACAACATGATCAAAATAAAATGCTCATTTCCAGACAAAGCATTATGAAATAATTTACTTACAGTTTGTGATGCAGCTGCAGTCAGATCTAGTACGGCTTCGTTTTGCAACAAATGTTTTTTTTTCGCTCCATGACACTCTGGCTCGTTTACAAAACAAAATGTTCCGGACATTTCTGTGACATGATCCGGGATGCCATTAAAAATAAACTATCCACTTGTTCCTTGCGTTGGGATCCTTCTGACCGACAGCGCCCAGATGATGTCACCTTGCACCTCGGATCCAGTCAAGCCACTGTTGGAGCTTGATTAAATAAATGCTTTGTTCATAATGAGGAGGATGTTTTAAGCTATGAAACTTGCAGGATGTTGTAATGGTACAGACCTCTTATATGCCAGAAGATCAAGGCAAATTCAATTTTTTTATGTTATGACCCCTTTAACGCAGATGAAAGCAAGGCTGTGAGGGATAGGCTTGCAGGTTTTTTTTTTTAGTGGCACACACTGTATAAAGGTCCTCAGTCATGTATTTTCACAACTTTATTAAGTTTTTGTCTACTGATTTTTGTTTTATAAGTAGGCATTTTGTCAGCCTAACAGCTGGTATGTTGTTAAACAACAGCAAAATCCATTGAATACACTACTTCTGTTCTCCACAGCCTCATTATCATTTCTGTCAAAAATTAAATACGGTGCCACCCTAAGGTCTCTGACACTGTGCTTTATTTTCCAGACCCATGGGAGTTAGTATCACAGAGTCATGAGATGATTGATCAGATATTCCAGACATTCCTAAAAGGTAAATGAATGTTGTAATAAAGTTTTGCATTGAGAGACAAACAAATATATTTTGTAAAACTATTTCTTTTGTTTATTTTTGTCAGAACTGGATCAAAAAAAGTGGCACACAGACCGGACACTATTGGACTGGAACGAGTGGCGTGTTGAATGGAACAAAAAGAGGACCTGAAAATGAAAGATGGATGTTTTTGATTCCACTGATAGTCACTTTGAAACAACTGTCAGTTGATTTGGGAGAACTCAGCTTCAGAGCTGAAAGTGTGCAGATTTATGTCAGTGTCTTAAATACTGTACAAATAAAAACAAAGAATAACAGGGTTGGAGCACAAATCAAGTATTTTTATAGTCAACTGAAGCCTGACACTAGAAGGTTTTGCTACTGTTTAAAATTTTGGGGTCAGTATGATCTTTTTGGAAAAAAAAAAAAAAACATTCAGCAAGGTTTCATTATATTGATGTGGCAGAAAATATTTGTGACCCTGGAACACAAAACCAATTGTAAGTAGCACAGCTATAGTCAACATTTGAAGTGGGAAAAAAAAATAAAGTCCAAAGTTGTCCCAAGACAAGAACAGGTATTGTTTTAGTTTTAGGACAACTTTGATAAAAGATTTTGATCCACTCCAAATGATGACTACTGTTTATGTAGCAATAGCCAACAATACACTGTATGGGTCAAAATGATCCTGGACCTTTAAACAGTAGTGTTTTCTTATACGTTTATATCAAAAAAGCCACACAAATAAATGAGAGGATACTGCTGTAAATGCAGACAACATTAAAAACATTAAACTGCTGCACTCTAATCAATTACAATTTTACCACATATCATGTATTGTCATTCGACAAATTTATGATAATATGTGTACTGTATTTTAGCTACATCACTGATACTGATTTATATTTAATTAAATTTGATGGATACAGTTGGCAACACATTATATTAAAATTGTGGGAAAACAGTATTAAAGGGATAGTTTACCTAAAAATTAAAATTCTCATGAATTATTCACCCTCATGTCGTTGTAAGACCTTTGTTCATCTGCAGAGCACAAAGATATTGATGAAACTCAATAGCTTCCTAACCTTTAATAGACAGCTAGGGTCCTACTTTGTTCAAGGTCCAGAAAGGTACCAAAAACAACAACTTCCATGTGACATCAATGGTTCAACCGTAATGTTGTGAAGCTACGATTCTCATAGCTTCACAACATTAATGGTTGAACCACTGACGTCAAATAGAGTATTTTGTCGATGTACTTGGTACCTTTCTGATCCTTAAACGTGGTAAGACCCTTGCTGTCTATGGAGGGTCGGAAAGCTCTTGGATTTTATCAAAAATATCTTAATTTGTCTTCTGAAGGTCTTACGGGTTTGGAACAACATTAACTATTTATTTAATTTTGTTATGTAATGATTTTGCTGAATGATCCAAAGTCAACATGCAAAATGCTAAAAATGCAAGGGAAAATAAACACTGTGAATTTAAAGCTCACAGCACTGCTCCGTAATGAACCTTCCTCAAGTGTCTTCTGAGATTCTCTGTTCGGTTGAATCTGCGTCCACAGAGCGAACAGTTATATGGTCTTTCTCCTGTATGAATGCGCTCATGCTTTTTCAGATCGGCTAAACGGCTGAACCTGAACTTGCAGCATTTGCAAACAAAAGGTCTCTCGTTTGAATGGCACACGAAGTGTGCACCAAGGCTGGAGGGCGTTGCGAACGTCTTTCCACACACGTGGCAGCTGTGCAGAATCTCCCTGCTGTCACTGATGCTTGGAGTACTGTGAATTGCTCCCGTTTGGACCATATTCTCCACCCGTGACCTAAGAATGTGTTTGGAAGCAGAATTTAGTAATTTACTAGGTTGGTTATAGTGGACAACGTTGTTGGATAAAGATGAGACAGGTGGCTGGCTGTGTTCGTTTACTAGAGGAACGTCCTGTATGGGAACTACAGGAGCTTGTGTTGTCATATCGTCTGTTTGTTGTGTAACAGAACATTCCAGAGGCTCCGCTTTAGATTCCTTTTTAATTCTGTTTGAGCCCTGTGGTGTCTCATTGTTGCTGGTCGCTGGACTCTCTCTGCTTCCAGACGAAGGGTTTGGGGAGATTCTTCTTGGAGGGCTACTTCTTACCCTGGAGAGAGGTCTTTGCTTCTTCAAAGAGTAGTCACAGCTCCCTCGCAGAGATTGATCTCTGTTGTCTAAAGCAATCTCATCTAAAACCAGCTTTATGTGAACAGGATTGTCATTTAGACATTGTGGCTGCTCAGTCTGCTTGCTCCGAGCTGAATCTCCATGATAAAAAAGATCTTCCTGTGCATGATCTTCCTCAGCTGAACAAGGCATGGGAAGAGAGACTTTCAGGACATCATCTGAAAATATAAAAAGATGATTACTTCTACTAGGTAAGTAGATAAGTTAATTCCACAACTATAAGCTCTTCATAATCTCACTTGAATTCCCAGTCATCCTCTCCTGGAGTTCTTTGAGCTTCTGCTGGAGGTTCTGGTTCTCCAGGCGTGCCCTGGCAGACTCTTTCTGATACTCTAACACGGCCTGACCCATGAGCTGCAACACTTCCTGTACAGCAGCAGTCAGGAGCTCAGCTACATTTGTGACAAGGAGCTCCATCTGTGACATTTTGATAGGACCTGCTCAAAGAGAACATAAGCTTCTGTCATTATTTACCAAACGTTGTTCCAAACCTGTAGAATGTTCCTCTTTGGAACATGAAAGAAAATATTCTGAGAAATGTCATTGTTTTGTCCACTGTCCATACAATTAAAATCAAAGGTCATCCAAACAACAAAGAATTATATTTTGTGTTCCACAGAAGAAAGGAAGGTTTGGAAAGGCTTGTGGGCGAGTAAATGATGACAGACTGTTCTTTTTTAGCTGAACTATCTGTCTCTGAATCATAACAATGAATACAATAACAATACTACAGTGAGTAAATGTGTTCAATTTCATTTCTGAGAACTTACACGTCAACAGTGGCTTAATGTGACGTGCATTTTAACAAACCTCTAGTCACTCAACACATTACAACTTTTATAAAAACGAATATTTGGGATTGTATTATCACAATTAAAATGTCACAGTATCACCTACCTCTCTGTTCTCAAGCGCGAAGACAGACTATAATGAGACTATAATGTCAGCAAGGCAAACAGTGAAGTAACGTCCGAAAACAAGACGTCTCTCATGATATTTGTATCTGTATGCTTGACCGTATTTAGTTGTTTTTCTTACAGGAAATGCCAAAACCGCCTGTGATTATGATGACGTTTCTAGTGTCCGTGTTGTGGAAACGCATGTTAGTGACGTAACGTTACTACTTCCTTTACTACGCGCGCGCGAACTGCTTCCTGTATATGTTGCCAAATATTCAATAGCGTGTTACCTGTTTACCTTGTTTCTATGGTTACAACCCATGACATATATCTGTTTATGGTTAATCAGTTTTTAGTAGACTGAAACTTGAGGAGGAACGGCCTCAGCCTCATGTCGTTCCTTACGTGAAACATAATATCGTATTTTTGAGAAGCGTCTCAGTGTTGTTGTTTTTTTTTAAGGGGGGATGACATGTTAAGTAAGAAACAAAGAAGAAACGAATTCATACAGGATTAGAACGACATTAGGCTGAGACCGTTCCTCTCCAAGTTTCACTAATGTTCCAAGTGATTAACTATATACTCGTAACGTGTAACCATAGAAACCGCGTAAACAGGTAACTCGCTATTAAATATTTGGCAACGTAAGTTACACAAGAAGCAGTTCGCGCACGTACCAAACTGTTTTGGTTACCAACATTCTCAGTATCGTTTGTGTGGGTGATTAACGATGACAATTAAAAATGTTTATAGAGTTTCTTCATTGTTTATTAACATTTATACCCCATTAACTCACTAAACATCATCGTTTTAAACAGTAACCGAATTTATTTCAGAGGAGAGACATAGAAAATCAAGTGCAACACATGCTACTGGCATATCATAGTAGAGTCTGTGTTAAATCCACTAGGTGGAGTTTACAAGTGCATCGTGGTAATTCTATGAGCTAATTTTAAACTACTCTCCAACTGCTCACAAATTACACACCTGCTGCAATATATAGCCAAGACATGCTATAAACTAAGTCAAGCTTCCACTTAATAGTTTACGTTTTAGCCTTTAGAAAAAATAATAGTTGACGACGAAGGGTTAATATAACACATTTACTGCAATGTGTCTGTTTCAAAATACAAGTTAGTCTCACTTAAGCTAATAAAATATTCTTTTAACTTAGTGCAATGACTTTGGCTAATGTCAAATAGGGCTGGGAATACATATCTGGTTCAGACATGAAACGAGAAGCTCTTTAGCTCACAAAACCATTAGTTATAGAAACACTGTAATGGTTTCTTCACATAAATATTTAACAGTCAAATAGTCATTTCTCTAAAACAAAGATGCAGTAGATGACTAAAAAACAACAGTAAAAACAATTGCCATTTGAGTATCAAACACTGTGGTACTCTAATAGGACAGTTAGGGTAAGTCGAAATGTTCTAACTGAACCATGTGACACAGTTAGGATTACAGCCTTACTTGTAACTTACTGTAACGAAGAAAACACTTTCCTATGTGTTGAGCTATTCTAATTGTGACCAAGACCTGCTAAGCTATGAGAAACAGTGAAAAGCATGCAGATTATTGTCTTAGGTTCCTTTGGGTGGACTCCACTTCAAGGCCGTAGGGTCAATAGTCTTGTTGCTTCCACGTTTTGCCTCTTTGGTTTTCCAATCGTCAATCAGATCCTAAAAATCATTTAAATAAATTAAAAACAACAACTTACAACAAATCTGTAATTAATTAAAATGATTACAAAACTACATTACAATTACAGTTACCTGTCTTTTTAAGATCAAGTGCTTCCCTTTCCAGTATTTCAGCATCTGGAGTGATTGTAAAGTGCTGACAATGTCTACAGGATTGACAGCTGTTTCTTGACTGATTTCTGCTCCCAAGTGTTTATATGTGACAAAGAATGAAAACAATTATTCATAATATTGAATGTTACAACCATAAATGGTAATGATTTTAAAAGAAGTCTCTAATGCTCACCAAGGCTGCATAGTTACAAATACAGTAAATATTGTGCAATATTCTGTATAATCTATATGAACACATTTTAAATGTAATTTATTCCTGTGATCTTGTGAACGTAACACTAAGTACCTTTAATGGAGATCTCTTTGCCCTGGAAGTTGTGCAGGTAGCGCAGGAGCACTTCCTTCCAGTAGCTCCTGTAACTGATGAGTCCCAGGTCAGAGAGAGGCCGTTCAGGGGAGCCAACCTTCTCCTCTACTTTGGACAGCAAATAACCTGTGCAGACACAAGCCGTTAACACATTAACATGTTCATCTCTTTCATTGACTGGAGCATCAAAAAGTTCACAGTAAAAGAGCTAATCGAACATGTTTTTAAGGTTTTTTAAAAGACAAAATAACAGCATAAATTATGTTTTCTATCGTCACAATTGAAACTTTGAAACTTTCACTACCAGAATGAAATTTTCCTGATAATTTACTCACCCCCATGTCATCCAAGATGTTCATTTATCTTTTTTCAGTTGCAAAGAAATTAAGGTTTTTGAGGAAAACATTACAGGGTTTTTCTCCATATAGTGGACTTCAATGATGGCCAACGGGTTGAAGATCCAAATTACAGTTTCAATGCAGTTTCAAAGGGCTCTAAACGATCCCAGCGAGGAACAGGGGTCTTATCTAGTGAAACGATCTGTAATCTTCTAAAAAAAAATACAAATTTATGTTCTTGTATAAATTTGTAAATTCAAAAACTGGTATACTTTTTAACCACAAATGTTCATGTGCACATGCATGAGCATTTGTGGTTAAAAAGTATATAAGTTTGTATTTTTCTTAGAAAATGACTGAGTGTTTTGCTAGAGAAGACCCTTATTCCTCGACTGGGATCTTGCAGAGCCCTTTGCAATTTAAAACTGAAACTGCAATTTGGACCTTCAGCTGATCCCCACTGAAGTCCACTATATGGAGAAAAATCCTGGAATGAACATCTTGGATGACATGCGGGTGAGTAAATTATCAGGAAATTTTTATTCTGGAAGTGAACTTCTCCTTTAACATCACCGTTTGCAATCTTGTTGAAGCTTAAAGGAGAAGTTCACTTTCAGAACAAAAATTTTGAGATAATTTTCTCACCTCCTTGTCATCAGATGTTCATGTTTTTCTTTCTTCAGTCTTTCTTCAGAAATTATTGATTATAAGAAATTAAATCAGGAATTATTTCCATATAATGGACTTCAATGGTGCCCCCAAGTTTGAACTTCCAAAATTCAGTTTAAATGCAGCCTCAAAGGACTCTAAGCGATCCCAGCTGAAGAATAAGGGTTTTATCTAGTGAAATGATCAGTCATTTTCTAAACAAATTGACAATTTATATACTTTTTAACCTCAAACGCTCGTCTTGTCTACTTCTGTGTTCAAACTTGGGGGCACCACTGAAGTCCACTATATGGAGAACATTACTGAAATGTTTTCCTCAAGAAACATAATTTCTTTATAACTGAAGAAAGAAAACCATGAACATCTTGGATGACATGAGGGTGAGTAAACGATCTGTAAATGTTTGTTCTGGAAGCGAACTTCTCCTTTAACACATAAGTAATGACAAATAACAGATATAAGAAGTATACAAGTGATCTAAATCTACTGCACTCACTGAAATCAATCAGCATCTTGCCATAACCCTGCCTCATATACTGTGGCATGGTCAGGATGCAGGAGACATTGTAGTTCAGGAATGAATTCTTTTCCTAAACCCAGATACGTATTTTGATTACTACAAAATAATCACTTGTACAAGGTAACTGAAGCTTAAGGTGTACTGGAGTCACTAACAGAGTACCTTGGAGAAATATCCTACAAGATGGCAGCCAGTATTGTCAGCTTCAGTCATCACATAGAAGAGGAACGGCTCCACATCGTAGTACAAAGTTTTGTGGTCCAGGAAGAGTTTGGCAAGCAGGCACAGGTTTTGGCAATAAATCTGCAAAAGGCAAATGACAGTGTCAAGGCAGAAACATGTACTAATTAGAAATTACTGACATGCAGATTATTTTAATGGAATTTAATTTAAAGGGAATTTAAAGGGAAAGGTCACCCAAAAATGAAAATTCTGTCATGAATTACTCACCCTCATATCATTCCAAACCCATAAGACCTTCGTTCATCTTCAGAACACAAAATAAGGTATTTTTGATGAAATCTGAGAGCCTGCATAGACAGCAATGCAACTGAAATGTTCAAACAGACCAAAAAGGTAGTAAGGACATCATTAAAATAGTCCATGTGACATCAGTGGTTCAACTGTAATTTTATGCAGCTATGAGAATAATTTTTGTGCAAAAGGAAAACAAAAATAACGACTTTATTCCAACAATTTCTTCTCTTTTGTATCAGTTGTTCAGAGCAGTACCACGCATTTTCTTTGTGCACAAAAAGTATTCTCGTAGCTTCAAAAAATTAAGGTTGAACCACTGAAGTCACATGGACTATTTTATCCATGTCCTTACTACCTTTCTGGGTCTTGAATGTGTCAGTTGTGTTGCTGTGTATGCAGGGTCAGAAAGCTCTTGGATTTCATCAAAAATATCTTAATTTTTGTTCTGAAGATGACTGAAGGTCAACATGAGGGTGAGTAATTAATGACAGAATTTTAATTTTTGGGTGAACTAACTCTTTAAAGTTGTCAAATAAAATCAAGAGTCCTTGTGGAATGTCTTCGTTCTTGCCTTGTTCTTCTTGCCGTCCACTTCAAAAACAGATATAGCCCCTTTTCTGTAAATCTCATCACCTGGTGGATGTTTCCACACACATTTGGCCTGCGAGTGAAATAAGAAAGACTCCTTAGTGTACGTGTAAATGCAAAAACCCACACCTATCAATATTACCTCAATATATTCAAAGTTGGACAAACCTTAAGAATCTGAATTTTGAAAACTAAAATGTTATTAACTGAACATGTGAAAGAGTTACCATGTGACGTCGCAGAATGGTCTGACTCTTCATGTATTTGAGGCAGAACTCGCACATGTACAGACGGCCGAGGCGGGCGTACTCTTCGGGGTACGGCGAGTGGTACCAGGTGTCCAACTCGTAGCGGCCAAACACAATGGTCTTTATCATGTTGCCCCCCTCCGTGACCTGTCCCTGCAGCCGGAGCTTCTCCTGCAAGGACCAAGGAAGGGTGGGAGAAACACAAGTCTGACGAGGGAATGATGACACAGAGATAGAAGGAAAAAAATCCTGAAGCCTACCACAGAAGATTCATGAATGAGGAGGTTGAGGACGAGATCGAGAGATACACTACTGATGAAAAGTTTGGGGACAGTACGATTTTTTTTTTTTCGTAAAAAAAAGAAATTAATACTTTTATTCAGGAAGGATGCATTAAATTAATTAAAAGTGTCCGTAAATAAGTTGAGAATGCTACAGTTGATTTCTATCAAGTAAATGCTGTTTCTTTAAGCTTTCTGTTTCTCAGAGGATCCTACAAAAATCACAGGATCAGTTTCCAAAAAATATTAAGCAGCACAACGGTTTTCAACTTTGATAATAAATGTTTCCTGAGCATATTAGAATGATTTCTAAAGATCATGTGACACTGAAGACTGTGATGATGCTAACAATTCAGCTTTGTCATCACAGAAATAAATTGTAATATATTAAAACAGTAAAGTTATTTAAGGAGCTCTAAATGCAGCCTTGGTGAACATAAGAGACTTCTTTCAAAAACTTTAAAAATAATACTGATCCTCAAACTTTTGAATGGAGCTGTACTTTTTCAGAGTGTATTAATTAATAAACAGAAGGCAATGTAGAAATGTAAGAGTTGAAATAAAAGTTAAGATAGAAATCAGCTGGAGAAAATAAGAAGGTGCATGTAATGTCTACTCAGGATTATGATTTTCTTTGATTGGAACAGTTCAACCAAAAATAATCATTAACTCAATTTTGTTATTTTTTTTAGTCAAGTCTAAAAGAAAACATCATGAAGGTTAGTGAATGTTAGAATTTTCATTTTTGGAGCTGTTCCTTTAAGGTAGGACAGATAAAATATGCTGCTTAAAGGGATAGTTCATCCAAAAATAAAAATTCTGTCATTAACTACTCACTCTCATGTCATTCCAAATCATAAGCAGGGATCCCACACCTTTGGGGACACATTTCAAGTGAAAGCAATTTACATCGTGTTGCCTTGTAAGATAAATTGTTACAGTTTTCATGTGTCAAACACAACTATGCAAAAAAAAAAAATTCTATGCATTTATTTTTGGCCATATGACAGAGATCTGATATTCTGTTTGTCGTATTTCTGTTTTGCATAAAACCGAAAAATATTCGGTACATCCAATACTGTATTCTAAAATGATCTGATATTAACTTTTGCATGGATTTTATTGAAAAGAGCTCAGGCTCGTGTAACGTTAAGCTAATGTACCGTGTAAATGCGCGTAAGTAACGTAAATCAAGCAAGCTTGTATGCATAAGCCACAAAGTGTCTGCAAAATAACCCATTAGCTGACTGGAGGGAATAATATGGAATTTTTTCCAGAAAACTTATTGCACAAAATAAATTCAATCACTTTCAAGGACCTGTATCTATGTATGTTTATTTTCAAAAACTTTCCAGGGCATTGACATTTTTTCAAGGACCCATGGGAACCCTGCGTAAGACCTTTATTCATCTTCAGAACACAAATGAAGACATTTTTAATGAAATCCAAGTGCTTCCTGACCCCGCAAAGAAGATCCTACGGGTTTGGAACGGCATGAGAGTGAGTAATTAATGACAGAATTTTCATTTTTGGGTCAACTATCCCTTTAAAACTTTGAGTAACACCCATATGCAACAGATGAGAGAATGGCAGTGGAAGAGAGTCCAGCGTAGGCCCATCATAACCCAGAATGCAGTGGTGCGAAGGCTCAGCCCATCGCAATCTTTACAGATTCATGAAAAAGAGAGGGAAAAGGAGAAAACAAGAGGGAGAAAATGAGATGGGGCTTCTCTCTTACAAGATCATCCGAAGCACGTGCCTGGGCTTTTCTGAACAGCTCCAGGTCATAGTCACTTGTGATGTTCTCCAGCAGAGGCTCTCGACTGCTGCCATGGGTCTGTCTGTGCTCCTGAGAGAGTCAAACAGTGAGAGCTCAGAAACTGATACACATGTCTGCTATGGGTTGTTATTATTTCTTTCTGCGAATACAGAACATGTGACACTCACTGTATACTTGTCTTTTTGCTCTTTAAGAGGAACAGAGTTTCTCTTTCTCCTCATCTCTGTCACCTTTTCTTTGTACCGCAGCTGTCGCTCCGTTTGGGCCTGGAGGGACGGTAACTCAGAGAATGTGAGTGCTAGTTGAGCCTATTTAATTAACGTAATGTTCACTGCACATAAAATCTGAAAGCAGGGGGTCAATACTAGGGCACATACCAGTCACAAATAACAGTTGTGCTGTTTTACCTGCTGCCGAGCAGAATGCCGATTCTCATCCTGCCGCTGTGACAGCGTCCTCTCCTCCACATGCTTGTCTCGAGAGCTCGCCTTCACCTGAGTTAAAGTTTTGATTTTTTTTTTTTTTTTTTTTTTTTAGGTAAACCATGCTGTTTAAGCAAAATACAATCTGGCTAAAGGTTTAGTTGAAATAACACACATTAGCATTACCTTACACTCATCTGCTGAAAGGTTATGGTACAGTGGACATCCAGATATTGAAAAGTGCCTTTCATGTTTCCCTGTCAAATGTCCTGAAGGAGTAATGAAGGTTGAATTTAAATATTTAAGCATATAAATAAGCCTGTACACAAAACAATCTAGCCAGAAGAAAAGTTAAGTCACTATTAATACATAAATGAAACAAATACACTACCATTCAAAGTCTGAGGTCAGTAAAAAGAGGACACATTAAATTCATCAAAATGACAGTTAAAACATTTATAATATTACAAGAGATTTCATTACAAATAAAAGCTGTTCTTTCTATTTATCAATGAATGAATGTTTCAACATTTATAAATAAGAAACATTAATAAGAAATCTTTTCTAAGCACCAAATCAGCATATTAAAATGATTTCTGAAGGATCACGTGACACTGAAGACTGAAGTAATGATGCTGAAAATTCAGCTTTTGCCATCACATGAATAAATTGCAATAAACAGTTATCTTAAATTGTAATATGTGACCCTGGACCACAAAACATGTCACACATGTTACACATCTGAAAATTGAATAAATAAGCTTTCCATGGATGTATGGTTTGTTAGGATAGGGCAATATTTGGCTGAGATACAACTATTTGAAAATCTGGAATCTGAGGGTGCAAAAAAAGTCGAAATATTGAGAAAAAAATCTTTAAAGTTGTCCAAATGAAGTTCTTAGCAATGCATATTACTAATCAAAAATCAAGTTTTGATATATTTATGGTAAGAAAATTTACAAAATATCTTCATGGAGCATGATCTTTATTTAATATCCTAATGATTTTTGGCATTAAAAAAAATATAGATAATTATGACCCATACAATGTATTTTTGGCTGTTACAAGAAATATACCCGTGCTACTTAAGACTGGTTTTGTGGTCCAGGGTCACATATTATTTCACAGTTTTACTATTTTTTACTGTATTTTTGATCAAATAAATGCAGCCTTGGACTTTTTTCAAAATCATTAAAAAAATCTCCAAAACCTTTGAATGGTAGTATAAATATTCTTAAAAATTAAAATAAAGGACCTGGAATCCAATTACCAAGAGAATTACAACCAGGTGTGGGGCACTTCATGTTAAAGTTGTAGCTCTCGTGAAAGCGTCGTCGTTTGGGCCGGTGAGCAAGGCCGGATTCTTTCAGTGACAGCTCCTTTGCCAGACTCTCATCGTGAGACACGTTTGGGCTGGACATGTCAATGTCAGACTCAGAGGAAGGCGCGTTGCCTGTGGGTGTCCTGGGTGGGGACTCATCTTGGTCTGCACTTTGTTTAATGTCTGGATGACCAACACAACAGAAAACAGCACTGTATGAAATCTAAGAATGGAATAAGGAACATATCATTACATGAATGAATGAAAATGGCAATAGTGTAACTACAAAGGAAAGGACAAAAAAAAAAAAAATGAAGAAATAAAGTGAAGGTGTAGCTAACCACATCTGTCAAAAGTTGAGAGTAAAAAGTCAATTACATCATGTCAATGTCAATCAGTAATCTTTAGTATAAAACTATTTTTTTTTTTTTTTATCAGTGATGATCATTCATATTAGAAATGGCATTTAATAATTATAAAATGTTGACTGTGGCTGTAATTCATGACAATATTAACAAAAATATTTTTGTTTACTTCAGATAAACTTCAGTTGAATTTTTAGTCTAATTTTAGTCTAATTTTTAGTTTAATAAAACTTAATTCAAATTTAACACATTTTAAAAAGCTGGATGCCTTTGAACCGCAACCTGAGGTTGTTTTATTGATGTTTGAGCCAACATATCGTTAAAAACAGATAAAATGGAGTTAACTATTTTAGTGTGTATATTTATGTGTGCAAAACAAAACTGAACAAATAGAGAGTGATGTGTATGAATTCAAACTACAACAGAAAAAGTAGGCAAAAGCCACAAAATAGCATGGAATGAGATATTATGAAAGTCTAATGCGTTACTTAAAATAATTTGATTTTTACACCTTAACAAAAAATTATGAAAATAATGTGCACTACTGTTTAAAGGTTTAAGGCCAGTAAGATTTTATTTTTTTTTTTTACATTTTTGAATGAAGACTCTTATGTTCACCAAGGCTGCATTTATTTGATCAAAAATACAGTAATTTTAGTATTTAGTATTTTAAAATTTAGTTTATTCCTGTGATCAAAGCAGAATTTTCAGCATCATTACTGCAGTCTTCGGTGTCACATGATCTTCCAGAATTCATTCTAATAAACTGATTTAATCCTAAAAAACATACCTTATTATTATCATTGTTATAAACAGTTGTCTGCTTAATACTTTTTAGAAACTGTTTTCAGGATTCTTTAATTAATGGAAATTTTAAAAGAAAAGGAAAAAATTCTTACTGACCCCAAACTTTTGAATGATTAACATCATGTATGAGCTGAGGAAATTTTGTGACTCGTCATAAAGAAAAAAAAAATAAGCAAATGAAGAGAAGCACGTGTGAGCAGAGCAAAGCATGGAGATACTCAAACGAGGGAAGGCATGAGTGAAGAACCATGCGGTTTTCTCCTCCTACCCCTCTCTGAGATTTCCCCATGCTGCTCCGTGTCTGAGCCAGAAGAGCGACTCTGCCGCAAGGGGTATTTCTTGGGCAAGACTGTCACCCCCTGCTGTTGACTACGAGTCACGCGACGGGTGGAATAGTTCACCACCTCCTCTGTAACCGGGGCAGACGGGTTCCCCACAGGACTGGAATCTAGAAACAAAGCTCTCAGGTTTGTTCGTTCATTCGTTTGTTTTTTGTTTTTTTTTGTTCTCCATCCATCTCCATCTATTTTTATTTTGGGTCAAAAATTACATGATAATTTCATTATTCCCACAGCCCAAAGTCCCGCAGTTACTGTGTGCATCTTTATTAGTAAATAAGTAAGTGATCAGTATCTTACCTTGCGAGTTGCGGCTGAGTCTCAGGGAGGAGCGAGTGAGGCGGGTGTTTCTCACCGTGTGGACGTCACTCTCTGAGCTGTCTGTGTGCTCTGCCGAGAAGTCTGAATCCTCTGTACCTTCAGAGCTACTGCCGGCATTTCTCTAAGTGTCAAAAACATCAAAACCCAGTTTAGTCACTGAATACAAATGTTTTCTTGGTAACACTTTAGAATAACATTCTATTAGATTGTATTAACTAACAATAAGCTTAACATTTTGTATCTATTTATCATTGTTTGATAATTCTAATGCAACTGTTTAATGCCGGTTCATCTTAGCTCAGATTGAATTATAACAAATTCAACTTTTGATTTTAATAAGGTATTAGTAAATGCTGAAATTATCATTAAGATCTGTTGCAACTGTTATAATTATCTTTTTTTATTGTCATCCAGATACTGAAACAAATAAGAAAAATGTACTTTTAAAAGGATGGTAAGCTTTTCATGAAAATTTACTCCACATTTTAACCTAAACTACCAGGCAAAAGTTTTTGAACAGTAATATTTTTAATGTTTTTTAAAGAAGTCTCTTTTGCTTACCAAGCCTGCATTTAGTGATCCAAAGTACAGCAAAAACAGTAAAATTTTGATTTTTTTTTTACTATTTAAAATAGCTGCTTTCTATTTGAATATTTTTAAAATGTAATTTATTCCTGTGATTTCAAAGCTGAGTTTTTAGCATCATTACTCCAGTCACATGATCCTTCATTCTAATATTCTGAATTGCTGCTCAAAAACATTTATTATTATTATTATGTTAAAAACAGCTGAGTAGATTTTTTTTTAGGTTTCTTTGATGAATAGAAACAAAAATAATAAAAAATGTTTCAGCAAATCAGCATATTAGAATGATTTCTGAAGGATCATGTGACAGTGAAGACTGGAGTAATGATGCTGAAAATTTAGCTTTGATTACAGGAATAAATTACATTTTAAAATGTATTTAAATAGAAAGCAGTTATTTTAAATAGTAAAAATATTTCACAAAATTACTGCTTAATTAATTAAATTCAGGCTTGGTGAGCAGAAGAAAAAAACCATTAAGAAATCTCACTGTTCAAAAACTTTTGACTGGTATTGTAGAAAACTCTGTTAAGTAGGGTAATATATTTAGTCTGTAATGAACTTAATGTAATTAACTTGACAAAAAACAAAAATCAAATATTGCCATGTGACCTGTGAAAATGACCCTGGTGAATCTTTCCTTACATTTCTCATTTTAATTCCACAGGCCCGGGGTTTCAACCAGGGGTCCCAGAAGCTGCTGCATGGGGTTCACTAATTCCTACTATTTAACAAATGATCTGCATTATTTAATGTAACAATATTTGCTCAAATTCTTAATAAAAGTTAAGAGTTATAACTATTATATTATCTTCAATACCATGACATTATACTAATAAAGAGTTACTGAGAAAATCTAGATTTTTTGTTTTACACTGTGGTCACTGGTACATTTTAACTAGGTTAACATAAACACGGATGTACAATGAACCAAAATTGAATGCTTTTAACACCCTTGTTATTATTTTGAGTCTAATGTATCCTAATATTCTCCTGACAGAAAATATTGCTTTATCTGCATGAAAACATGACTTGATATGAGGCAGTTACAATGACTTGGAGAAAAGAACCATGTTTTTAGCCTTTTCCCTTGTCTCGCAAAAACAAATGTTTGAACCGATGGCTCAATAAAAATTAACTATTTGTGTGTGTGCTTAGTGCATACGCGAAACCACGTATTATGTTATTACACAGATCCTAAACTTTTTAGTTTTGGCTACCATCCGCACATTTCAAACAGAAACCCCTTTCACCTGCCACACAAACAATTTAACCAGTCATTTAGTTATGATGACTGCGACTACGCCTCGTATGCAAACTGCTGTATGTGTAAAATGAACAGGTGACGGCTGGTTACACATGAACACGCAGGTGCGAGATGCTATATAGGCATGTACGCAGCTGGCCTGTAGGATGCAGTCATACCTTCCGCCGCGGCATAGCGCTTCTCCGCGGCTCTTCCTCCTGCAGCCGATTCAATAGGTTTAATTTCTGCTGGATTTCTTAATGCAGTTAGGTCGCCTAAACCTGTCGAAAGCCGCTTAAGTGATGCATCCCTGTGGAAGCGAGGGAAACATTAATTTGGTACAAGGAAACAGTCCTCCATCACTGACACTCACGGGTCATGACTGCGCGCGTCTGTTTACACTCTCCACTTCCGGTACCAAATTCTAATGTAAAGGTCTCACGGAAAATGATAAACACGAGGAGGTAACCATTGTTTTAAACAGACAAGGACGATTTATTTATAATTACCCTATTGTTAGCTGATTTCAAATGTTTTGCAAGTGACACACACAAAAACAGATAATTAACGTTGTGCAGTTCCTGTGGTAATAGTTTTGTCGCTAGATGGCGGCACTAATGTTAATGAAGACATTTCAGCCTATTTTAAGCATTTCATCATAAAAATTTAATTTTCTGAAGGTTTCTGGGACCAGATATAATTTTTAATGCACTGTGCATTTAATTAACTAATTACAACAAATAAACCCTTGATATGGACAATACATCAGTGATATAATGAATGCAAAACTTGAAGTTGTGTAGATTAATATACCCCCTGTTCTTATTTACAGTTGTTGAAGCTCAGTTAAAAAAAGTTTGATTCATAATACCTTTCAGCATAAGTTTATTTTCGAAAATCAGTGTCTCTGTAGGCACACTGAACAACATTTATTTATTACGGAGGGGCATGTTGTCACATCATATGGGGTAAGTTGTCACATCTAAACCTAAATTGCTAAATTTTATTAACAGTTAATTACAAGCTTTTCAGCTAAATTTAAACCATAAAATGATAAAACACAAACAATTTATGGTAGCAAAACATCAAACAGTTGTGCTGGTCAGCAAATATCATATAACATAGCAAATATTTATATTGTTCAAATGCTGTTCTTTCATCAAAGAAACCTGAAAAAATTCTACTCAGCTGTTTTCAACATAATAACAACAATAATAAATGTTTTTGAGCAGCAATTCAGAATATTAGAATGATTTCTGAAGGATCATGTGACTGGAGTAATGATGCTGAAAATTCAGCTTTGAAATCACAGGAATAAATTACATTTTAAAATATATTCAAATAGAAAACTGTTATGTTAAATAGTAAAACTATTTCAAAATGTTTACTGTTTTTGCAGTACTTTGGATCAAATAAATGCAGGCTTAATGAGCAGAAGAGACTTCTTTAAAAAACATTCAAATCTTACTGTTCAAAAACTTTTGACTGGTAGCATAAATACAGACTCAAAATGTGTTTTCTTTAATATGCTTTCATTTTGTGGTACACATTTGCTAATGTGCTTATGCAGTAAGGAACAAAACTTATTGTGGTTAGAGGCACAGTGGCACTCTTACAGAAGGAAAGTGCATAGAAGAGCGCATGAGTGCTAGTGGGAGGTCTGAATGAGTCTAAGAGGCTCAGTAGTGGAAGTGTTGCTGCTGTACAGGTCAGTCTGTAAATGGCGCTGTTTCCACAGCTCTTGTTTTTCTCCAAATCACCATGAATAGGCAAATGGAGGCTCAGCCCTAGTCCGAACAGGGCCCCGGTGTTGCGAAGGAGGCCAGCGAAAGGTGTGGTGTCCAGATGGACCCATTCAGACTGAATGCACCACTTCTGTGCCTTCATTAGGCTCCAGTAGGGGTCTATTGAAGCAGCATCCAACAATGCATAAAGCCCCAGCGCAATGAACACAAGACACAGGATTGTGTGCACATAACTCTTCAAGCTTGCTGAATAGATCCAGGAAATTCTATTAAAAGCCTTGGCCACGGCAATTCCTGTATAGTGAAGTAAACAATTAGTGTATGTTGAGGAAGTAGGAGATCTTATTCATCTTATATGTGACCCTGAACCACAAAACCAGTCATAAGGGTCCATTTTTGAGATATGACAGTGTTTGGCCGAGATACAATTATTTGAATATCTGGAATCTGAGGGTGCAAAAAAAAATCTAAATACTTTAAAGTTGTCCAGATTAAGTTCTTAGCAATGCATATCACTATTCAAAAATTAAGTTTTCATATATTTACAGTAGAAATGTCCAAAATATCTTCATGGAATATGATCTTTACCTAATATCCTAATGAATAATAAATTTTGACCTATACAATGTATTTTTGGCTATTGCTACAAATATACCCATGCTACTTATGACTGGTTTTGTGTTCCTAATATGAGGCTAATATGAAAAATATGCAACGCAACTGACCCGAAACAACTCCTGCAATGACCTGATGTGGAAAATGAGCTGCAATGAAGACTCGAGAAAGACTGACACAAACCTGCACACTCCAGAAAAGAGCCCAAAGAAGACCCTGCAAGCACCTATGGCACAAATACAAAGGAAGGAAAATGTTTAGCATTAATATTAAACAGCAAAACCCTGACATGAAGAACCTTGATATTTTTTCAAATGACATTCAGTATTTATTTGATTAATTGTCCCATCATCTACCCAAAATAAACTGCATCTTTGCAATATACAACTTCATATGGTGATAAAGCAGAGCTGCTAAGATAAATGAGTTTACAAGCAGCTAATGAGGTATTTCCATCTTACTGGTGGTGGGAAAGATAGTGATATGTTGTGCAAGTATTTTCTTTCCTTCCTTTTTATCTCCTCAATTGTTCTGGAAGATTTCTGGAGACTGAAAAGCATTTCCATGCATTCATTCTGGTACTATCTTGTAAATGAAGTCTTACTGAGTGGTACTACTAAAAACAAAAACAGGACATAATCACTCACCATCTTTTTAGGGGGTCAAAACCCTGCAAAATCGACAGCAGTGACGTGATCATGGCATAGTAAACCCCTGCAGCTCCCATTGTATGACCAGAAGGACTTCCTAGAAGAGCGGCCAGAAACCACTGTGAAATCTGCTTTTGATTTAGTGTGCTGGTCGGCCGATATAAATACAATGAGAGACATAAGGAGACACTCACCAGGGCCGGTCTCGCAGGTCATGGGGAACTGTTTGATTTGTGGCACAGTCGAGTTGCCATAATAAACAGTTTCTTTAACCCACCAATAAGGACGCTCGCCAAACATTAGCCTGTTTAGTGATTTAATAAATAAATCTGATTAGGATTTCTAATAGACATTTGATATTGAGAGATTACTTACTTACCACTTGAGGACTAAGTTGAGCCAGTCTCCCACAACAGCAACCCAGACCAGCTTGACTCCCACTGCTGATTGCAGATGGAACCAGATGGGAAAAAAGAATAAAAATGTTGTACGCAGGTCTGCCACTTTAGACACAAACGTAAACCAGGTTTGCGCATGTCCATAATGGGTCTGCAGGTATAACGTACTGCTGATCCCATAACCATACAAGACTTCCATTACTAATGATTCATGTTCTCAGTCTTAGCAGGCACAAGTTGCTATTTGTAAAATCTCTTCATCTTGTTTTCAGCATCTTAAATCTGGATTGTCATCCCAGCGACGACCTGCATGAGTTCAGTCTGCTCCTTTTATCCATCCACTCAGTTGCCAGGTCACTGGGCACCAACTGAGCTTTGGACTCTCTGGAGTAAATAGAGGGAAAATTGTCTCCAAACATTAAAGCATGGTCATTAAAGGGGGCATGTGCCGTGCATGTGTGTGAAGTGGCAGGGTTTGGGTGCTAAATTTAGCTCGCGATTACGAGAAAGACACTTGGTGGTTCAATGAGCTGATGACATTCATGTGCATGGACACGTCCTGGCTCTTGACTGTTCTCTATGGTTGTTTTGCTTATATGAAAAATGTGTTTATTTACAATGTCTTGCGAAAGTATTCATACCCCTTCATTTTTTCACATTTTATGTTGCAGCCTTATGTTAAACCACTTTAAATTACTTTTCCCCCACATCAATCTACACACTATACACTGTAATGAAAAAGCAAAAACAGAATTGTCACAACTTTGTAAATTTATTTAAATAAAAAACTGAGTACATTGCATGAGTATTCAAGCTGAAGCACATTTTCAGCCTCAAGTCTTTTTGGGTATGATTGCGACAAGCTTTGCACATGGCATTTGGCAATTATCTGACATTCTTTGCTTTACCTCTTCACCTCTTAAGCTCTTGGATGAGGGCTGGCAGACATTTTCAGGTTTCTCTGGAAATATTTGATTGCGTTCAAGCCAAGGCTCTGACTTGGGCACTCGAGGACATTCACAGAGTTATCTATAAGGCACACTTGCTGGGTGCTTAGGCTCATTGTCCTGTTGGAAGGTGAACCTTCTGCCCAGTCTGAGGTTCTGAATGCTCTGGACTGGCTTTTCATTAAGGCTATCTCTATATTTTGGTGCATTGATCTTTTCTTCTACTCTGATGAGTCCCTCAGTCCCTGCCACTGCTACCACAACACTTTACTGTTGGGATGGTACTGTGCAGGTGATGAGCAGCGCTTGGTTTCCTTCAAACGTGATGCTTGGAATTGAGGTTTATCAGACAAAAGAATCTTGTTTCTCACAGTCTGAGGACCAGATTGGTGGAGTGTTGCAGTGATGTTTGTCCTTCTGTAAGTTTCTTCCATCTCCACATATGTTCATGAGCTCAACTAGAGTGACCCTCAGCTTTTTGGTCACCACTATAACCAAGCCCCTTCTCCATCAATTGCTCAGTTTGGCCAGGAGGCCAGCTCTAGGAAAATTCCTAATTGTTACAAGTGTCTTCCATTATGGATAATGGAAGCTACACGCTTCTGTAAACCTTCAGTGCAGCAGATTTTTTTTTTTCCTGAACTCTTCCCCAGATCTGTGCCTTGACACGATCCTGTCTCTGAGCTCTACAGGCAGTTATTTTGACCTCATGCATTTTGACCATGCATTTTCAGCTGTTAGACATTTTCTGAGAGGTGTGTGCCTTTCCAAATCATACTCATTCAAATGAATGTCACAGTTTAACCCCACTTGAAGTGTAGTAACATTTACAAGTGATATGAATGATCCTGAGCTGAATTTCAAGTGTCCCAGAAATTGGTGTGAATACTTATGCAATGGAATCATTTGAGTTTTTTATTTTAACATAAGTTGTTACAAACCCGTTCTGTGCTTTGTCATTATGGTGAAGATTGATGTCGAAAAAAGTCATTTAAAGCAACATAGGCTGCAACATAACAAAATGTGAAAAAATGAAGGGGTATGAATACTTTTGCAAGTCACTGTATATAATATATTTATTATTATAGTGTTATTAATGTGTTTATTAAATATGTTTGTGTTTTATGTAGGTCATAAGCCTTTTTTACTGAATTTATTGTAACTGATCAAAAAATGTTGTTAAAAAGAATAGTATTTATTTGAAACAGAAATCTTTTTAAACATTTTAAATGTCTTTACTGTCACTCTTGATCAATTTAATGCATCTTTGCTGAATAAAAGTATTAATTTTTACCCTCCTGGGTAGTAACTGATTACATGTAATCTGGATTACGTAATCAGATTCCAAAAATCAAGTACTTGTAATTAGATTAAATTACATTTTTAAATACTCATAATTAAGATTACAGTTGATTACATGATTACATATTAATCACACAATACCAATAAATTATTTATAATTTATTGTTTCACCCTAATTCCTCTATTTCATCTTTTAAATGTTCCTTTCTAAAATAGCCTACTGCTTATATACATTCAGAAGGTCTTCAGGTTTCGTGGACATTCACACAAAGACCAGTCATTAGTCATCTGGCTACACAGCAAAATCATTTCAGGTTAAAGAAGTGTTTCAACACTGCATCAACTACTGATGAACACATGAATTTTCATCTGAATTATCACTCAGTAGGTTATTTAACATGTATTACTATGTCTTCGGAAGGCTTTTGTCTTTCAAACACATTAAAATGCATAAATTTGTGCTATTTCTTACTTATATGTAATGTAGGCATTCCCAAACTTTTTTGTCATCTGAACCTCTTTCACCTAATACATTTACTTTAAGTACCCCTGAGATTTCAAATAAGTATTTTAATAATTAGGTTTCACATTTATATGTTCACAGTTCTCTGACATTGGTTAATGGTCACATGACCTGCAGGTAAACAAATAAAATATTTCATTTCCTCAGTGTTTTATTTTGACTGACGTTGTTTTAAAATGATTTATTTTAATATAATTTTTTTTATGATTTAATTGATTATTAGCTTTTCATTTCCCAGTGTGGAAACCTTGACGTAATGTAAAGTTTAATGCACTCCATGTTGTTAAAAACAGTAAATGGAATATATTTTCTTACTCTTTGTAATTTTATATCAACATGGTACAATATTATCATATTTAAATCAATGTTATAAATAAGTTAAGTCAAAAGTAATCTAAAAGTAGTCTGATTATCTAACCTAAAATGTGTAATGTAATGGATTACGCTACTAACTACAATTTTTGCCATGTAATTTGGAATCAGTAGCGGTATGTAACGTAATGTGTATTGAAATTTAGGAGAAATTATGTGCTTCGACGAGAAACTGACTCAAATGTTGAAGTAAAGATAATCAGGTGTTATTCTCCTCATTAGTGTACCGTAGCTCAGTCCTGGTTCAGTTGTGTGGCCATCAAATGAAGAATTAGCAGGGTATTATTAGAGTTTGACTGAGACCTTCACATGACACTGTTTACCTTGACTTGACATAATGGCTCATTTCCAGCAACCTCTGTAGGCCTGTTCGTGCGAAGCCTCACGGCTTTGTGAGATGGCACATTTTCCATTGGCTTCCAGAACTTCTGAGAGCTGTCGCTAGAATGACTTAACCATGTGGAAAAACAAAGAAGGAACATGTCCAGAGCAGACTGTAAACAAGAAGACTACCTGCAGGGCGTTAAAAGCTCCACAATGTTTACAGATACCATCTCCACAGAGACCTATCAGCCTAGTCATGTGCAACATATACAGTATGTGCTGATGCGCATTCTACTACCATGATCAAATGGCTCATTTGTGTTGTCTTCATGCAGTTTAGCATGTTTTGCATTTTGAGTTCTGCTGTTAAACGTGCAGTCTTGCATGTAAGTGTACTGTAGTTCAACAGTTCTACTTAAGCAAATGTAGCTCACATACACAGGAAGACATACAGGATGTGCTCAGTTCTATAAGGGCAGTGCAATCTCACGCCCTCTGGTCACGTCCAATCTCAGAAGTCGTTTTAGCCCTGTGACCAAAAAAAACAATGGTTAGTTCCTGTGGGCATACAGCTTTGAAAATAAATACTGTAGGCTGTAGACCACGTTCTGCTGAACTCTGTGCATTATGTATATGCTGGTCTAATAGAGAAAGAGATATTGTTGTGAGAAAGGAGATAATCATGAACATAAAGTATTACGTTACAATATTGCATTACTTTTATTTCTGTAAACAGCGATGGGCTTTCTTTGCACGTTCTTTTGTAAACAATGGGTTGGTACTCCTGCCTACATCACGTGTGCGTGATTTCATAATGCGTGACGAGCTAGTGCAAGACAAGCATTTGTGGTTAAAAAGTATATTAAGTTGTATTTTTCTTAGAACATGACAGATTGTTTCACTAGATAAGACCCTTATTCCTCAGCTGGGAGCCCGTTGAAGCTACATTGAAACTGCAATTTGTACCTTCAACCCACTGGTTACTATTAAAGTCCACTATATGGAGAAAAATCCTGGAAGGTTTTCCTCAAAAACCTTCATTTCTTTTCGACTGAAGAAAGATAGACATGAACATCTTGGATGACATGGGGGTGAGTAAATTATCAGGAAATGTTCATTCTGGAAGTGAACTAATCCTTTAAGTAATGCAGTTAGTTACTTTTGTGTTACTTTTTCCCACCTGGGCTGGGCTTGCTTATTTGTTTTTAAAGGGGTGCTATTATGCTTTTTCACTTTTTGAATTTTAGTCAGTGTGTGGTGTGTATCTTTGGGCATAAAAAAGATCTTCCAAGTTATAAATCTCAAAGTCCACTCTAAAGGGAGATATTTCTACAACGAATGGCTCCTTTGGACTACAGCGTTTGTTTTCCGCATGCAATGATGTCACAACACGGTCCATTAGAATATTATTAAATTACACTGACCAAAATTCTAAACACAACACTTTTGTTTTTGCTCCCGTTTTTCATGAGCTGAACTCAAAGATTTAGGACTTTTTCTATGTACACAATAGGCCTATTTCTCTCAAATATTGTTCACAAATCTGTCTAAGTATGTGTTAGTGAGCACTTCTCCTTTGCCGAGATAATTTCAAAGGTGTGGCATATCAAGATGCTGATTAGACAGCATGATTATTGCACAGGTGTGCCTTAGGCTGGCCACAATAAAAGGCCACTCTAAGATGTGCAGTTTTATCACACAGCACAATGCCACAGATGTTGCAAGTGTTGAGGGAGCGTGCAATTGGCATGCTGACTGCAGGAGTGTCCACCAGAGCTGTTGCCCGTGAATTGAATGTTAATTTCTCTACCATAAGCCGTCTCCAAAGGCGTTTCAGAGAATTTGGCAGTACATCCAACCGGCCTCACAACCGCAGACCATGTGTAACCACACCAGCCCAGGACCTCCACATCCAGCATCTTCACCTCCAAGATCGTCTGAGACCAGCCACCCGGACAGCTGCTGCAACAATCGGTTTGCATAACCAAAGAATTTCTACACAAACTGTCAGAAAACATCTCAGGAAGCTCATCTGCATGCTTGCCGTCCTCATCGGGGTCTCGACCTGACTGCAGATCGTCATCACCACCGATGGCGTCTGGCACTTTGGAGAGGTGTTCTCTTCATGGATGAATCCCGGTTTTCACTGTACAGGGCAGATGGCAGACAGCCTGTATGGCGTCGTGTGGGTGAGCGGTTTGCTGATGTCAGTGTTGTGGATCGAGTGGCCCATGGTGATGGTGGGATTATGGTATGGGCAGGCGTATGTTATAGACAACGAACACAGGTGCATTTTATTGATAGCATTTTGAATGCACAGAGATACCGTGATGAGATCCTGAGGCCCATTGTTGTGCCATTCATCCACGACCATCACCTCATGTTGCAGCATGATAATGCACAGCCCCATGTTGCAAGGATCTGTACACAATTCCTGGAAGCTGAAAACATCTATGCATGGGATGCACTGGATTGGCGTATACAACAGCGTGTTTCAGTTCCTGCCAATATCCAGCAACTTCACACAGCCATTGAAGAGGAGTGGACCAACATTCCACAGGCCACAATCAACAACCTGATCAACTCTATGCGAAGGAGATGTGTTGCACTGTGTGAGGCAAATGGTGGTCACACCAGATACTGACTGCTTTTCGAACCCCCCCGGGCCCCCCAATACAGTAAAACTGCACATTTTAGAGTGGCCTTTTATTGTGGCCAGCCTAAGGCACGCCTGTGCAATAATCATGCTGTCTAATCAGCATCTTGATATCCCACGCCTGTGAGGTGGATGGATTATCTCGGCAAAGGAGAAGTGCTCACTAACACAGATTTAGACAGATTTGTGAACAATATTTGAGAGAAATAGGCCTTTTCTGTACATAGAAAAAATCTTAGATCTTTGAGTTCAGCTCATGAAAAATGGGGGCAAAAACAAAAGTGTTGCGTTTATAATTTTGGTCAGTGTAAATCCTGCCTACAGAAATTTGAATTGTTGGGGGTTGGGTAGCGATGCAGCGCAGAGAGCTGCTTCAACGAGCTGCAGTGCGGCAGGTATAAACACAAGCATTGACTAGAGTGGCCGCTTCAGAGCAGTAACACACCACAGACGTGTGCAGTACAGGGGGCTCGAAACAAATCCCGAAGCCGCAATCTACTCCGGTTGCTGTGTCTGAGCCGTAATGCGCCGCAGACGTGTGCAGTGTGTGGTAAGAGATTTATTCATCATACGGTGTAGATAGCTTCACTTAGAACACAAACGTTTTTTAAAATGCATAAACCTGCACTAGAATAAGTTAGGCTAATCAGTTATGATGTTCTTTGATAATGTTACTTTTAGCCTTATGCTGGAGCTGGTTTCGGGCAATGAAAATAAGTATGTAAATAATTAAATAAATTAGCACGATAATTTTGTAATGATTATGAGTTGATTAATGTTGCATGACGTCACTGCTACAGACAAACACAGAAGGAATGATGTCACTGGATATCTTTTCTTGGATATTTTTAAAATAGGGGAGGGAAAAGGTGAGGACGCTCTTTGTCTGATAATGAACCGTGAAAGAGACTGATCTGCTGTGTTGTAGCCTGCTGTGTCCACAAAAGAAGGGGATCTGTGGCGTTCGTGGTTGATTAGCACCACCAGCGCTGAAGAAAAACGGTGTCCCACTTATTTGCCCGGAGGTAGTTACTGGGGGGGAAATTTAGACAGATAGGGAAATGGGTATAGGTGGACACTGGCAGGCTGTCTGATTGAGACCTTCCTACTATTGCTGCGGAGGGGAAGGTCGAGTCCTCACAGTGACGGCAGGGTGTCGTCGGACATGGACAGTGTTCATGCCAGAGACAGGTAGCGGCCGTGATTGGTTTGATTTGTCCCACCAATTTGAAGTGGCTGCAGATGTTAATAATTGGAATGGGGATTTAAAGTTAAAGTTTATGTCACTTTTGTTGTCTGGTAGAGCAAGACATGTATTCTGTGGCTTGACAATAGAAGACCGCAGTAGTTATGACAAACTAAAAGAAGCACTGAGCAAGTGGTGAGCTGCGAATACAGCTCCGTAGTGCTAGACCAGCTACATTATAGGCACCATAAACCTGGCTTCCAAGTTGGAACTCATTTGAGAGTTAGAGCGTAGCCAGACTACACCTGAATTGAAGGTGCGCGGAGTGTCTAATAATAATCCTAATGATACCCAAATGACTATATTGCTCAAAACAGTAGAGAGCTTGCGCCAGGAAGTCAGAACTTTGCAGGTGACTGTTCAAAATCTTACTAAGGCTCAAGCTAATAATGTTTCTTCTTTTAGGGCTCCTTCCCGTTCTGAATCACAGGGTTTTAGTCGGGGCCAGAAGGGTCGTGGCGATGTATGTTGGGAGTGTGGTTGTGATTGCCATTTGAGAAAAGAGTGTCCTTATGTGCAAGGAAAATAGAGGGGGCGAGTAAAGAAGGCCAAATGCTCGCCCCCCTCCCTGATTACACAACTGGCCTGCAAATTAGTGTTTCTTGTAGTGAACAGGGTGTTGGGGTGTTTTTATCAGCTGGAGTGGGAAGTGTAGTCTGTGATTTGTTGTTAGATATGGGGGCTCAGGTGTCGGTAGTGTCTAAAGAATTTTGGCAAAAAGCCACATATGGGGGCTCTGAATTAGTGCTCTATTCAGGGAAGGTGTCTGTAACCGATGGGGGACAAATGAATATTGTAGGAAAGTGGTCAACTGTATGCCAGATAGAGGTGTTGGCTTTGGCCACAGACCTCTTAGTAGCTGACATACCTTTGCAGGAGATCATTTTGGGCACTGACTTCTTGAGGAAGTTTGGTGCAGTCATTGACTTGAGCGCACTGTGCTGTACCTTAATGGGGAAGAGCTTACCCCTACATTTGGGTAATGTGAACAACAAGACCAGAACTATATCTGTAAGGCAGGATGTGACTCTGCCCCTGAAAACTGAGGTTATAATTCCTGGTAGTGTTGAAGAAGTGGGGCTAGAGTGTATGGAAGGAATGCTGGAACCTTCTGATAGATTGGTTATTGATGTTCTGGTGGCCCGTGTGTTATGTAGGGTGGAAAAGGGGGTGTTGCCACTGAGGGTTATTAATGTGACCAGTGAGGAACTTACGCTAAGAAAAGGGATGACTATTGGAACCTTGTGTACTGATGTTCAGATAGGGGATAGATCAGTCAACTCTTTAGGTTCATTTAAAGATTTTGTGGAGTAGCTATGGACAGCTGAAGTGCTGTTGCAAAATCAGGGGCTGAATAATACAGGCCTGGTACCGACACAGTTCAAGCTGTTCAAGAGTTAAGTATCTCTCTGTATTTAGTAAAAGTGACAGCGATTTAGGACGGACCCACAGGACCATTCACCAAGTTGACACTGGGGATGCAAAGCCCATTAAACTGGTTCTTCGTCAGTACCTCTTCATTTGCAGCAGGAGGTGGCAGATCATGTGAAGCAGATGCAGGAAAGGGGTGTCATACGACCATCCTGTAGTCCTTGGGCCGCTCCTGTCATTCTGGTGAGAAAGAAAAATGGGGCTCTGAGATTCTGTGTTGACTATGGTAAGTTAAACAATGTCACTAGAAAGGATGCATATCCTCTTCCACGTATCGATGACGCATTAGATAGTTTAACTCATGCACAGTGGTTTTATACCCTAGACTTAGCTGGTGGCTACTGGCAGGTTGAAGTAGACCCTAAAGACTGCCCTGAAACAGCCTTTATAACAAGACAGGGGCTCTTTGAATTTAATGTTCTTCCTTTTGGGCTTCCTTTGTGGTCCGTGTGTTTAGTGTACTTGGATGCCATTAGAGTTTTCAGGAAAAATTTTGGGGAACATCTTCAATGGTTAGGTCAAGTGTTGTCCAAATTACAGGCTGGCAATCTCAAAGTGAAACCATCTAAGGGGAATGTGTTTGTCACTAAAGTGCAATATCTGGGTCATGTTATTTCAGCTGAGGGGGCCGATCCCAGCAAGGAAGAAGCTGTAAAATCATGGCCAGTCCCTAAAAATCAGACCGAGGTACAAAGCTTTTTGGGTTTAGCCTCGTATTATAGGCGATTCGTAAAGGGCTTTGCTGAGTTGGCTAGACCATTGCATTGGCTGACAGAAAAGGTGAGGCGATTTCAGTGGGATGATTGCTGTCAGGTTGCTTTTGAGAAGTTGAAATCATTATTACCTTATTACCGCACCAATTTTAGCCTATCCAGATCCCCAACGTTCGTTTATCCTGGATACAGATACCAGTGACGTGGGAATTGGCACCGTTTTGTCACAGGAAGTTGATGGCTTGGAGCGAGTGGTGGTGTATGCAAGTAGAATCCTGAGTAAACAGGAACGTAAATACGCCACCACAAAGAAGGAACTGCTTAGTGTGGTCACCTTTACCAAGTATTTTAAACATTTCCTTTTAGGGACGAGTTTTTGCTGTGAACTGACGATAATTCTCTTTGTTGGTGCATAATACATACCTGTATTAAGGACTGTTAAAAGATGGACTAATGAAGCAGAGCAGGATTTACAAGCCTGTTTCGAATGGACTGATTGGAGTGTTTTTGAAGCTGCCACCACCAATCAGGATGAGCTCACGGAGACTGTAACTTGATATATCAGTTTCTGTGAGGATATATGCATCCCCACCAGGACATTCTTATCATTCAATAATGATAAACCATGGTTTACAGGGAAACTCAAACAGCTTCGTCATGCCAAAGAGGACGCTTACAGATGTGGGGATAAAATCTTGTATAACCAGGCCAGGAACAGACTAACAAAGGAGATCAGAGTGGCTAAAAAGAACTACTCTGAAAAACTGAAAAAAGAGCTTTCAGCAAACGATCCAACGTCAGTATGGACTGGTCTGAAGAACATCACTATGTACAAGAAACCACCCCCACAGTCTGTGGAGAATCAACAACTGGCTGACGATCTGAATGTGTTCTACTGCCGGTTTGAAAAGCCCAGACTTACACCCGACTCCCGCTCTGATCTGCACTTCACACATTCACCCAACCCCCCTGCAACTCCCCTCCCTCCCTCCCTCCCCCACCACTCAACCTGTGCTGGAGGTCTGTGTAGAGGACGTCAACCGAGTCCTTAGGAAGCAGAAACCTAGGAAAGCTTCTGGCCCAGACAGTGTTTCACCTGCCTGTTTAAAGGCCTGTGCTGACCAACTGGCTCCTGTCTTCACACAGATCTTTAACAGATCACTGGAGCTGTGCTTAGTTCCCAACTGCCTCAAACGTTCCACCATCATTCCAGTCCCCAAAAAGCCCAAAATCACTGGACTTAATGACTACAGACCTGTCGCTCTCACGTCTGTGGTCATGAAGGCATTCGAGAAACTGGTCCTGGCCTATCTGAAAGACATCACTGGACCCTTGCTGGATTCTTTTCAGTTTGCCTACAGAGCAAACAGGTCTGTGGATGACGCAGTCAACATGGCACTGCATTACATCCTGCAACACCTTGACAGAACTGGGAATTGTTTGTGGACTTCAGTTCGGCCTTCAGAACCATCATGCCTGACCTTCTCTCAGACAAACTGACACAGCTTTCTGTGCCCACCTCCATCTGTCAGTGGATTACCAGCTTCTTGACAGACAGGCAGCAGCTAGTGAGGTTGGGTAAACTCACATCCAGGACTATCACAACCAGCACTGGTGCCCCACAGGGTTGCGTTCTCTCCCCACCGCTCTTCTCTCTCTACACAAATGACTGCACTTCAAAGGACCCCTCTGTCAAGCTCCTGAAGTTTGCGGACGATACTACAGTCATCGGCCTCATCAAGGACGGAGACGAGTCTGCTTACAGACAGGAGGTTGATCAGCTGGCTGTCTGGTGTAGTCTTAACAACCTGGAGCTAAACACTCTTAAAACAGTGGAGATGATCATAGACTTCAGGAGGAACCCCCCTGCTCTCCCCCCACTCATCATCATGGACAGCACTGTGGCTACAGTAGAGTCATTCAGATTCCTGGGTACCAACATCTCTCAGGAGCTGAAGTGGGACAATCACATTGACTCTATTGTGAAAAAAGCCCAGCAGAGGCTGTATTTCCTCCGCCAGCTGAGGAAGTTCAACCTGCCACAAGAGCTGCTAAAACAGTTCTACTCGGCCATCATTGGGTCTGTCCTGTGTTCCTCTATTACTGTTTGGTTTGGTTCAGCTACCAAAACAGACATCAGAAGACTACAACGGACAGTCAGGGCTGCTGAGAGGATTATTGGTATCCCTCTACCCAACCGCCATGATCTTTACACCTCCAGAGTCAGGAAAAGGGCTAAGAAAATCACTCTGGACCCCTCACACCCAGCCCACTCTCTCTTTGAACTGTTGCCCTCTGGCCGACGCTACAGAGCGCTATGCACCAAAACAGCCAGACACAAGAACAGTTTTTTCCCCCAAGCCATATCCCACCTGAACCACACTTAACACACCTCAGTACTGGTCATGTGTATTTACTTAACAAAACTTTTGTATATAGCACATATGCACATTCATAGTTCTGTCTATGGACATCTTTTTTTTTTTTTTCTCTTTCTGTATATTTTTATTACCACTGTTATTTATAATTTATTGTATATTCTTTTTTAATATTAGTGTTTATTATTACCTTAACTTTATGTATGTCTGCGCTATGTTTGTATTATGTTTGTACTGGAAGCTCCTAACACCAAGACCAATTCCTTGTGTGTGAACACACTTGGCAATAAAGCTCTTTCTGATTCTGATTCTGATTCTGATAACTTCCAGGGTTTGGAAGGCCAGTTGGCCCGTTGGTTGGAACAGTTCGCTGTTTTCCAATATAAAATTGTGCACCAACCCGGTAAGGGCCACATTAATGCAAATTTGCTATCAAGATTACCTGCTTATTCTAGGGAGGTTGTGGTGAGCTCTGTTAGTTATGTAGAAGTAGAACCTGCACCTCAGGGTGGTGGTATGGAACAGGGAGAGTTATTGAATCAAGAAGTAGGTGAGGTGGAAGGAGGTAAGAATGAATCGACCAGTGCTCAGCATAGTTATCCAGAGTTGAGTTTGATGTTAAAATTAAAGACTCAGAAAGGCAACAGACAGGAAGTTATGAACACCTACCCATCCCTTAAGAAGTATGCCTTGGTCTGGGAGCAGATAGAGGTTTAGGGGCAGAGATTGGTGTTGCCTCCAAAAACTGGTCTGAGTGCAAAAACTCATCAGCTCATTAGTAGAGACAGCAAGAAATGGGTGTGTCAAATATGAGAGACCTACAAAATGTGCAGTGTTGGGGGTACTCACAGGAGCAGTTTGAAAACCACTGCCCTAGTCTATGGTGCCAGAAACTTTGAGGTTGTTGCATAATATAACTACTGGAGCCCATTTTGGAGTGCAAAAGCTGCAAGAATAGGTGAGGGGTCGTTTTTATTGGCTGGGGTGATATAAGGACACGAAGTGATGGTGTCAGGAATGTCCTGAATGCGCGGTTCATAAGGAAAATGGTCCAACCCCCCGGGCCCCCCTTAATCCTTCTGTAACATCTCGTCCGTATGAATGAGTTGCACTTGACATATTAGGGCCCCTTCCGGAAACCCTCCTCAAAAACAAATATGTGTTGGTGGTGGGGGACTACTTTTCAAAGTGGACAGAAATGTACCCCCTCCCAAATCAGGAAGCAAAGACAGTGGCCAGAGTACTTGTAGAAGTGTGGGTGTGTTGTTATGGAACCCCTAGAAGCCTGGATTTTGACCAAGGTTGAAATTTTGAGTCTAACTTGTACTAGTACTGGCTTTACTCCATAGAAAGTTTTATTTGGTCAAGAGATGGTTTTGCCTATTGACATCATGATGGACACAGATGGACAAGAGTGATTTGCAACTGTGAATGAGTATGTGAAGGGGGTAGCTGAAAGTCTTTCAACAGTAGTGGGGGCAGTGAAAAACCATCAGGCTAGAGCTTCGGAACATCAAAAGTGAGTCCAATGTTGCAGAAATGTTTTAAGGGCCCATACAGGGTGTTGGAAAGGATATATGTATCAAATACAGCCAGAGGCAGGTGGTATAGATCATGTGGTGCATTTTAATCAATTAAAATCTTATGTCCCTTCTATGGTTGCAGAGTCTAGGGGTGGCCACACAAGAGCCAAAGCTGACCAGGAGATTACATCTGCCCAGATAACAAGGAGGAAGGAATGGGGTCCAGGCTTTGAGTCTAGCTGGGTGTTCCGACGAAGCCACCTGATTTCCCCGTTGCTGTCGGGGACGTTCCTTTATCTGCTTCCAGTGCCACTGAGGGGTTTCGGCTGCTGCTGTTGGATTACCTGCTCCATTGGTGCTGCTAGCTGCCATTGGGGGCTTTCAAACATTGCCGCTTTCCATTGAGGCTAAGGTGTCACCTTCTTTGGCAGATGTTCCAGCTGTGAACAGTTGTTGCCCTCCTGTGTCTCCGGCTATAGTAGGGGAGCTTCTCTTGCCGGCTGGACTTACTGTTGCACAGGGGGTCAGAGGGTTATATTTATTACAGAGTGGGGGCGTCCCCTACGGACACGAAAACCCCCTGTGTGGTTCAAGGATTATAATGGACCTGTTTAGAGACTCGAGGACGAGTCCAATTTTTTTCAAGAGGGGAAGTAGTGTATGAGTTGATTAATGTTGCGTGACGTCACTGCTACGGACAAACACAGACGAAATGATGTCGCAGAGCACACCTGTGGACAATGAACAATTCTTGGATATTTTTAAAATGGGGGAGGGAAAAGGTGAGGATGCTCTTTGTCTGATATGAACTGTGAAAGAGACTGGTTTGTTGTGTTGTAGCCTGCTGTGTCCACAAAAGAAGGGGATCTGTGGCGTTCATGGTTGGTTAGCACCAATGGCCCGGAGGTAGTTACTGGGGGGAAATTTAGATAGATAGGGAAATGGGTGTAGGTGGACACTGGCAGACTGTCTGATTGAGACCTTCCTACTATTGCTGCGGAGGGGAAGGTTGAGTCCTCACAGTGACGGCAGGGTGTCGTCGGACGTGGACAGGGAAGTCTGAAATTGTTTTAATTATTCTATGTGATTTATGTGCGTTGTTGTTGTGCTCAGCCATTGGTGATTACTGTCTTGAATATATTGCCTGTGCTGGTTATTATGCATAGGGCATGGGATTTATGCTTGGAGTTTCTAACTATGTGTGCTGTGCATTAGATGTCACCTTATTTATTGATTGCTGTGAATTTGGAATGAGTACTCGGGTTCTCTTTTAAATCTGTGTTCACGGTTTAATGAGTTTATAATACTAGTGTATGTAATCAAGATATTTATATGAGACAATGCCATATGGCAGGTATTGTTGTTAATAGAGTATCTTTTTCGTGATTCTTAATTTTGAGTGTGTTTTGAGTGCTCCTCCCAGACCAAACCGGGTCAGAATTAAAGGTGGTGGCAGCATAGGTGTTTATCCAAAATAAAGAAGATTACCAGTGGCCCCTAGTGGTGGCTGAATTTATTACAATATCATGTATTGGCGATCTGGCAGGCTGACCATAGGACCCAACACTACTGTAGTGTATTATTTACTCACCCTCCATGCATCCTAGCTGTATATGACTTCCTTCTTTCAGACAAATGCAGTTGGATATACATACATTTTAATGGATCTATTAAAATTTATACTGGCACTTCCAAGCTTTAGAATCGCATAGATGGGTGTTTCTCCTCATTAGTCCAAAACAAGTCCAATAATGTGCATCCATCCATAATAAAAAGTGCCTCACACGGCTCCGGGGGGTCAATAAAGGCCTCCTATAGTGAATCGATGCATTTTTGTACGAAAAATATCCATATTTAAAAAGTAAGAATCACTTTAATCTAGCTTGCACTAACAGTTGTACACAGAACTTGCTTCTTTGACAAAGGGTGTGGCAGTACTGAAACACCGTCTAGGCTGTTCGCCAATCGCAACGCAGTGGGTGTGCCAGGCCTGTGAGAAATGTATTGTAATAATGTAAATTATGTTAAAAATAATGCATTTTTCTAACCACCAAGCATGAAAGCATGTTCTAGTACAACCCCCAAAGCAAAATCAAGACTTTGTAAAAAAACATAATAGGACCTCCTTAATAACAAAAAAAACCCCCCAAAAGTTATGATTTTTTGCAACTGTAAAGACCCTTTCACACCAAGAGTGAAATTATCAAAGGAGAAGTCCACAATTTACAAATAATTTCCTCACCCCCTTATCATCCAAGATGCTCATGTCTTTCTGTCTTCAGTCGTGAAGAAATTATGTTTTTTTGAGGAAAGCATTTCAGGATTTTTCTCCAAATAGTGGACTTCATTGGTGCCCTGATTTTGAACTTCCAAAATGTAGTTTAAATGCAGCTTCAAAGGGCTCTAAACGATCCCAGCCGAGGAAGAAGGGTCTTATCTAGCGAAATGATCCGTAATTTTTTTCGGAAAATAAACATTTGTATACTTTTTAAGCACAAAAGCTCGTGTAGCACAGGCTCTGGGATGCGCGTCCACGACACTAAGTACTATTGAATCACGTCGAAAGGTCACGCAGAGCGTAGGCGGAATTACAGACCCAGTGTTTACAAAGCGAACGCGCAAAGACTAAAAAAGTGCAAGTAAGTCAAACGCTGTTTACAAACAAAAAGGTACAACGATATCGGACGATTCTGAAGTTGTAAGAGAAAATGAGATGGAGTTTTTCGCCATACTCTAACTTTTTGAGCCGGAATAAACAGATGCTGAAAGACGTGATTCGTAGTTTCACGTTGGACGTGCATTCCAGAGCTAGTGCTACACGAGCTTTTGTGCTTAAAAAGTATACAAATTTTTATTTTTCGTTAAAAAAAAATGACCGATCGTTTCGCTAGATAAGACCTTTCTTCCTTGGCTGGGATCGTTTAGAGCCCTTTGAAGCTGCATTTAAACTCCATTCTGGAAGTTCAAAATCGGGGCACCAGTGAAGCCCATTATATGGAGAAAAATCCTGAAATGCTTTCCTCAAAAAACATAATTTCTTTACGACTGAAGACAGAAATACATGAACATCTTGGATGACAAGGGGGTGAGTATTAATTATTTGTAAATTGTTGTTCTGGAAGTGGACTTCTCCTTTAAGCCTCAGGCTTAAGGAATTGCCTCTGCACCTCGCTCCCAATCTCTCTCAACATGGGACATCTGCAAATTGTTTACACGCAGAAGAAGACACACGGTGTACATAAAACAGTTTTTGTAAACATGTCTGATTTCGAGAGAGAGGATGACTTGCATTTTTTTGCCCAGTCTTACTTATTTGAACTAGAATATACAGACGAACTAAGAGGGATGGACGTTCTCTGTCAGAACGCTGGCTCCTGCGTCAGCAGCACCACAGGTTTGCATTGTGTCACTTTTGTAAACGCGTTCCGTAGACTGAGACGGAAGAGATTGTTAAATGAATTTGGTATTATTGTTTTCTTTGAGCACAAACTGTATTTTGGTACCTTCATAAAAACCCCTAATGTCACATGGACTATTTATGTTAACAATGTTCTTAGTACCTTTCAGGGCCTTGAACGTATTAGTTGCGTTGCAGTATATGCAGGATCAGAAAGCTCCCGGATTTCGTCAAAGTATCTTAATTTGTGTTCCTGAAGATGAATGAAGGTCTTACAAGTTTGGAACGACATGACGGTGAGTAATTAATGACAGAATTTTCATTTTTGGATGAACTAATACTTTAATATACATTTGTTGTATTTGATTGTGTCAGTTCTTTACATTTACATTTGAACTCTGTTTTGTTTGTTTATACTCTGTTTTGTGTGTTTGCTTTTGCACATCATCATTCTACATTAATCTAAAATAATGTTGTTGTTGTTGTTGTTGTTGTTTTTTAATCTGGGTTGACCTACGATTTTAAGTTACTTTTCAAATCATTTTGGTGTATTTATTTATACACACAGCCTTTGCTTTTGGTTCACTGCTGAACTGCACCATCTGAGCGTGCAGGCCACATTTGGAAATGTGATCTGTATTCCCAGTGGGAGTGCTGAGAAAGTTGTAGGAAAGGAGCAAGTTGTAGAGCTTGTGCAACTCTTAGAACCTATGGAATTTTAAGCACAAGCCAGAAGACATTACTCTTGCTGGGATTTTTTGGAATTCTTGCAGAACATGATACACAGCCACTTATCATCGCTCCTGTGAAACTACAGCCTGGGAAACACAACAGAGCTTGATAAGCTGATTCTGTGCTCTGATAGAACACATTTTAAGACAGTATTACAGTAATCATAAGCTGCAAGTAAATTTTGCTCAGTGTGCTGCATAAAATCTTCAAATAAAACATTGTATTCATTTGCAACTTCCTTTGCAATCCTACATTGTTTTCCTAAGCACTGAAAACAAACATCATTTTTTTTTCCTGTGACGTTGTTTATAGTTTGAAAACAGACTGATGGAGCTACAGAGTTCATTGGCTGAGAGCGATGTGAAGATGTACTAGTCCACTAAAGGCCAATTCACACTGCACCGACAAACGGCAACAGACACATTTGTAGGTTTTTGACGGATCAGTGTGTTGCCCCGCTCGTACCTGTTGACGTTGGTTGTTGCTTGAATATTTATCCAAACAGCATATTTCCCACAATTTTATTATGAAATTAATTTTTTTTAAATAAATATCACAGAGAACAAAATACCTTTTTGAAGCACTGTATGTGTGAAGACCATTAACAGAACCATGATGTGCTGATATTTGTTTTTCTTCAGGTCTCTAACTATATTGATAGATCTGCCTGTTCTTTGTCAGCAGGACCTTGTTCATCACTCTGACAGTCCACTTTAAGCTCACTCCAGCAAGTAACAAACACAGCAGATAGTCTTTAATAGCCTCACTGTGTTTGTTCAGAACACTAGTTTGTCTGTTTGTGGATATAAACTGTTGTGTTATTGCTTGTAACAGTTTGAAGTGACATGTGAGACACATAGTTTAAATCTGAGAGATTGCAGCACATATTGGGCTATGCACGGTGATAAATTCTTTTACCTTATAGGGGAGACGGGGCTAGTTGTCACACAGGGTGGTTGTTACAAGGGCTGTAGGCTTACTACAGCCCTATCTTACTAGTTATCTTTATTAGGGCAAGTTATTATGTGGTTTTAAATGCACACAGTTTATTAAATACAGTATTTCTTAGCCACAACAATGGTTTGACATTTTTGCATGTTGCTTTCTATATTTTTTTTGTAAACTGCGTGACTATTAGCCACTGGTCTCTCCCCAACAGTATCTCATGGGAAGAGGGTGAAGTATGTATAAACTAAGATAACATGGACATAATTGGCATGGCTGCTGATCTCCAAGTGTACCATATGGAATTCATTGACTGCTGACATCTTGACAGAATAGCTGTACATGTATGTGTGTGGGGGAAGGGTTTCTGTTTGAGACACAGAAAGAGAGGAATTTGTTTAATATGTATATATACATCAATCTTTACTTGCATGTATATACTTTGAAATAAGAGGCAGCTGCGAGATAAACAATCATCAATCCTTGAAGAAGTTTAGCGTATAATGTCAGTTCTTGTAATTTACAGCCTCTTAATAGGTTTGGATTCCTTATCTGTTCAGCTGTAAAACCAGGCCTGCGTTTTGCATGCATCTGCTGTTGGCTAATAAGCTAAGGCTTCGATTCAGTAAAGCTGAACTGTCTCCTACAAGGATAGAGGACGTGTGTAACAGGCCGAACAATTAATCCAAGGCAAGACAGAATGAACTATTTAAGACTGCAGATGAACTGGGAGAGCATGACCATAGCAACGCTAAGGTCAGCAACTTCATATCAACAGCAACGGCAACTTTCAAAATCATCATGACAAGACACATTTTCAATGCACTGAGAACTGAACCAATGACCATTGTTAAGGTCATGGGTTCAATTCTCAGCGCACTGAAAATGTGTCTTGTCATGGTGATTTGAAAGTTTCTCTTAAAGGAGAAGTCCACTTCCAGAACAAAAATTGACAGATAATGTACTCACCCCTTGTCATCCAAGATGTTCATGTTTTTCTTTCTTCAGCCGTAAAGAAATTATGTTTTTGCAGGAAACATTTCAGGATTTTTCTCTATATAATGGACTGCTATGGTGCCCCGATTTTGACCTTTCAAAATGCAGTTTAAATGCGGCTTCTAACGATCCCAAATGCGGTTGTAAACGATCCCAGTCGAGGAAGAAGGGTCTTATCTAGCGAAGCGATTGGAAAACCAGTCTCCTTATGTTATATATGAAAATCCTCCGAATTTTTTCCTTTACAAATCCTCGTTTTGAACTTCTAATTCGTGCCTGGTGTTTAGTTTTTGCTCTCTCTTCTGCGCTTCCATGTTTGTCACTTCTCACTGGAGCTTACACTACACCTATGTACACACACTTGTGTTTACGACAGTTAGCTAGAGATTATGGTCTATGAAGTTTTAAATATGGATTTTTTATTTTTTTTTACAAAAACACATTGATTCACCAGGAGTCCTGATGGAGATGGATGGACGCAGTTTTTTAGACTTCTGTTGGACTATTAAATCTCAACATCCATTCACTGCCATTATAAAGCTTGGAAGAGCCAGGGCATGTTTTAATATAACTCTGACTGTATTCATCTGAAAGAAAAAAGCCATATACACCTAGGATGGCTTGAGGGAGAGTAAATCATGGGGTAATTTTCATTTTTGGGTGAACTATCCCTTTAAGCAGCAAAATGTAATGATTTTCAGTGAATAATAACACATTTCTGTCTATTCTTTAAAGCTATTCAAAAGACTTGGAATATAATGAAGGAGTCATATAGACTAATTTAAGGATGTTTTAAAGTTGCCTTTGTTTTTGTTGGAATTGTTGAATGGGAAACGCACACATGAACGTTCTTTTAAATTCTCCAGTGTGTTCCACCAGTGAGTAAATGGTTTATGCAAGTTGCTCTGGTGCAAATGATTGTTTTGATGATTGTTTTTGAAACAAATTTGTTTAAAACATACGTAACATGTAATTGTCATTTCTGTGCTTGAAATGTGGACATGAAATGCTTATGTGTGATTTATTTTTCCTTTACACCTTTCTTGGACATAGAGCAGAATGTCCAGGCTGGTGTTTTGTACTGAAAAGCTCCAAAAACACCACAATAGAAAAAAAAACAAAAAAAAAAACATAAAAGAAATCTATAAAAGGCATAAAGGGCAATTAAGATCAGAATTTTGTCTTTTGTGATGAGTGAAGAATTGTGATGGTAGAATTGTCATTTCTGAGTGAACTAAAGGCCGTTCATACTATAACTATAAAATGTTAAGATTTATTCAATTATTAACTCTATGAGAACAGTCCAAACCATAACTATAACAATAATGACACATAAACAATATAGTTGGAAGAGGTTACGTTAGACTTTAGCATTGTCCATCATTTTGACAGACAGGGTCGCAAAAAATCTGTCATCATCTATATTAATCTATATTCACTTAAATTATAATAATTAATTGCTTTTAATTGCTTTTATTTGCTTTTATTTTTAATTGCTTTTATTTTTGTTCACATTTTCATTTTTAATCATGAACCTACAGGACAATATAGGCTTTATATATTTATTTTAAAGAGAACAGATGAACAGAGACTGTATAACACCACACCCCTAGTGACAGCTGAGGACACTAAAATATTTCTCGATTTTAATAGATTTTCAATTTTATGAACCAATATAAAAACCCCTGAGGATCTTTTGGTCTATGCTGTTTTCAGTTGATGAAAGAACAATACATAGTGCGCCTCCCGTCCAATAAAGCACAATAGGCTAAGCTTTGTGTTACTTTTGATATGAAACAAAGTCTCAGATTTCAAATTCTGTCCATTTCATTCAAACAATAAATACCGTTTTGGCACTCTTTATTGTGGTGTGGTAGATCGTTGTAGCTTCGGGGTATCTTGTGCGTAATCAAGCGCATAGCAAAGTTTTCGTTTTTGTTCTGGATCCCCTGCTCTGCTGCTACACTGGAGCGCACTCGCCACCAACTGGACAGGGGTGGGAATTACAGTTACAAATTACAATCGATCACCCTCAGTGTAATCCGTCAAAGTGACGGATAAAAAATTCCATCAGTGACAGACAATTTTCGATTAACGCGACATCTGAGTTGGAATCACTTTCAGAATTATTTTTTTCTAGGTGATGAATGATAAAAAACTGACAGCCAATCAGAATCCAGCTGTCTTTAAAGCGCTTGAGCATACTGTATAAGCCTTGTATACATGTCGTTTAGAAATGAAAACATGATGTTTGTGAGAAAAAAAGTCACAAATGTAGTCACCCTTCAGATTTTATTGCATAGATGAACATTTTCATAAAAATAGGAGTGCACTTGGTGAGGCGTTTTATCAGTCTTTTTCAATTTTCCTAAATCTCTCTTTAGAAAGAGTTTACGCAATATTATAAAAATTACCCTTCCCAAAAATAGACTGCCTAAAGAAGGGAAGGATATAACCTAAATAATATGCTAATTTGATAGTCTAAAACACATCACACAATCATTTTAATACAAACATAGAGAATATTCATAATATTTACATAAAAAACTATAAAAGCAGGAAACTGCCTAGTCAAAATAACTAACTAGCGTAAGCGAGTGAGGATAGAGGATATACTACTGCAAATGTTTAAACAAGACTGTAACAGCATACATATATTACAATCTGAATTAAGACCTTTACTCAAACTTTATAACACCTTCAAAGCCATGGTAAGTGAACGGCTCCAGTGTAGAGCTGCATTGATCCTTTTCCAGACACGCCATTTTGTTGTACTCACAGTCACTCTCACTGCCTGGACCAAAATACACTCCATCAGGTGAGTGGATGGATGGATCTTCATCAAAATAGTTGTGAGGCCTAAGGATGACACCGCCACCGTTGCCTACAGTAACCGTGTTGGGGATGTCTTCTGCATGCGGAATGTGCAGGAAACCGGCGGTCACCCAGGCGACTAAGTCCTTTAGAAGACATAATGAAGTTTAAGTCATTTGCATTAAATAAAAGTATCTGCTAAAATATAAAGCAGTACATTCATACCTCATTGACGATCGCCTCATCATCTTCAATATATTTACTGAAGTCGACAAATGGGGACCACATGTAATTCTGACTGTACAGACTGCTACTCGTCTGCTCGTTATCTTTATGCTTGGTTATAGCAACTTTATACCTAGAAGAAAGAAAGAAATAAAGTGAATGGGAGAGAAGCTAAAGCAATAAATAACACATCTGAAACATACATCTGTCTCAGTATTGTGTGTACGAGTCAAAACGCTGAGGACTTACCGAGCCCAGGACATGGACCTCTCTGTGGACTCACTTTCAGGGAGGTGATCACCAGCAAAGCTCACCACCTGAAGCCTGTAAGAGCGATTGTGGCCCCAGCGATTAGTCTTATCACTGGCTATATGAAGGTAACGGGGTGTTTTGGCACTGTGAAGCAACGCTGCTTCTTTTTCTGTCTTGATTTGCTTCTCCACCAGTTGTGGTATCTTTGCTTTCTCCGAAGGCATCCATGGCAATGGCACTTCCTCATACACCATGTCTTTAGTCTGAAATATATTTCTCACACCTTCAAAAAAAGAAAGAAAATGTTTTAAACAGTAGATTTTCTGTGGTATTCTTTGCAGGCTGATGGCTATGTTTTCTACATAGTCAGTTCTATGTGAGATAAAATTTTAGTATGACTAAAATAAAGGAGTCCACAGAAGTAAGACTCTGCTGTAGACCATTGTGAGATTCTTAAAGGGACAGTTCACCCAAAAATAAACAATCTGTCATCATTTACTCCTCATGTTGTTCCAGTCCTGCATGATGTTCTTAAGATATAATCAAAAATGTCTGTTACTTGTCCATAAAATTACTTTAATTATATTATTACATTTATATTTTGGGCAAACTATTCTTTTGATAACATGAAAAATTATTCATAGATACTGACCAGACAAAGCCACAAAAAGGGTGTGTATGACATTTCTATGAATTATACATCAGTTAGCTCTTCTCAATGCCGCAGTCAAACCGAGCAACATACAGACAAATGAAAAGCCTATATTATGTTAGTGCTGTCAAACGATGAATCACATCCAAAATAAAAGTTTTTGTTTACATAATGTGTGTATACTGAGTATATTTATTTTGTATATATAAATACACACATACAGTATATATTTTAAAACTATTAATGTGTATTTCCATGTATGTTATATTTAAATAATTTATATTTTATATAAATAGTTTTCATATATAAACATAACATATTTTTCTTAAATATATACATGCATGTGTGTGTCTTTATATATATATTATGTAAACAAAAACTTATTTTGGATACGATTGATCGTTTGACATCACATTTATAATGGGACGTTGTCTAGTCATTATTTATTTATTGCAAATGTCCAGTAGCTGATATCTCCACTGATCAAAATGTAATTAAAGTGACTGTAAATAAAAGTGACTCTGTTACTGTACCTTTAAAAAATGTGCTTGTTCATTTAAGCTCTTACCTAAAATATCCAGGTCGACTTTAAAGTTGATAAAATGAGTATGGATGTTTCCAAGGACGTTCTCTGCAACCTGGTGGCCATACTTTAAATTTCCATCATCCTTAAAGGAGGATGTAATGTAGCCAGTGGCGTGAACTCTCGCCTCCACGGAGCCGCTTTGATAGAAAATAAAGTCCCATATGTAATCATAGTTCCCGATAGCAGTAATAGTGCGGAACACCAGAGCGCTGTTTGCCATCCCACCAAAACCATTATGAAAGAAATCTGAGAAGTGTCGTCGCAAAGGTCGCCCAATGTCATGTTCAAAAACGCAGATGGAGTTTCTGAAACGCTGCGTGACGTTTGTGTCAATATAGCGGTACGTGTCTACATAGGTGGCGGCATAGGGACAGTCGATCCCACGTACAAGCTCATGAGCGAAGCGACCGATTCCGATACTTGAGTCCAGGAACTTCGTGAGCATCATCCCAGGCGTGATAGAGCCGTAGACAGACATCGCCTCCTGCACGCTGAGCTCGTAAGCAATCCTGTCGCCTCCAAACCGAATATCAAACACCCGCATCCCAGTCAGAGAACTCAACCCAAACGCAAAGCTCCAGTCCAGATAAACCACCTGGTTATTTTTAACGCTGTAACGTTTCCCTTGAAGATAATACTGCTGTGGTCCTAAACCAGAAGGCTTGTTCTTTGGCTTCAGCGAAGCGTAGTTTGGGATTTCCTCGAAGACTATCTTTTTTAAACTACCCGCTTTGTAACGTGACAGAAATTCATCAGTGGTGTCGAAGTACTGACCGTTGTACAACAACCTGTCAACCGTCCAGTTTGTCGTGTTGCTGCTTTCGTGATTAATCAGGATCTCGAAGCCCACAGGATGGATGTACATGCCACTGTAATCGCGGAAAAAAGAGATCCAGGTCTTGCGGTCACCATTTTTGATGCCTCTCGGCATACCTTCAAACGGCATCAATTCCCTTTGTTTTGGGATATAACCAAAACTTTCCCTTAGAGGTATTTCAAGTCGTTGAAAAACGTCATTAAGGAGCATGAAAAGCTGCGCATACTCTCCGACTGTCACCGTACGGGCTGTGAAGGGTAACTCCGTTGTATTGTATTTCGCCTGAGTAACATCGCGATGACGCAGTGGACCAGGTAACGGTCCCACCACGTACTCCTTCAGGTACCCGCGCTCGCCGTAGAACACAACGACGCTCGCATAGCGGGCGGGCTTCGGTCCGTTGGAATCCAAGTAGTGCAGCACATCAGCCTTCTTCGGGAGCGAGAGGTCAATTAAAAAGAGGTAATTTTCCGAGGGCTTTGCTAACAACGAATGGGAGATCTTTAACTCTTTTTGTGCCCACATGTAGTCGCGAACAGACTTGTACTCCTCTGGTGTTAGGTCGGCAAAAACCAGACTTTTATCTGAGTGTTTGAATTTTAGGGACTCCTGTGGCTGGACCATGCATTTTGGAAGCCTATTTGAATTTAAGCATATCAACACGATGTTGATTATTACTGAGATAAGTCCCAGAAGTATCAATAAGTATTTTAAGAGAGAATTCATTATTGTAGCGACCAGGCCTCTCCTGTGCTTGAGGGCAACGCTCGTGTCTTCAGCGTGAGAGTGCAGAATGGATCTCAGATACTACAGTATATTGGTAGTAAATGTTATAACCACACCCACCTGGGCTGCTCCCCCAAAGTTCACACACAACCCCAGTGCTTTAATAATTAATTTAATAGTATTTATTCATGTTACATCAGTTTTATTACCAATGCATGATGCATTTGTATGCAATTTAGTGATTCTTGAATTTATTTTTCAGCAGCACTCTAAATTGAATTTGCATCTTTAAAAAGCAAAACACACACACACACACATACATATATATTTTTTTTTTAACTGAATTGGTACTACAACTAAAATGCTATTGGACTAAGTGTAGGCCTAAAGCAAGCACATCGAACAAGCAATGTTAACTCAACAAGTAATGTTAACCAAACACATTTTAAAATCTTTGAACAGCCTCTGGAATTCCAGACATTAGTGATTTCCCCTGGTTTTTAATCTAAGTTCATTTTCATGGAGGGGAACAAGGAATGTTGCTCAACAGTTCTCAGGTGTGTTTGGACATGGTGCATTTGTGCTTCAGGAAAATAGTTAGATTATTTGATAAAGTGTGAGTAATACAGAAAAGCCTTTTTTATGATAATTGCTTTGATTTGAGCTCCCTCTAGTTCTTAGAAAACAGGAAATGCCTTTGTGTAGAGGAAAAGACCCTTACAAAGTTAAGTTCCCTTTTAACTGAGGGTCACAATACAATACAAATACTCCCTCATGCAAACCATGCCACACAGACAATATTTCTTATTGTTACAACAAAAATATCTGATAGTATTTGTATATATTTTGGATTTGATTTGGATTTGAGATGATATCTCAAAATTTCTTATGATATCTCCAATATCGCCAAGTTCCCATTTTCATTGCATCCCCATTTCATGTAGTTTATTCAGCTTATCCCAAAGAGCATTTTTTGTGAGTTATTGAATTAATTAAATTAATAAAATTAAAAGTAAGATAAATTTAATTAAATTTGAATGAAGATCCTGTTTAATTAAAATTGTAGTAATGACTGCACTGTAAATAAAAGCATCTATCAAATGCAAAAGTGTAATATATATGTAAGTACATCTTGTTTTAAAGATGTTTAGATAATTTTACTACAACACAAAATACTGGCTAGGAATGAAGATAACAAACCAGAAGGATTCCCTGAGAAATTCACTTCAGTTACACTTTTGCACAGTCATGCTTACATAAATGTCTGTTGAACAAGATTTGCTCCCCTGGTAACTCAATTCACTGTGATCCTATTCTGACAATTTCCAGATGTTCAGCATGAGCAGTATAGACTTTTGTCTATTTCAGTTTCAAACACCAGAAAAGTGTATATTACACACGGCGATGTGTTTGTGAATTTAAAAATAAAATGCAAAGATATTAATGTAACTATGTTTTTAAATTATACACTATTTATATTCATACAGATTATGATTCAGAACAATATTTGTTTACGATACTTAGTTAAGTTAGAGACTGTTAAAATTAGAATATGTTTTTTATTATCACGGTGACCTTAAAATTCCAGCAATAAAAAGCTCTTCCTGAAACTAGTTTTTGTTCACAAATTTAATTTCATACTGAAATGCCTGAAGGACTTTCTCCATCAATGTTTCTTTTTTCTTTTCAGGAAGCCCTAATACTGCCCACTTGCAGGGTAGACATAAGGTTAAAATCACAAGTCTGTGCTGCAAATATGAACCGCAGATGTTCGAAGTGACCTGGAGATTCTATGCCTGTCCTGAGAGTCTCGTCTGTCTGATTGCATCACAGTTGTTTATCATTCATGTTTAAACATCCCTTGTGTGAACTCTATTTTGCAATAGGATGTGTTGTTTACCCATCAAAGAATAGATGACAAAGGAGTAAGGAATTTTTCATGCAAAAACAGTGAATTCCTTGGCTCTGTCCTAAACTAGGATGAATCAACCAGTACAGCTCAAGATAAATAGTAAGGAAAAAAAATCAGTGCAAAAGTATCAAAATTACATTCACATCATAAATGTATTCATCTAAAAACAATACTGTGCCATCAGAAAAATCAGGTAAAAAACAAACAAACAATGGATTTGGTGCCCCCTGCTGGTCATAGAATTTACTGCCGTGGAATTTACTTGGAAAAGTTTAAAATAGACACAAATGAAGAATAAACATATAAACACACAGAGTCTGTTAAGGTGACTTAAACCAGTGGTGTAATGTAACGAAGTAATACTACTTCGTTACAGTACTTAAGTATTTTTTGGGAGTATCTGTACGTTACTTGAGTTTTTATATTTCAGCCTACTTTTACTGCACTACATTTCCTAATTGAAATGTATACTTTTAGGCTACTCCGATACATTTCCCCAAAGCATGTTCGTTACTTAATACAAAATAGTCAGACGGCAGAAGAACACGAGCTGCAGGAAAGCAGGTTTGACGAATCAGTGGTCTCGCACTTGTAAGTTAGACTCCTAAAAACACCTTTGCTCATGTGCAAACAAGTGCGCGCACAACCGCGGATGATTCATTTTTTACTCTGGGGTCTGGGGTAAGCGATAATATGGTAAGTGTTGTTGCAATAATGTGTGATCTGACATTATCAAGTAGGCTATATGACCAAATCACACACAGAGTGCACGCACTTTGATTTATTAGTCTACTAAAACTCAAATTGTAAACTGCAAAAATGCTTCTATATGGTTTTTATATTTATATAATTTAATATAGTTAACTTAATCTATATCACACAAAGAGTGCCGTTTTTCTGCAGATATCAACATGATAACACATTTAATAATCATGTTATGCAAGTTCAGTAAAGCAGTGTTAATAAAGCATTTCATGTCTTAAATTATTTCAAATATCAGTATTCAACGTTTTATGTTAAAAACAAAACATTAGGCCCATTTATGCATCTGTAACTGCAGTTTAAATGCATCCATGTCCCCTCTGAGTTACATTCAACTGTGAAAATACACTAAATGCTATTTCAGATGCAGATGCAGATGTTGGAATGAAAGACCCTAAGTACCGGATGAAGTGCTTTTTACACCGTGTCTACACTGGACGCGACAGTTGTCGCGCCGCGCCGCAACAGCTAAAGTCTGTCTACACTGGACGCGACAAAGCGACAGTTGCAAATCATTTGAACTTTGTGTGAGCACGTCATAAATAGAACGCGGCAGCAGTTTACTGTCGGGAATTTGTCGTGTCGCACAGCGCCGCATCCAGTGTAGACAGCGTCACTGATTACAATGGGTTCTACTGTGTTTTGTCGCGCTGCACTGCGCCGCTCGCGTCCGGAGTAGACACGGTGTTATTCTTACCCAAAAATACAAAATGGAAGAAAGAGTTAAAACTGAACACAATCTTGCTACTCAAGCTGTCTGTGTACATTTTATATACATAATATCTATCTATCTATCTATATATATATGCTTCTTTTCCATTTTGCATTTACTTATACGTTAAGGATTTTAAAAATACTTTTTGTACTTAAGTACAATAAATATCACATACTTTAAAGGAGAAGTCCACTTCCAAAACAAAGATTCACATATCATGTACTCACCCCCTTGTCATCCAAGACGTTCATGTTTTTCTTTCTTTAGTTGTAAAGAAATTGGTTTTTTTGAGGGAAACATTTCAGTATTTTTCTCCATATTACGGACTGATATGGTCCCCCGATTTTACAACCGCATTTGGGATCGTTTGAAGCCGCATTCAAATTGCATTTTGGAAATTCAAAATCAGGGCACCATAGCAGGTTATATGGAGAAAAATGCTGAAATGTTTTCCTCAAAAAAGGAAAGGAAAGGAAAGTACGCCAAGTATGGTGACCCATACTGGTGACCCATACTCGGAATTTGTGCTCTGCATTCAACCCATCCAAGTGCACACACACAGTAGTGTGTAGTGAACAAACACACGCACACACACACCGTGAACACATACCCGGAGCAGTGGGCAGCCATATTGCTATCGCTGCGGCGCCCAGGGAGCAAGTGGGGGAACGGAGCAGTGGGCAGCCATATTGCTATCGCTGCGGTGCCCGGGGAGCAACTGGGGCGCCGCTCAAGGGACAGTCGTGGTATTGAGGGTGGAGAGAGTGCTGGTTATTCACTCCCACCACTTTCAAAGATATGAACATCTTGGATGACAAGGGGATGAGTACATTATATGTACTTTGTTTTGGAAGTTTTGGAAGTAAAAGTCTTCTCCTTTAAGACTTTTACTCAAGTAATATTCTAAATGGTGACTTCAACTTCTACCAAAGTCATTTTCTGGTAAGATATCTGTACTTTTACTTATGTATGGCTTTCAGGTGCTTTATACACCACTGACTTAAACTGATTAGATGAATAAATCATTTAACTGATGAGTGATCAACAAAGTGATATTGTAAACAGATGTTTTAAGAGAAGGGTAGAGAAACTGGATAGATTACATAATTAACCTTTTGCATAATATTCTTGCTAACAAAGAGCGGCACAAAAACATATGCTGATTTAAAAAAAAAAAAAAAAAGCCAAACTTGCATATAGTGCACAACAACTTACAAAACAAGACATTTTCCACCATATGATTTGTAATTTCACCTGAAACACCTATCCAAATGTGATCCCAGACCACAAAACCAGTCTTAAGTAGCACGGGTATTTTGGCAATAGCCAAAAATACATCAAAATGATCGATTTTTCTTTTATGCCAAAAATAATTAGGATATTAGGTAAAGATCATGTTCCATGAAGATATTTTGTAAATTTCCTACCATAAATATATCAAAACTTAATTTTTGATTAGTAAAATGCATTGCTAAGAACTTCATTTGAACAACTTTAAAGGCGATTTTCTCAATATTTAGTTTTTTTGCACCCTCAGATTCCAGATTTTCAAATAATTGTATCTCGACCAAATATTGTCCTATGCTAACAAATCATACATCAATGGAAAGCTCATTTATTCAGCTTCCATGTGTTGAAAAATTCAAAAAAATTGACCCTTATGACTGGTTTTGTGGTCCAGGGTCACAAATACGAAGGCATAGGAGGTAGTGTAAATTGCTACGATCAGCAATTTATGTGAATAAAGTACACTATCACTATTAAATCTGGAAAAATAGCCTATATTTTTGACAATTAGAAAAAGTGTTGCGATAATACCCAGTACCCAGCATCCACAATACACCGACAATAATAGCTTACGTAAAACAAAACAAAACAAAACAAACAAAAAACAACAACAAAAAAAAAGCAATATATAGTACCATAAATGTAATATTAAGAACACAGAATTGTAACAAAATTGAGACATTCTATTCCTTGACGTAACAGAACGTTGCTATGCAACAAAAACAAAAATCTACTATGGGTGATGCTTCACGTCATAGCTGTTGTTACATATCTTTAGCAGACGACTGATCTCTGTATTGAGCAATCAGAAGCCAGGACCGAAACTATATTTGAAGAAAAAAAAAAAACAACAACAACTAAGTCCAGCCTCTGGTATGTAAATATGTAGGCTACAGTTTAATTGCAGGGTAAATCACAGACTAAATAACCAACTTATTTTTACTATTATTATTTATGGATTAAATTATTTACGATAACAGTATTTTGTAAAAATTGTGCTAAGTAAATAGTCAACATTCACAAATTTACCCTTTGAACCGAATAAAATGAAACAGCCCTGCCCATTAGATTGTTTCGCTTTGAATGACGTCAGACATTTTCCTGTCAGCTGATGCACTGGGCGTGTTTACGTCGCTGATGTAAACAGAAAGGACCATTTTGATCAGAGAAATCTAGAAGCCAGTGCACAGTAACTCATCATAGCTTTTCTGTTTTCACCTATGCAACGCCTTAAATAGTACTCGCGCCATGGACTTCTATATCAACCTGAAGGTGAATTTCCGAGGGAATGCGAAGAGTTTCTTGCTGTCTGGCTCGGAGACGAAGAGTTGGGAGTCTATGGAGGCCATGGTAAGCAGAGGATGATGAGGTGATGTCAGTCTGATCACTCACCTTGATGCCGCAAAGCCTTTCACCCCGAAGTCATCCGATGTCTAGCTCATACGATTAGTGTTACTAGACATCTGTTGTAACAGTCACTAATCAGCGTGCTGCTTCGACGAGCGGAATGGCGTAAAAGCTTAATCATTTAGAAAGAATGGGCCAAGCGACCATTTTGCCGAAAGCCTACGAATTAAATAGCAGCCATATTTACATCTAAGTTATATTAAATCTGACTTGCGCAGACATTCCATCGATTAGACCATAATTACAAACGGGTTTGGCACACTGTGAGAAGAGGGAACACCTGTCACGTCTGTAGTTAGATCCCAGCGGTAAGCGTTTAGTTAATGTTGACTCACTCACGGTCTCAAAACCTACTAAGCTCCCTTAGTAGACAGCATGATAGGTGCGTAGATACCTAAAATGCTGTCCAGGTATGTAGCTTACTAGGTTTTGAAACACTGACTGGAAAGCTAGTTCAAGCAAATGTCATTTGGTGGTTTACTTAAAAGCATCGTGTAATTGTGCCACATTGAAATAATGTAGTCAGCCGTTAGACATCGCGATAGGCCAGTCAGGGTCTAAATATCACCCTGAAAGGGTTTACATTATCCCATTTATTACAAGGCTATTTACCAAATGGAAATATTTATTTGACTGAATAATAATTTGAGTTAAAACTTGTATTTATTTACCTTACTTGTGGAGACCGCGGAGAAACCGTACACCAGTATGAAACAGGTTGCCTGGATGAGAGGTCGGTTGGCCTTGCCATGGCTAACGGTCGTTATTCAAAATATTTGCCCGCGGAATGTCGCCATTGGCCAATTAGAATCAAGTATCATCTAAAGTTTATATAAATCCCATCAAACTAATTAGTCTTCAAAAAGTAGGTATTGTGTTGACTTTTGATATCCTTTGTTCTTCAGGTGAAGAGGTCTTTTGGCCTGTGTAATTTACAGCTGACATATTTCGATGAGGAAAATGAAGAGGTGAGGGTGAAGAAGTAAATATTTGTGATGTTGCTTGCATGACACTGTTAATAACTGCTTTTCATTAAACGAAAACGTGAGACCTGCATAATAGAGTATTATTCATATTGTTAGTTAATTATAACATCATAATCGTGTATGTAACTGTGTTTCAGGTATCCATCAACAGTCAATGTAAGTAAAATGACTTAATCTGTATATAATAAAATAAACAATATATATTTAAACCCAGCAAGACGTTGATTGATATTGTTTTTCTTTTTTCAGTGGAATATGAAGAAGCCCTGAAGGTAAAGAATTGTTGCTTACTCACTGTTTACTACATATAACAGCAGTGCAGGGGGCATTAGGAACCTTTGAGAGTAGCCCGATAAGAATTAAAATGATTTAACTTAAAATATATTAAAACAAACTTGATTAAAATACTAAAAAACACTAAAAATAAAGATGTAAAGATGTACAACATTAAACCAACATTATATTTTTGGGTTTATTTTGTCTGATTACAACAGTAGTGCCAGAGGTACATATTTAAGATAGGAGGGACTTTGAATATCGCTTTAGACAAAGGGGGAGTCAAAAAGATTGGGTAGCACTCATTTAAAGTTAATAGGGTGGCTACCGTGTATTAAACCCACTGTTTTGCAGTTTCAAAAGGAAATGCACTACATTGATGCACTGTGTCATTGTTTGGAATTGTAGAGTGCTGCACGACAGGGGAACAGACTACAAATGAATGTGTATGAGACGAGGGGCAGTAGATCCACAGTGCCAGGACCAGGCCCACCACCAGGGTCAGCGGTAGGCTTGGGCCAGGTGAAACCTGGTACTGTTGGAGAACCCAAGAAGGGATTCAGGCCTCCTCAGCACTGCCCTACTTTGGCACAAGTGGTGAGTCGCAAAGTTCAGGCCGCAGTCCCAGAGGAAGGATTGGTAAGATTTTATAACCCAATGGTTTTGCACAATCACAGAAATAGCCAAAGATGTTCACTATTGTTGTATGAAATTCTAGGCTGCAGTTTACATGGAATGGTGCATTATAATATTATAAATAATCTAAATGATAAAACGTCCATGTTCTGATGCTTAAACCAAATGATGTAACTGAATTCTGATTATTTAGTCTGCATGAAATGTGATATACATTTGATAAAGGTGTCCAAATTGATGATTATTACAATTTTCACCGTAAATTCTGCTTTAATATCCAGTTTTTGTTTTAAAGGTAATCGTAAATGAAGTCAAAGGTGGGAAGGCAGAAGATAAGACTCCTCCAGCTTGGTTCACTTCATATATGGAAAAGGTATGAGTAACAAGACATTAAAATTCACAATTGATCTGTTTTCTAAAAACAAGTTATTGGTCTTATTGTTTGCAAACTATAATTAGTAATTGAACACCAAATCTGCATACTAGAATGATAACTGAAGGATCGTGCATATGTTATATTTTTAAATATTTGCTTTGATCTTGAAATTTTTATTAAAAATGTCATAACTTGATCTTCTGGTGCAACAGCAAACTTGCGTCTGGTGTTGTATGCCGAACTTCTCAAATCATTTTCAAATCAAGCAACTACGTCCTCACCTCACATTTTTTTTTTTATAATCTGCTTGGATGTACATTACATATGAAAGAAAAGATCTGTTGCTACTTTCATTTCATTGCAGTTTTAAGAATTGACAAATGTTGTCGTAGTGTTTAAAGGGACAGTTCACCCAAAAATGAAAATCATTTACTCACCCTGAAGTTGTTCCAAATGAAATACGTTTAATTTTTTCCCAAATTCCATTTGATTTTTTTTTCCAAATTCCATTTCTTTCCGTTTTAATTTTTCTGGATTTTTGTCATTTTAATTTTTCTAGACCCTGTTTTGACTCTGTAAATGAAAAACTTGTATTAAAAAGGGTGTCTAATTAATTGAAATCATGAAACGTGCACAATATAACAGCAATTTATTAAAAATGTAACAAAAATCTAATTTTTAAGGCTCTTTTCTCAAATTCAGTTTTATTTTTTCTCAAATTCTGTGTTTTCCATTCATTTTTCTGGATTCCATTTGAATGATTTCATTACATTTTAATAATACAGTTAATCTCTAATTAAATGATTTTATCTAAATATATATTTATTTTATTTATTTCTTCCAAATTTGGCAAATTCTGTGACATTCCGTGTTGTACAGTAAATCCCATTTTTTCTGACTGGATTCTGCGATTCCGCCCGTGTTTTCCAAGTAGCAGAAATTATAGGTTTCTACTGTATGACTGACCTTCTTCTGTTGAACATAGAGGATTATTTTAAAGAATGTGGATAACCAAACAGTTTCTGGTGCCCATTGACTTCCATAGTATGGAAAAAAATACAGTGGAAGTCAATGGGGACAAGAAACTCATACATGTTTGGAACAACATGAGGGTGAGTAAATGATGACAGAATTTTTATTTTTGGGTGAACTACCATTTAAAGTTTAATTCTGATTTAGTTTTAGCAGTGGATACAACCTCTTAATATTGCAAACGTGTGTCTCTGTTTTTCTCTTTCTAAAATATGATAACTGCCACAGTTTAAGGACCAGGTGGTTAGAGAGGCAGTAGAGAAGATTTGTAGGGAGTTCTCTGGACAGTGCTGCATCCATAAGCCGGTGGGAGCAGAGGCTCAGGTTCCTGAGGTCACGTCATCCACTTTGCCTGGGGCCCCAAGTTCGGCTCCAGCCTGCAGCAGCTGTCGGGGCCAGACCGCAGGCGGTGGATACCAATGCAGGTTAGAGAGATCTCAGTGAGGTGGATGCCTGGATCTTATGCAAAAATAATTGCTTTTATGGTACATTTAAAGGGAAACATATCATGACTGTATGAGAGATACCATTAATAAGTAGATACCTGGTCTAACGTATCCCTTTAATTTTGTGTTTCATTTTGTTTGGTTTCTTTCTGCACAGTGTGTGTACCTCCTGCACTCTGTGTGAGCCTTGTAGCTTCTCACATGATCCAAGCCACAACCTTGTGAGAGCCAGAACTCCCCTGTCTATTCCTGAGCACGGCTCCCCAGCACCAGATCACAGCAGGTGGGCATTTGTCCTCTGCTTTGGCATGCCTTGGTATTAAAGTTCAGAATAGTTAAGCATATTTTGCTCTCCCATTGAAGGTTCTACAGAAGGGGGGACCGGAGCTTTCGTAAGGCCGAGAAGCAACGTCTTAAAGCGGAGAAGCGCCAGCTCAAAGCAGAGGTGAAAGAGATCAGGAAGCAGCTGAGGATGGAGAGGAGAGGGCTGCAGTGGAGCACTGCTGGAGAAGGAAGCTCTTCACCCGTCCTGCTGCAGCCACGTGCCACACAGGCAAACAGCCCAGAGTAAGAGCTTACACCCCTTTGCCACCTGAGGAAGAGTATATTAAAAGGATAGACCACCCAAAATTTTAATTTCTGCTATTTCCTTAACCTCGTGCTGTTCCAAACTCGTATGATGTTTTTTTTTTTTTTTAAGAATCATTAATGCCATGAACAAAAACAAATCAATAAGGACATATTAATCAAAAACAAAAAGTGACTAAAGAAATGTACAATATTACACACACACACACACACGCAAAAATTGTTAGGTCCACAAAGAAAGAAAAAAACACCCCAGCATATCAATTGGCTGATCACAACAGTTTAAAATGTAATTAGTGATAATAAGATGCCATTTAATTTATACTGTTTTTGTTACAGTCGTCCTAAACGTCCATGCCCGCTGGCTGTGCCAGCTATGACAGCTCTACTCCTGGATGAAAACCTGCCTGATGGATCACGTCTGCGTCCTGGGACCAAGTTCATCAAATACTGGAAAATGAAGAATAGTGGCAGAGTGTGCTGGGACTCTGAGACCAAGGTACGCTCTGACTCTTAAACAGACACACACAAATCTGTATACATACACACACAATAAAAATCTGAACCTGATCGTGTCCCACTTTGGTCTCAGTTAAAGTTCATGTGGGGGAACTTGGCAGTGGGCTCTGGTGAAAGATGGCGGGAGGTCGCAGTACCCACACTTCAGCCAGGTCAGGTGGGTGTCATCAGTGTGGCACTTTGTGCTCCGACATTAGAGGGCACCTACACATCCCACTGGCGCCTGGCACACAGAGGAGAGCAGTTTGGACCACGTGTTTGGTGCAGCATCGTTGTGGATCCACATGCTCCTACAGCCATCTGTGCTGATGGGCTACTGGTGTCTCCCTGTGTCACCCCGCAGGTAAGACAGCGGTGCGGTGACACCCTCGGCCACTCCAGAAAACTGCTTTACATGTGCAGCTAATCTAATGTACATAGGAATATGTAAAATAGTAGAGATGCGTTTTCGGCAGAAAATGGCATTTTTGTTTTTTGGCCAAAAGAAAAAAAAAAACGGTTGAAAATATATGCAGTGTTCAGCGAGCAGACTTCACTCTCCATCTAGCCATCTTCACTGTTCGTGTACTGCTCATACTCACCGAAAATGCAAAGTCCACTTATATAACGCACCGACAGGAAATTTTTATGTAGTATACGTTCCTGTTTGCAGTAGTGCTACTGTGCTGTAACATGGCAGCACTGGTAAAATGATGCTACGTTCTTGTGATGCTCTGCGTTGCTCACATGCTGATAATAATAGCTTTGTAGGGCTTTATATTATATGGATAATCAGCCAAAAAAAAAAAAATCGGTCAAATCAGATTATGTTGCATAAAACTGAATAAAGATAATATATTAGTATTTAATATTAATACATTTTCAGTAGGGCTGGCAAACGATTATTCACGATTAATCGCATACAAAATAAGTTTGAGTTTGCCTAATATATGTGTGTGTACTCTGTGTAATTATGTATATATAAATACAAGCACATTCATGTATATATTTAAGAAATATGTAGTTATTATAATTTTTATAGAATTTATATTATATTTAAATACAAATATTTTGTACGTAAATAACATATTTCTCTTAAATTTATACATTAATTTGTGTGTATTCATATATACATAATAATTACACACAGTACACACACATATATATTAGGCAAACTAACATTTAATTTAAAAAATAACATTTAATTTAAAAAATATTCCAGAATTTTAATTAAAAAAATTGTTAACTGAAAAAAAATAAATAAATAAAAAAAAATAGCTGGAACTGAAAAACAAACTAGTAACACTTTACAATAAAGTGTCATTTGTTAGTTGGTTAATGTAGTAACTAACCTGAAAGAGCAATGAACAATACATTTATTACAGTCGTTTATTGTTTCTTCATGTTCACAGTGCATTAACTAATGTTAACAAACACAGCTTGTGATTTTAATAATGCATTAGTAAATGCTGAAATTAACATTAACTAAGATTAATAAATGGTGTAGAAGTATCGTTCACTTTTATTTCATGTTAACTAATGTAGTTAACTAATGTTAACTAATAAACCTTATTGTAAAGTGTTACCACAAAACTGGAGGAACACAGAAACTGTATTAAAATACATTTTCATGAGACTAAACTAAAATAAAACGGAAACAAACTAAGTTTAGTTTGTTTTTGATGGATATATCATACCACAACTTAAAACATTTTGTTTTTTACATCCTTTACAGCCCACCTGCATTAACAATGAAAAAATGCTAATAAACCTTTTTAAAGGGGTCATCGGATGCTAAGTTCACTTTTTCATGTTGTTTGAACATTAATGTGTGTTGGCAGTGTATGTACAAATCTACCCTATAATAATAAAAATCCATGCAGTGGTTTTTAATTAATCTGTAAAAATAATATCCCCTTTTTCAAATCGAGCCGTTTTCAGATGCCTGTCGGTGTGACGTCACACCAACAGAGGCCACTCCCACAATAGTTGATTGACATGAGCTCTTACCTCAGACCAGCTGTCACAGTCCAGTAACTTTACATGTTTTGATGCCAGAGCAGGGATGTAAGTTAGACAAGAATATCTCCGATTGAGCGACTGAGGTGTTGTGTTACTGGATGTAATAATGAACATAGTGGTCGTCATTTACTCCCGACATCTGAGCCGCTGAAGATGCAGTGGATTACGTTTGTTTGTGAAGGGAATGCGCCTTCCAATCTACATATAGCCATCTATGTCATGCGAATCATTCATGATCCAGCTTCACTTACAGCAGAAGTGAATATAAGCGTTTTTTATGAATCTTTGCGATCGCCTTTCCTTATAACGTGGTAGTTAAGAAGTTTAGCGGCTAATGTAAACAAGACCGTCTTTCCACCGAAAGAAGAGAGGGCTGGGGTAAGCAGAGCTAATGTGCATTTAAAGGAACAACCCCTTAGAATGAGATGATTTTTGCAGAGCTGATTTTGGCAAGGTAAAAAGGGTGTTGTTTTACAAAACCATTGAGAATTTTTAATCAAAGTATATTAGAGACTTTTCATTAAGACCCTAAAGAATCACATCAACTTGTGGAAAATGGGCATCCGATGACCCCTTTAAATGATACCAGTTAGAGCATTCACTTTCGGGGCCCTGAAATGACTAAAACTAAAATAAAAATGCAATAAACTGAAACTAGAAAACTCTATATAATAGAAACTAAACTAAATTGAATGGACAAACAACTTTCCCTGGGTAATATTTATTTTTTGAAAATTGTTTTTCCACTGTGGCCCAGAAATAATATCTTTTAGTTTTTTTTGGCCAGTATAGAGCTATTGTTAGCTTAGTTTTTTATTTTCATTTATTCGGTGGTCATTTTCACCCTGTCTGGCACTTTCAGGAGAAGTCTTCCCGCACGCTTGAGAGGGAGGAAAAATGCCGGTCCTCGAGGGAACAACTACTTTTGTCCGTAAACCAGGACTGTGATCAGGAATTCTACATTCCATCTGTGGACTTACTCACAGCTCAGGTATGACCGAACGGTCATGTTTGCCATGTTTCATGAACAAAGTTTGACTTCATTGTCAATTCCACACTCCCTATTTTGTTTTTTAACTTAGGACTTACTGTCTTTTGAACTGCTGGACATCAACATTGTCCAAGAGTTGGAGAGTGTGCCTAACAACACGCCTGCAGGTAACTTCAAATCTGGAATAAGTTTGTAAGGTGTTGCTAAAAAGTAGAATAAACAGCTTTTGTGGAATATGCATATTAATTTGGCATATAAATATTCTCTCTCTCTCTTTATCTCTGTAAATATATACAGACATTACTCCATGCATATCACCTCTGCCCCATGAGGGACCTCTCCAGGAGAAAGCAACACTGGGACTCATCCAAGAGGAAACAGAAGCCCAAGGGGTCAGCAGCATCCTGGGTAAACATTAAAGCACTTCTTTTCTCAGTGTGTTGCTGTGAGTGATTGTGTAGCTTTTTATATTTGTGAACTTTCTCTGATGTCACACTCACAGACGTAGCCCAGGGCACAGAGTTAGAGGGAATCCCAGCACAAGAGAAAGGAGAGGAGAGCATCATTGGCCCTCAGTTTGTCAGTCCGTCTGTTATCCGCTCTCTCACCCTTGAAGTGACACGTGAACTAGCAGAGCATGGGGCGCTTTGTGGGAGATGCCCAGCTAAAGGTTTGTGATGGCAGTGGTGGAAAGATGCACCTTTATTGCTTTTCCAGGAAATTACCGTATTTTTATAATAGGTGTAGTCACACTGTGCGGATATTTTTTTATTTAAGTGTTGACTTGACATAAAGTACTTTTAATATTCCTAATAATCATTTTGTAGTAAAACTATACACTGCTGTTTAAAAAGTTGGTTAGTAAGATTTTGAAAAATGAATACCTCAATTTAAGAAGAATATATTAAATTGATCCAAAGTTACAATAAAGACGTTTATAATGTTGCACAGAATTTATCTTACAAATAAATTCTGTTCTTATGAACTTTCTATTACTTTCTTTCAAAATTCTGTTTTTATGCACAAAAACACCTTAACAGCAGTACAGTAATGTGTATTATTAGCAGTTTTTGTATAGAAGGTAGGTAAAGAGTGCTTTTTTTAAAATTAATTTTTACCTTTAATCTTCCCATTTTAAGTGGTGCGTCCAGCCCCCCAAGGTTCAATGTCACTTTGTGAGAGGAAATCAGAAAAGGTTTCAGAAACAGGGCTAATATCTACTCCAGCCCCACTAAAAGTAGAGCCGGCACGAATCTCCAGCCCTGCTTCACCACAGACAGAGACCACTGATATAGCTGCTCCCCTGCTAACCCTTCCAGCAGAGCTCATTAGCACAGGTAACGTGGAATTGAGAATATTTCTGTAATATTGTATATTGCAAATTATGTAATTGTCTAAAGGTGATTCAAACAACTTCTTACCAAAAACAGCAAGTTTTTAGCCATTAAAGTGAATGGTCTTATGTTTAGATGAAGGTCACGAGTCTGACATCGAGCAGATCCTGGTGGAGCCTGCAGGTGGAGATCCGGTAGAAGAGGGAGAGGAGGAAGTGGATAAGAAAGAGCAAGTGAAGGACACTGAAGCAGCTAAGGAAACCCGCAGCAGAACTTCATCTGCGTCTTCAGAAGACTATATCATCATCCTGCCTGATTGCTTTGACACGAGCCGTCCACTAGGAGAGTCCATGTACAGCTCAGCCCTGTCGCAACCTGGAGAAGAGCCAGCAGAGGGGGACAAACTAGAATCAGTGGAGACGCCAGAGCTCCAGAGCTCTGTTCTTGCTGCTGCTGTTGCTGCTGCTGCTGCTGTTCTTAGTGCGGATGCAAATGACATGCTCTGTGCCTCCCAGACTCTGGACGCTGTGCCGCTCACCCCTGTGATTGTAGTGGCACCGCGGCCCTTGGTCAAAACCTGGTGAGTTTATACGGAGGGCACATCAACAGTAATAGATTGGGCTCGGACAAAGTCGGCACCAGGGAACCTACATCGGGGGGCATTTATATTTCTAGGGGCCTAAATCATGTTGCAGTTGCTTTCATATGCCCACAGTTTTTTCGCATTCACTTTCGCTTTCAGAATCCATCATGTTCAGCACGTTCACTCTTCTTGGCGCCAGCCCTGGGCTCAGAACAGGGTCAGAAATTAACTTTTCCAGTAGGCGACAATATTTGCCTGCTGGAATTGATTTCCAGGGGCATTTTTTACATTCATGCGGGCAATTTTTATAATCATCTTATTATTATTATTATTATAATTACCATACTGTGTTGCCTTTAATAACAAATACTTCAATTTACTCAGTTTAATCAGTATTTGTTGTCAATAACAATAGACTGTTTAAAATTGTATCTAAATTATACATGTAATAACAGAAGCTCATAGGGCTGGAATATTATGACAAAAATCATCATTGTAGATTATTGCTTTTTGTATGGTAATAATGATTATTAATATTGATATAGAAAACAATATAAAACATTTTTCTTTTGGGCATGGCTAGTCTAGTGCATGTTATGCAAAAACTCCTGTTATAATCACTACGAAATGAATCTTTTAGCTATTTAAATATCAGCACTGTGTTGTTTATGATGAGGGAACTCGCAAACGTGCGCGATCAACACAGCTCCGGCGTTTTCAGTGCTGGCTAATCTGAGCACCTCTGATTGGCTAATGCATTCCTAAGTTCAACAGAAACGTGTTTGATTGGTTACAAGGCTCAACGCTGCACAAAACAGCACGTAAAAACAATCTGATGCAGTGTAATTCTGCATATTTATGCGTTTTATTAATTTTCACATTTTATTTTAATCGTGACAACCATAATACATTGTTTAATAGTGCAGGGGCATTTTTTGCCCCTTTGTCTTGGAATTTATGGGGCATTTTTGTCACAAGCCCTCGTTAATTTCCGACCTTGGCTCAGAGGTCAGTGATGCATCAACATTTTGCCAACCAGAAATTTTGCCAACAGAAACGCCAAAATACAGTTTGCAGGCCAAAATTGTTGACTGAAACAGTTATGTATAATTAGGACTTCTCTGGTCATGCATTTTAACAGTGCTAAAAAGGGTGCTAAAGTAGCAATATGTAAAATGTGTAGAGCTAAAATATCAAGAAGTGATTTTTACTACAACCAGTTTATTTTTTTTTTTACCTGAAACTATGACACACTGAATGGCATATTGTGTTTAGTTAACCAAGAAAGATACTTTATGACATGAAATGAATAAGATTAAGATTTTGCGCTATTTCTTGGCCACTAATCAAGTTAGTAACGTTGGTCATGAGAGAATGTTCTTGATTAATTTTAAGCATGCAGATGTAGATTGACCACTCACAATATCTTGGCCTAAAACACTGTATGCACACATTTCTACTTCATATCACACCCTAGATTTCTTTCACCACATCCTTGTAACTGACATGCTAAATTTAACTTAATATATATGAAATTTCTTTATCTAGCACAGAGACACAAGAGCACACAGAACATGGAGTAGAGGAGCAGGAGAGGAGTAATCCTACAGAGCCAGGAGATAAGGAGAACGGTGAGTGGAAACACAATGGGATATTAAAATAATAAGCCATCACAGGTTGTGAATTAGTGCATTTCGCTATGATTATAGGGTGTTAGATATGATACAAAGTGGACAATGTATTAAAAGATATTTTTTTAATACATATAGACTCTGAGCCTAATCAACCTGATACTGAGAACTCAGTAGCATCTGCCAAGTCTGAAACAGAAGAGCTCAGGTGAGTTACACAGCACACAACCACTCGTTCGGCCTCGTGGAAGAGCACCCAGGACAATCACTACATTGTGTGCTTTTCTTTCTATCACTGGCATTCTTACTCTTATTCTTGTCTGTCCTCAGGGCTAATAGCATCACGGGTGGATTGGTGAAGGGTGCCCTGTCCGTGGCAGCATCTGCCTACAAAGCTCTTTTTACTGGACAGACTGGGTCTGAGAAGGTGAGTTTGGGAGGCATTCACAAGGGATGCAGAATGGAAAAACATTTTGAAATAAGCTGAACTTTCTTTTTTACTTCACAAAGCATTTTATGAATGTGGCATTAGCCAGTAAAGTACATAGTACTGTATACAGTTGAAGTCAAAAGTTTACATGCACCTTGCAAAATCCGTAAAATGTTTTTTTTTTTTTTTTTTTTTTTTTTTTTTTTTAACCAGAATAAGAGGGATCATACAAAATGCATGTTATTTTTTTTAGTACTGACCTGAATAAGATATTTCACATAAAAGATGTTTACATATAGTCCACAAGAGAAAATTATAGTTGAATTTTTAAAAAATTACCCCGTTCAAAAGTTTACATACACTTGGTTCTTAATACTGTGTTGTTATGTGAATGATCCACAGCTGTTTTTTTTTTGTTTGTTTGTTTAGTGATGGTTGTTCATGAGTCCCTTGTTTGTCCTGGACAGTTAAACTGCCCGCTGTTCTTCAGAAAAATCCTTCAGGTCCCACAAATTCTGTTTTTTTTTTTTTTGGCGTTTTTGTGTATTTGAACAATTTCAACAATGACTGTATGATTTTGAGATTCATCTTTTCACGCTGAGGACAACTGAGAGACTCACATGCAACTATTACAGAAGGTTCAAACACTCACCAATGCTTTAGATGGAAACACAATGCATTGAGAGCCGGGGGTGAAAACTTTTGCATTTGAAGATCAGGGTAAATTTAACTTATTTTCTCTTTTGGGAAACATGTAAGTATCTTCTGTACCTTCTGAAGGGCAGTACTAAAAGAAAAAAATATGATATATAGGCAAAATAAGAAAAATGTACACATCTCCATTCTGTTCAAATGTACACAACTTCCTTCTGGAGCATCAGTGAGTGTTTGAACCTTCTGTAATAGTTGCATATGAGTCTCTCAGTTGTCCTCAGTGTGAAAAGGTGGATCTCAAAACCACACAGTCATTGTTGGAAAGGCTTCAAAAGCACAAAAATGCTGAAAGACCAAAGAATTTGTGGGACCTGAAGGATTTTTCTGAATAACAGCCGGCAGTTTAACTGTTCAGGACAGACAAGGGACTCATGAACAACTATCACTAAACAAAAAAAAAAAAAAACAAAAAAAAAAAACAGATGTGGATCATTCAGGTAACAAAACAGTATTAGGAAACAAATGTATGTAAACTTTTGAATGGGGTCATTTTTTAAAAATTTAACTATTTTCTCTTGTGGACTATATGTAAATTTTGGTAAAATAATTAACATTCTGCAGATTCTGCAAGGTGTCTGTAAAGTTATGACCTCAACTGTATATCACTAGTAAAAAACGTTTTTATTTTTTTTATTTTTTGGTTGTTTAGCTCCCAGAAGATGCAGCTTCTCATGACGCCATGATGGCCGTGCTGGTAGAGATGGGCTTTGGTGACCGAGCGCTAAATCAGCGTCTGCTACAGAAACACAACCGCAACCTGCTGGATGTGGTAAACGAACTGGTGCAGATGACTGACAACGACTGGTACACAACACGCTACTGAGATGCTGGTCAATTATTTTGTTTCTCTTATAAGTTTTTTTTTTTTTTTTCTTTCTCTGTGCAATCAGCATCCCATTCCATGATACAGACTCTTTCGTTCCATTTGGGTTGTAAAGATAGTGTGTGTGAATCTGTCTGCTCCAATGTGTAACACATAATCATTAGAGAAGCAGTTCATCACCATTATAACTGTGCTTGTTAAAGTTTGTTGTTAGTGGGCATTAATGTTTTCACAAAGATGATCATGGGTAGCTAATGAACACTAATAGGTAATAATTATTATTCCAAAACTATTCAAGAAATATGCCATGCTTTTTATCAAAACTTGATTTGAATAGTGTAATAAACAACAAATCATTCTAATAGTTAAATATGAAAAGCTCTGCAACGTGACTGGATATTTTTAATATTTAGAGTGTTTTGTGCTCCCAGGTTAAGAACCGGTTTTGGAAAAGTGCAATAGATCTGGCTTTGTGTGGACTCTTAATCATCAGCCGAGACCAAATAGACTGATGTCATCTTTATATGGACACAAGATGACAAATTAAATTATTCTTTACTGGAGAAGTCAATATTAAGTTTAGTGTGTGAATTTTTTTAGTAATTTTGAACTGTTGTTGCTTATAATACATGTGGGAATTATTATTATTATATTGAAGACCATTGATTCGTTTCTAAGAAGTCCACGAAATAGGGCACATACTGCACTTTGTGAATGCGTTGCCATTTAAATATCTGAAAATGTCATGGCTTGAAGCAGCAATGCATTTAGTTAAATAGACGGAAAGTGACATTGTAGAGTATTTTAGTTCTCATGCTTTAAACGGTTAAAGAAGCAAAGGCAATCATGACATATTTAACTCCCATTTTAAATGGTAAGACACCTCAAAATGAGAGACTAAAAAAAACAACCTACTGTTCATTCCAAAAAAAATAAAAAAGAGAGAAAAATCATGCAAATTCTATATATTTTGATAATTAAATAGCTCTTGTATTTAGTGTGATGAAGAATGTATCTCAGCACTTTTCTTCAATGGGAGATTTTGAAACTACCTACTGTCTAGAGTGTGGAAAGCATTCCCTATAAATCATTTAGCGTCTCCTGATTTGCTTTTATCCATGAAGCTCTCACAAGTGGTACATCCATCATTTAACTGGCCGACCACCCGCTTGTTTTTCCAGGGCTAGGGTTTAATATGTTTTAGCACATTCCTTAGGAAAGCCGTAAGTTGGTCTTGGTGCTTGCAGCAATCAGTAGAGTTTCTGGGTGGAATTGTTTGGATCATGTGACTTTAGAGCATAATCATTGGAGACAGATGCGCCTCACTCTGTGTTTGATGCCTGAATGGAGTATTCGGTGTCTCTGCATCTAATGTATACATCTGTCTGTAATAAATATCCTGATAAGTCTTACTTTTGCTCTTGGTCTTTCATAACAACGCACCACAAAAAAAAGTATAGAGTTCTTTAAACAAGACTATTAAACTTTCACATTACGCTTGACCCAAAATATAGCCGGGTAGTTGACGTATCAGTGTGTCCTATGGTGTGATGGAAAAATGTAAAAAAAAAAAAAAAAAAACTCTAACACTGAAGATAAATCTCTCTCATGCTATTTGTAACTGTATGAATGAAGATACATTTTTCTCATGTTGTTTGTATCTTAAGTTTTTTTTATCCCTACATTTTTTCTGTCACACCATAGAACACAGTCCAGTTTTTATTTGTCAACTACCCAGCCACTGACATGTTTGGAGAGGCTTGTCTTATAAAGTAGTTCACATGGCAAAAAAAAAAAAAACAGACAAGAACATTTCAGTGAAACTAAACATTGATTTAGTGTACAATTCATCAGTGTATTTCTTTATTTTAATAGAAGTGCATTCTTGCAATACAAAAAATCTATATTTCAGTGTATTAAACCATTCACCAAAATACCATTAGAATTGCTGATTTATTTCCCAAGCATTCTTATTACAAATCACACAAAGCACCCTCTGAGATTTTACGTAATTGCTGTTAAAAAAAAAAAAAAAGTTTAACTCAGTTTGACTGTTTGGGAATACCTACACTATAAACCTGGATTTGCTATATGGGCCATTCTACAGAACTCACTCATTTGAGGTAAAAATGTTCAAAAGTATGAAAGATCTGTGTGTAACTTTGAAGAATGTCACCACTCAACACCTTTTTGCTATAAGCTAAGCACACTTTTTTGGAGTTATTCCATAACATTTAGTTTAGCAAAACTGTGCTAGCTAACAATGTGCCAATTAACATTTTGAGCTAGGTTTAAAAGTATCTGCCACTACCGAAATAGTCATGACCGAAACGTTAGGTGAAGTTTCGGTAGTGACATCATTGTTTTTTTTCCGGGTGTTATCAAATAAAATTGTCACTACTTAAACAGTCATGAACCAAAAATGTCATCCTTGTTTCAGTAGTGACAAATGGGAACACATAATCCTCATATTTTGATGAAATAACAAAATTTACTACAGTATGCAAATTTTCATTTATTAGGTTAGTATGAATGTGATGTGGCATACCAAAACTTATGATTACCAAAATGTGTCACAACTGAAACAAATAAATTTTTATACTGAATTATCAGATGTTATGATAGTGTTGGTCATATATATTGACTAATGATCTTAGTTTAAATCATTAGATCAACTTTTGCAAAGAAAAACTGATTCTGATACAATAAATCTCATAATCACACTTGAAATATTGTTAAAATTGAATGTTATTAATTTACCTCTAAAATCTACATATATGTTCTATATCATATAGTATAGTGTAATAGATAGACCTTATGCAAAATCTTAATAGGTCAATATAATCCTTCTTATTTAATTATTATTACTGTGTTTCGGTAGTGACAAATTTGGGGAGAGGACAAATAATCCCAAACTTTCTGAAAATACAATATGAGGATTAACTGCACAATTACTAGAAATGTGTACCTTGGATATTATACAATCTGCATACATACAAAACATAAAAAAAGCCCCCCCCTTCCCCCCCCAAGACGTTTCCAACTCTGACTTTGAACCAATTATGTAGAAAGGCCTATATAGCAAATACAAAGCTAGTCTTGAATGCAGACAAATGCTGTTTGATTTTAGAGGCAAGCTTATTTAATGCTGACAACTGCAAACACAGCAAAAGTTTTCATACCTAATTTCCCAATAATCCCATGTTCCAACAGAACAAAAACAGTCAAATTAATAGGGAAAAGAATACTTCATTTAAAAAAAAAACTACCTTAAGTTCCTTACCTAAGAGTCTACCTTAGCAAAGAGACCATGATATATATCATGAGGCTTGCACCAACATTAAAAGAGCCATACAATAAATCCCACTCTAAGTTAATAGAGCTGAGTAAAGAATGTATAAAGACATTCAGCTCATATCATAATATAAATGCTTAGTTTATCTGAAACACCACCAAAAGATCAGTGGTCCAAAAAAAAAAAATGTGTAAAAGTGTAGTGTATCTTTGTAGCCAGATCTCTAAGTCACTCTATTCAGCATTTAAGGCAACAATTAACATGCACAATTTAAACAAAAAACATAATTCCCCATACAGCTCCATAACATTTCAAAATGTAGTTTGTATGCAAAGCTGGGAGACAAGTAGGTTTGTGCTCTACGTTAAATTTCAAGGTTTTTTTTTTTTAGCTGTTTAGCTGGAGTTTCTTGTTTTGTTTCTTTTCCTTTCAAACTAAAATAAATTTCCAACAGCTGTGAAGGTACTCATGCATGCCTCACAGATTAAGAAATATATTACAGCTATTGATGACAGATCATGATCATGAATGTAGTGTGCATGGTTGACATACATTACTAGAAAAAAAAATCTAGAAATCTCAAGTTTCATTGGTCTATTCTGCTAAGTAGTTTTCCTTGCACTAAAAGCTGGGAATGTCTTTGTCTTGGCCTGCAGGTAATTAAAAGCATTTTTTGCATTACTAGTGTAAACCGTGAAACCTGATATCTTCATTATTAATGAGTAAAAAAAGAAACTAAAGCTAAAATACTAATTTCACTTTGAAACCCTGAGCTTGTCTAACCTCCAGGCTAAATCATGCAAACCTACATGATTTCCATTTTGAAAACAATGTATATATAGGAGCTCAAAATTAAGTCAAATAAAATGATATAATCCCTGAATTTTTACCTGCAATAGAGCCCCAACACTAATGTCCCTTCTTAGGCTTGAAAAACAGCTTCTTAGTAAGCATGGACGCAAAACAAGGCACCTGTTTTTTGCCTAAAGCAGAGCGATCCTTGCAGTTTTCTACACTGCGGTAGGCAACCTTCCTGTTAACAAGTGTCAGGATATCAGTGAACTCCAGTGTTGACCCGTAACGCCTCAGGGCTTCACACAGATCCTGGATGTACCACGAGCCTCTTAGCGTCTCACGATGAGAGTAATATCCTTTAAAAGAAGAAGAAAACTGCATGAAGTGACATTACAGGAAAATCAATGATGTAAACTGCATTTAATCCAGTATGTATAAGTACACCTTTAACAAACCATGGTCAAACAAAGCACTGACCTTCAGCTACAGAGTAGCACATAATAAAATCTGCTCCTGCTGGAAGGGTACGGAGCGACCCCGCATCTACGACCACTTCATTGACCGTCTGACTGTCCACCACATCCATTGGTGTCACGGGATCATCATGTTTGTCACCACGACAAGCCTTATGTTTAAAGAAACTCATGCATTTACAAAAGGCGAGAGATGTGCAGTTATACTGTATTACTGTATATACGGTGCAAAGGGCATTTTGTGGACGGAGGACAAATTACCTGGAAGATGAAGATCTTGGGTTTACCTACAAGGCTACGGCATTTATCCCCCTTGAACAAATCAGTGATTTCTTGAATTTCGATCTGCCCATCGTTGGCATAGACATGACCATTTTCCCCGTGACTCAAAAAGACACAGACAAAACAGTCTGTATCTACATGGTTAGCAGCAGCAGCTGAAATTAAAAGAACACTCTGGATTAAGAACCTACACTTTATTTGGAGCATGATGTGTCATACTGTTATGACTTTTCCCTCAAGTTAGAAAAACACTTTGATGCATTTACATTAATGATGAGGTTGATTCTAGCACACCAGTCAGTGCTATAGCTATAATTTTGAAACAGCCTGATGAAGTTCATATTTTCTGGTGCTGACTTCATAACTATATTAATGTACACTACCAGTCAAAAGTTAAGACTTTTAATGTTTTTTAAATGAGTCTCTTCTGCTCACCAAGCCTGTATTTATTTGATCCACAGCAAACACAGCTAAATATTTTTATTACTTAAAATAACTTTTCTATTTGAATATATTTTAAAATGTAATTCATTCCTGTGATTTCAAACCTAAATTTTAGCATCATTATTCCAGTCACATGATCCTTCAGAAATCATTCTAATATTCTGATTTGTTGCTCAAAAAAAAAAAAAAAAAAAAAAAATTATATATATATATATATATATATATATATATATATTTATTTATTGTTGAAAATAGCTGAGTAGAATTTTTCAGGTTTCTCTGATGAATGGAAAGTTCAGAATAACAGCATTTAGCTGAAAAAGAGATCTTTTGCAACATTATAAATGTCTTTATCATCTTTTGATCAATTTAAAGCATCCAAGCTAAATAAGTGTATTAATTTCTATAATTTCTTAAAAAAATAAAAATAAATAAAAATAAAAATTATACTGACTCCAAGCTTTTGAATTGTAAAAAGCTTTTTATTTTAAAAATGCTGATCTCTGGATCTTTCTATTCATCAAAGAATCCTGAAAAAAATCATTAATGGTTTTAAATGTTGATAACAATAATAATAAATATTTCTTGAACAGTAAATCAGCATATTAAAATGATTTCTGAAGGATCATGTGACACTGAAGCCTGGAGTAATGATGCTGAAAATTCAGCTTTGAAATCACAGGAATAAATTACATTTTAAAATATATTCCCATCGAAAGCAGTTATTTTACATAGTAAAAATATTTCTAAATTTTACTGTTTTTGCTGTACTTTGGATCAAATAAATGCAGGCTTGGAGCTAAAATCTTACTGTTCAAAAACTTTTGACTGGTACATATGTTTTTCAAATTGAGAGAAGAAACCATTTTTGTGTCCCCATATATAAAACAATTAAAAAAACAATATGTGTGAATATTGTAAAATAATTATAATCACACACACGTACATTTACATGTAAGTGTGTGATTATATTATTATTATTATTATTATTATATTTATAATAATTGTAATTAAAACCATAAATAGTGCCAAAGATGCTACTGATAAGCAGCTGTGTTTAACCTGGAATATGTAAAATTGGCTCTCATTTCTCAAAACATGCATTAAAAATAAAATAATAAGGCACCTTCTCTGATTTTGGACAAAACTTCTTCCCGCTTGTAATCATCATAAACTTTCGCTTCAAAACCCAGTTCTTGAAATCTGAAAACAGATACGAAAATTGACAAAAAATATTAGTTATTGTTCTGTTACTTTAATAAAATAAAAGTTTGTTTTCAGTTTCTTCATCAACAAACACTGTGAAACAGTCACATTTGTTTGGCAAACACAGATCGCAATGACAGTGGTCATGTGACACTGTTACTCTCTGGTGTATACAAGCATTTGAGAACTATAATTATGTCTTTTTTTGATGTTGATTATTCTGCCAAATACCTTCCAACAAGGTTTTGCTTGTCTGCCTCTGTGCCAGAGCGGCTGTTCAACCTGAGCTGCCAGTAAAAATGTTCATGGTTAAAGATCAGAGCCATCCCTCGCTTCTTGTGGTCCATCTTATACTCCTCATTAGGATCCAGACTGAACACACTGACAAATGAGATAAAACATTATATAAATATAAAACAAGAGAAATATAAATGTATAATGAGAGTTGGTTGAATTCAAAACTGTACAGTTTCTACATGGTTACAGTGTATCATAAGGTTTTACCTTTGATTATAGCTATCAGTTTCTGTCATGTTCTCTCTGACTGAAAAAAACCCCACAAACCATTACAATTTGTTTTGCAAAGCAATGAAATGAAATATGCAAATGTTCAGAGGACCTACTCAAGCTGCAAAGATTTAAACCACAGTGAAGATATTGGACTAACTGTGGTCTAATAGGTGTCTTAGAAAGAAGACCTAAAGTTCAGTGAACATCCACTGAGGTCAAGCTTGTATTGTTTGTTGAACACCTGGTCAGGCTGGATTTCAATGGCTTTACAAGTTGTCAAGCATAGCAGAGTTAACATAGGCAAATTTTATATTTGCTATACTATACAGGTCTGTCTCTCTTTTCAGTTTGGGTCGTACACGAGTTATAAACTAGATTTAGTTCTATAAGGAAATGAAACCTAAAATGTGTCATAAACAACAACTTTCTACAGATGTTTTTGTTGCTTTTCTTACAGAATAACTAGATAAACATGTTACCGGATTCATCGCTCTTGACTTGACTTGCCATCGCTGCTTCGGCGGAGAGAATCTGGACGAACGTGTGGAAGGTGTTGACAACAAACTAACAACTACAAACAATGAACTGAGTAGTCACCAAACGCAACAGTTATCCTTGAAATATTATAAGCTCCTCCGTATACTGATTTGAATGTTGAACGTTAATTGGCTGTTGGTCCTGTGGGTGTGTGCAGGCAGTTGTTCAGAGTAAATAATACAAGCCAGACGCACGCTAATAAGACACTATTTAGAGTAAAGCAATCACAAGTCGGTAAAATGTCAACCAATCACGGCGGCCTGTCGAGGTGGAACCTTTGGTCGGACTGGTCGGACTCGGTGAAGCTGAAATTGGCTACAACTCTCGCATTAAATTCTTTCTTTCTTTTCTTCTTTCTTTCATTCTATCCTGTGTTCTTTCTTTGTTTCTTACACAAACTTGTCAGTATAACATGACGCGAACATTCACAACAGCCTTAATTCACTATTATATTAATTATATTATATTATATTATATTATAAAAAAAATAGGCTAATTACCATAACCTCTCTTCATTTATTATCATATCCTATTTTTTTTCTTAAAATATTATTATAAAAATAAGATTATAGTCTATAAAACGTTTGAATAGGATTTAAAGGGATTTATAATGGGATTTAAGGGAGTAAAAAAAAAAGAAAGAGAAAAGGGAAAACTACAGTTATTGTAAGGTAATGCATTTGAACTATTTGGAAATAATATTTTGTATTTTTCTTTTTCTTATTTTTTCTTTTAAGACTTCAAGGAAAGCCAGGTAACCATGCTCATTAAACAAATCACAACACGCACACATTCATTCTTAATTTTGTACTTATAATATGCTGAAAGTGTCCACGATAATGGAATGAATACTTCCACGAATGTCTTTCTTTACACCTTGATTCATAATTAAAGGCTTGTTCAGACATTAAAACTATAAATTCTGTCTCAAGTTAACAGAACTCAGCAAAAAAAATGTAAAGACATCCAGTTCTGTCATATATAATTTACTTTTATGCTTTACAAAACTAAAAACTAACTCAATACTAAAAGACAGGATCTATTGTACTGTGACCAAAATATATGACATGTGAGAAAAGTATAGTGTATCTTTATAACTGGATCTCTAAAAGTCAATAAGTTTGTTTGTGCTCTAAGATGATTTTCAAGTTTAACTGCTGTTTTAACTGGGGTTTTCTGCTGTGCTTCTTCCACTTCCAAACTAGTTCTCAACAGCCCTGGAGGCACTTATGCACGTCTTACAGTTGAAGAGATCATGATTTCGAGCAGGGGTTTTCACAAACACACAATATAATTACCTAAAAAACAAAATCACAAAATGAACACAAAAGGTTTGAGAAAATGGTGAATTGTTTCATGAATTGTGTGTTAGCAATCGAGAAAAACTGTAATAGCTCTAAATCAGGGGTTTTCAAACCTGTCCTGGAGGCCCCCCCTGCCCTGCACATTTTGCATGTCTCCCTCATCTAACACACCCAATTCAAATCATCAGCTCAGTAGAGACTGCAAGACCTGATTTGGGTATGTCTAATAAAGGAGATTCATGGAACAGGACAATTCATGAAACAATTCACCATTTTCTCACACCTTTTGTGTTCATTTTGTGATTTTTGAGGTAATTGTATTGTGTGTTTGTTTTCTAAATGAGCACATTTTTAAACCTGAGCAAAATGTTGTTTGCAGAAACCACTTTGGAAAATTGGGCCAAATGAATCAGTTAAAGTGTGTCAGCAATTGAGAAAAACTGTAATGACAGATCATGATCATGAGTGTAGTGTTCTGGACTGATGTACAGTACTATAAATTAAAATTTCATGAACTTAAATTTGCTTCCCTTAATTTATCTTTTAGTTTCAGGGTTTTCCTTGCAGTAGAACTGGAAATGTCTGTACCTTGGCCTGCAGTTAATTCAAAACATTTTTTGCATGGCTACTGTCTGATGCATTGTGGTAAAGTATCAGTAACAGTAACCTGAAATACCAACTGTTAATGGGTTACAAATGAAACTAAAACTAAAATACTACTCCTAAACCTACCGCTCACACAAAACTTTCTGCTATTTTAGATTTTCAAAAAATGCAAAAAAAACCATTCTGTATGATTTTGTGTGTGGACTCTTAATCATCAGCTGAGACCAAATAGACTGATGTCATCTTTATATGGACACAAGATGACAAATTAAATTATTCTTTACTGGAAGCCAATATTAAGTTTAGTGTGTGAATTTTTTTAGTAATTTTGAACTGTTGTTGCTTATAATACATGTGGGAATTATTATTATTATATTGAAGACCATTGATTTGTTCTAAGAAGTCCACGAAATAGGGCACATACTGCACTTTGTGAATGCGTTGCCATTTAAATATCTGAGGGTCATAGGTCCCCACCAATGTCCAGAGCAAATCTACGCCCTTGCATTGTAGAGTATTTTAGTTCTCATGCTTTAAACGGTTAAAGAAGCAAAGGCAATCATGACATATTTAACTCCCATTTTAAATGGTAAGACACCTCAAAATGAGAGACTAAAAAAAACAACCTACTGTTCATTCCAAAAAAAATAAAAAAGAGAGAAAAATCATGCAAATTCTATATATTTTGATAATTAAATAGCTCTTGTATTTAGTGTGATGAAGAATGTATCTCAGCACTTTTCTTCAATGGGAGATTTTGAAACTACCTACTGTCTAGAGTGTGGAAAGCATTCCCTATAAATCATTTAGCGTCTCCTGATTTGCTTTTATCCATGAAGCTCTCACAAGTGGTACATCCATCATTTAACTGGCCGACCACCCGCTTGTTTTTCCAGGGCTAGGGTTTAATATGTTTTAGCACATTCCTTAGGAAAGCCGTAAGTTGGTCTTGGTGCTTGCAGCAATCAGTAGAGTTTCTGGGTGGAATTGTTTGGATCATGTGACTTTAGAGCATAATCATTGGAGACAGATGCGCCTCACTCTGTGTTTGATGCCTGAATGGAGTATTCGGTGTCTCTGCATCTAATGTATACATCTGTCTGTAATAAATATCCTGATAAGTCTTACTTTTGCTCTTGGTCTTTCATAACAACGCACCACAAAAAAAAGTATAGAGTTCTTTAAACAAGACTATTAAACTTTCACATTACGCTTGACCCAAAATATAGCCGGGTAGTTGACGTATCAGTGTGTCCTATGGTGTGATGGAAAAATGTAAAAAAAAAAAAAAAAAACTCTAACACTGAAGATAAATCTCTCTCATGCTATTTGTAACTGTATGAATGAAGATACATTTTTCTCATGTTGTTTGTATCTTAAGTTTTTTTTATCCCTACATTTTTTCTGTCACACCATAGAACACAGTCCAGTTTTTATTTGTCAACTACCCAGCCACTGACATGTTTGGAGAGGCTTGTCTTATAAAGTAGTTCACATGGCAAAAAAAAAAAAAAACAGACAAGAACATTTCAGTGAAACTAAACATTGATTTAGTGTACAATTCATCAGTGTATTTCTTTATTTTAATAGAAGTGCATTCTTGCAATACAAAAAACAACAACAAAAAAAAATCTATATTTCAGTGTATTAAAACATTCACCACAATAACATTAGAATTGCTGATTTATTTCCCAAGCATTCTTATTACAAATCACCCAAAACACCCTCTGAGATTTTATGCAATTGCTGTTTTAAAAAAAAAAAAAAAAAAAAAAAAAAAAAAAAACTCAGTTTGACTGTTTGGGAAAACCTGCATTACAAACCTGGATTTGCTATATGGGCCATTCTACAGAACTCACTCATTTTGAGGTAAAAATGTTCAAAAGTATGAAAGATCTGTGTGTAACTTTGAAGAATGTCACCACTCAACACCTTTTTGCTATAAGCTAAGCACACTTTTTTTGGGAGTTATTCCATAACATTTAGTTTAGCAAAACTGTGCTAGCTAACAATGTGCCAATTAACATTTTTGAGCTAGGTTTAAAAGTATCTGCCACTACCGAAATAGTCATGACCGAAACGTTAGGTGAAGTTTCGGTAGTGACATCATTGTTTTTTTTCCGGGTGTTATCAAATAAAATTGTCACTACTTAAACAGTCATGAACCAAAAATGTCATCCTTGTTTCAGTAGTGACAAATGGGAACACATAATCCTCATATTTTGATGAAATAAACAAAATTTTACTACAGTTATGCAAATTTTTCATTTTATTAGCGTTTTAGTATGTAATGTGATGTGGTCACTACCAAAACATTACTGTCATTACCAAAAATGTGCTGTCACAACTGAAACAAATAAATTTTTATACTGAATTATCAAGATGTTATGATAGTGTTTGGTTCAGTATATATTCAGACTAATGAATCCTTAAGTTTGAAATCATTATGATCAACTTTTTGCAAAGAAAAACTGGATTCTGAATACAATAAATCTCATAAATCACACTTGAAATATTGTTAAAATTGTAATTGTTATTAATTTACCTCTAAAAATCTTACATATATTTTATATATATATATATATATATATATATTTACAAAGAAGATGTAAGAAAAATTTTAATAGGTCAATATAATCCTTCTTATTAAATTATTATTGCTGTGTTTCGGTAGTGACAAATTTGGGGAGAAGACAAATAATCCCAAACTTTCTGAAAATACAATATGAGAATTAACTGCACAATTACTAGAAATGTATACCTTGGATATTATACAATTTGCATACATACAAAACGTGGAAAAAGACCATTTTTTTTCCCCAAGACGTTTCCAACTCTGACTTTGAACCAATTATGTAGAAAGGCCTATATAGCAAATACAAAGCTAGTCTTGAATGCAGACAAATGCTGTTTGATTTTAGAGGCAAGCTTATTTAATGCTGACAACTGCAAACACAGCAAAAGTTTTCATACCTAATTTCCCAATAATCCCATGTTCCAACAGAACAAAAACAGTCAAATTAATAGGGAAATGAATACTTCATTTCAAAAAAACTACCTTAAGTACCTTACCTAAGAGTCTACCTTAGCAAGGAGACCATGATATATATCATGAGGCTTGCACCAACATTAAAAGAGCCATACAATAAATCCCACTCTAAGTTAATAGAGCTGAGTAAAGAATGTATAAAGACATTCAGCTCATATCATAATATAAATGCTTAGTTTATCTAAACCAGCGCTACATGTGATGAAACAACACCAAAAGACAAGTGGTCAAAAGACATGCACCGTGACCAAAACATTTGATGTTTCAAAAATGTGTAAAAGTGTAGTGTATCTTTGTGGCCGGATCTCTAAGTCACACTATTCAACATTTAAGGCAACAAGTAAAACACACAATTTAAACAAAAACATAATTCCCCATACAACTCCATAACATTTCAAAATGTAGTTTGTATGCAAAGCTGGAAGACAAGTAGGTTTGTGCTCTACGTTGAATTTCAAGGTTTTTTTTTTTTAGCTGTTTAACTGGTTTCTTGTTTTGTTTCTTCCCCTTTCAAACTAAAATAAATTTTCAACTGCCGTGAAGGTACTCATGCATGCCTCACAGATTAAGAAACATATTACAGTTATTGATGACAGATCATGATCATGAATGTAGTGTGCATGGTTGACATACATTACTAGAAAAAAAAATCTAGAAATCTCAAGTTTCATTGGTCTATTCTGCTAAGTAGTTTTCCTTGCACTAAAAGCTGGGAATGTCTTTGTCTTGGCCTGCAGGTAATTAAAAGCATTTTTTGCATTACTAGTGTAAACCGTGAAACCTGATATCTTCATTATTAATGAGTAAAAAAAGAAACTAAAGCTAAAATACTAATTTCACTTTGAAACCCTGAGCTTGTCTAACCTCCAGGCTAAAACATGCAAACCTGCATGATTTCCATTTTGAAAAAGATGTATATATAGGAGCTCAAAATTAAGTCAAATAAAATGATATAATCCCTGAATTTTTACCTGCAATAGAGCCCCAACACTAATGTCCCTTCTTAGGCTTGAAAAACAGCTTCTTAGTAAGCATGGACGCAAAACAAGGCACCTGTTTTTTGCCTAAAGCAGAGCGATCCTTGCAGTTTTCTACACTGCGGTAGGCAACCTTCCTGTTAACAAGTGTCAGGATATCAGTGAACTCCAGTGTTGACCCGTAACGCCTCAGGGCTTCACACAGATCCTGGATGTACCACGAGCCTCTTAGCGTCTCACGATGAGAGTAATATCCTTTAAAAGAAGAAGAAAACTGCATGAAGTGACATTACAGGAAAATCAATGATGTAAACTGCATTTAATCCAGTATGCATAAGTACACCTTTAACAAACCATGGTCAAACAAAGCACTGACCTTCAGCTACAGAGTAGCACATAATAAAATCTGCTCCTGCTGGAAGGGTACGGAGCGACCCCGCATCTACGACCACTTCATTGACCGTCTGACTGTCCACCACATCCATTGGTGTCACGGGATCATCATGTTTGTCACCACGACAAGCCTTATGTTTAAAGAAACTCATGCATTTACAAAAGGCGAGAGATGTGCAGTTATACTGTATTACTGTATATACGGTGCAAAGGGCATTTTGTGGACGGAGGACAAATTACCTGGAAGATGAAGATCTTGGGTTTACCTACAAGGCTACGGCATTTATCCCCCTTGAACAAATCAGTGATTTCTTGAATTTCGATCTGCCCATCGTTGGCATAGACATGACCATTTTCCCCGTGACTCAAAAAGACACAGACAAAACAGTCTGTATCTACATGGTTAGCAGCAGCAGCTGAAATTAAAAGAACACTCTGGATTAAGAACCTACACTTTATTTGGAGCATGATGTGTCATACTGTTATGACTTTTCCCTCAAGTTAGAAAAACACTTTGATGCATTTACATTAATGATGAGGTTGATTCTAGCACACCAGTCAGTGCTATAGCTATAATTTTGAAACAGCCTGATGAAGTTCATATTTTCTGGTGCTGACTTCATAACTATATTAATGTACACTACCAGTCAAAAGTTAAGACTTTTAATGTTTTTTTAAATGAGTCTCTTCTGCTCACCAAGCCTGTATTTATTTGATCCACAGCAAACACAGCTAAATATTTTTATTACTTAAAATAACTTTTCTATTTGAATATATTTTAAAATGTAATTCATTCCTGTGATTTCAAACCTAAATTTTTAGCATCATTATTCCAGTCACATGATCCTTCAGAAATCATTCTAATATTCTGATTTGTTGCTCAAAAAAAAAAAAAAAAAAAAAAATTATATATATATATATATATATATATATATTTATTTATTGTTGAAAATAGCTGAGTAGAATTTTTCAGGTTTCTCTGATGAATGGAAAGTTCAGAATAACAGCATTTAGCTGAAAAAGAGATCTTTTGCAACATTATAAATGTCTTTATCATCTTTTGATCAATTTAAAGCATCCAAGCTAAATAAGTGTATTAATTTCTATAATTTCTTAAAAAATAAAAATAAATAAAAATAAAATTATACTGACTCCAAGCTTTTGAATTGTAAAAAGCTTTTTATTTTAAAAATGCTGATCTCTGGATCTTTCTATTCATCAAAGAATCCTGAAAAAAATCATTAATGGTTTTAAATGTTGATAACAATAATAATAAATATTTCTTGAACAGTAAATCAGCATATTAAAATGATTTCTGAAGGATCATGTGACACTGAAGCCTGGAGTAATGATGCTGAAAATTCAGCTTTGAAATCACAGGAATAAATTACATTTTAAAATATATTCCCATCGAAAGCAGTTATTTTTACATAGTAAAAATATTTCTAAATTTTACTGTTTTTGCTGTACTTTGGATCAAATAAATGCAGGCTTGGAGCTAAAATCTTACTGTTCAAAAACTTTTGACTGGTACATATGTTTTTCAAATTGAGAGAAGAAACCATTTTTGTGTCCCCATAATATAAAACAATTAAAAAAAACAATATGTGTGAATATTGTAAAATAATTATAATCACACACACGTACATTTACATGTAAGTGTGTGATTATATTATTATTATTATTATTATTATATTTATAATAATTGTAATTAAAACCATAAATAGTGCCAAAGATGCTACTGATAAGCAGCTGTGTTTAACCTGGAATATGTAAAATTGGCTCTCATTTCTCAAAACATGCATTAAAAATAAAATAATAAGGCACCTTCTCTGATTTTGGACAAAACTTCTTCCCGCTTGTAATCATCATAAACTTTCGCTTCAAAACCCAGTTCTTGAAATCTGAAAACAGATACGAAAATTGACAAAAAATATTAGTTATTGTTCTGTTACTTTAATAAAATAAAAGTTTGTTTTCAGTTTCTTCATCAACAAACACTGTGAAACAGTCACATTTGTTTGGCAAACACAGATCGCAATGACAGTGGTCATGTGACACTGTTACTCTCTGGTGTATACAAGCATTTGAGAACTATAATTATGTCTTTTTTTGATGTTGATTATTCTGCCAAATACCTTCCAACAAGGTTTTGCTTGTCTGCCTCTGTGCCAGAGCGGCTGTTCAACCTGAGCTGCCAGTAAAAATGTTCATGGTTAAAGATCAGAGCCATCCCTCGCTTCTTGTGGTCCATCTTATACTCCTCATTAGGATCCAGACTGAACACACTGACAAATGAGATAAAACATTATATAAATATAAAACAAGAGAAATATAAATGTATAATGAGAGTTGGTTGAATTCAAAACTGTACAGTTTCTACATGGTTACAGTGTATCATAAGGTTTTACCTTTGATTATAGCTATCAGTTTCTGTCATGTTCTCTCTGACTGAAAAAAACCCCACAAACCATTACAATTTGTTTTGCAAAGCAATGAAATGAAATATGCAAATGTTCAGAGGACCTACTCAAGCTGCAAAGATTTAAACCACAGTGAAGATATTGGACTAACTGTGGTCTAATAGGTGTCTTAGAAAGAAGACCTAAAGTTCAGTGAACATCCACTGAGGTCAAGCTTGTATTGTTTGTTGAACACCTGGTCAGGCTGGATTTCAATGGCTTTACAAGTTGTCAAGCATAGCAGAGTTAACATAGGCAAATTTTATATTTGCTATACTATACAGGTCTGTCTCTCTTTTCAGTTTGGGTCGTACACGAGTTATAAACTAGATTTAGTTCTATAAGGAAATGAAACCTAAAATGTGTCATAAACAACAACTTTCTACAGATGTTTTTGTTGCTTTTCTTACAGAATAACTAGATAAACATGTTACCGGATTCATCGCTCTTGACTTGACTTGCCATCGCTGCTTCGGCGGAGAGAATCTGGACGAACGTGTGGAAGGTGTTGACAACAAACTAACAACTACAAACAATGAACTGAGTAGTCACCAAACGCAACAGTTATCCTTGAAATATTATAAGCTCCTCCGTATACTGATTTGAATGTTGAACGTTAATTGGCTGTTGGTCCTGTGGGTGTGTGCAGGCAGTTGTTCAGAGTAAATAATACAAGCCAGACGCACGCTAATAAGACACTATTTAGAGTAAAGCAATCACAAGTCGGTAAAATGTCAACCAATCACGGCGGCCTGTCGAGGTGGAACCTTTGGTCGGACTGGTCGGACTCGGTGAAGCTGAAATTGGCTACAACTCTCGCATTAAATTCTTTCTTTCTTTTCTTCTTTCTTTCATTCTATCCTGTGTTCTTTCTTTGTTTCTTACACAAACTTGTCAGTATAACATGACGCGAACATTCACAACAGCCTTAATTCACTATTATATTAATTATATTATATTATATTATATTATAAAAAAAATAGGCTAATTACCATAACCTCTCTTCATTTATTATCATATCCTATTTTTTTTCTTAAAATATTATTATAAAAATAAGATTATAGTCTATAAAACGTTTGAATAGGATTTAAAGGGATTTATAATGGGATTTAAGGGAGTAAAAAAAAAAGAAAGAGAAAAGGGAAAACTACAGTTATTGTAAGGTAATGCATTTGAACTATTTGGAAATAATATTTTGTATTTTTCTTTTTCTTATTTTTTCTTTTAAGACTTCAAGGAAAGCCAGGTAACCATGCTCATTAAACAAATCACAACACGCACACATTCATTCTTAATTTTGTACTTATAATATGCTGAAAGTGTCCACGATAATGGAATGAATACTTCCACGAATGTCTTTCTTTACACCTTGATTCATAATTAAAGGCTTGTTCAGACATTAAAACTATAAATTCTGTCTCAAGTTAACAGAACTCAGCAAAAAAAATGTAAAGACATCCAGTTCTGTCATATATAATTTACTTTTATGCTTTACAAAACTAAAAACTAACTCAATACTAAAAGACAGGATCTATTGTACTGTGACCAAAATATATGACATGTGAGAAAAGTATAGTGTATCTTTATAACTGGATCTCTAAAAGTCAATAAGTTTGTTTGTGCTCTAAGATGATTTTCAAGTTTAACTGCTGTTTTAACTGGGGTTTTCTGCTGTGCTTCTTCCACTTCCAAACTAGTTCTCAACAGCCCTGGAGGCACTTATGCACGTCTTACAGTTGAAGAGATCATGATTTCGAGCAGGGGTTTTCACAAACACACAATATAATTACCTAAAAAACAAAATCACAAAATGAACACAAAAGGTTTGAGAAAATGGTGAATTGTTTCATGAATTGTGTGTTAGCAATCGAGAAAAACTGTAATAGCTCTAAATCAGGGGTTTTCAAACCTGTCCTGGAGGCCCCCCCTGCCCTGCACATTTTGCATGTCTCCCTCATCTAACACACCCAATTCAAATCATCAGCTCAGTAGAGACTGCAAGACCTGATTTGGGTATGTCTAATAAAGGAGATTCATGGAACAGGACAATTCATGAAACAATTCACCATTTTCTCACACCTTTTGTGTTCATTTTGTGATTTTTGAGGTAATTGTATTGTGTGTTTGTTTTCTAAATGAGCACATTTTTAAACCTGAGCAAAATGTTGTTTGCAGAAACCACTTTGGAAAATTGGGCCAAATGAATCAGTTAAAGTGTGTCAGCAATTGAGAAAAACTGTAATGACAGATCATGATCATGAGTGTAGTGTTCTGGACTGATGTACAGTACTATAAATTAAAATTTCATGAACTTAAATTTGCTTCCCTTAATTTATCTTTTAGTTTCAGGGTTTTCCTTGCAGTAGAACTGGAAATGTCTGTACCTTGGCCTGCAGTTAATTCAAAACATTTTTTGCATGGCTACTGTCTGATGCATTGTGGTAAAGTATCAGTAACAGTAACCTGAAATACCAACTGTTAATGGGTTACAAATGAAACTAAAACTAAAATACTACTCCTAAACCTACCGCTCACACAAAACTTTCTGCTATTTTAGATTTTCAAAAAATGCAAAAAAAAACCATTCTGTATGATTTTGTGTGTGGACTCTTAATCATCAGCTGAGACCAAATAGACTGATGTCATCTTTATATGGACACAAGATGACAAATTAAATTATTCTTTACTGGAAGCCAATATTAAGTTTAGTGTGTGAATTTTTTTAGTAATTTTGAACTGTTGTTGCTTATAATACATGTGGGAATTATTATTATTATATTGAAGACCATTGATTTGTTCTAAGAAGTCCACGAAATAGGGCACATACTGCACTTTGTGAATGCGTTGCCATTTAAATATCTGAGGGTCATAGGTCCCCACCAATGTCCAGAGCAAATCTACGCCCTTGCATTGTAGAGTATTTTAGTTCTCATGCTTTAAACGGTTAAAGAAGCAAAGGCAATCATGACATATTTAACTCCCATTTTAAATGGTAAGACACCTCAAAATGAGAGACTAAAAAAAACAACCTACTGTTCATTCCAAAAAAAATAAAAAAGAGAGAAAAATCATGCAAATTCTATATATTTTGATAATTAAATAGCTCTTGTATTTAGTGTGATGAAGAATGTATCTCAGCACTTTTCTTCAATGGGAGATTTTGAAACTACCTACTGTCTAGAGTGTGGAAAGCATTCCCTATAAATCATTTAGCGTCTCCTGATTTGCTTTTATCCATGAAGCTCTCACAAGTGGTACATCCATCATTTAACTGGCCGACCACCCGCTTGTTTTTCCAGGGCTAGGGTTTAATATGTTTTAGCACATTCCTTAGGAAAGCCGTAAGTTGGTCTTGGTGCTTGCAGCAATCAGTAGAGTTTCTGGGTGGAATTGTTTGGATCATGTGACTTTAGAGCATAATCATTGGAGACAGATGCGCCTCACTCTGTGTTTGATGCCTGAATGGAGTATTCGGTGTCTCTGCATCTAATGTATACATCTGTCTGTAATAAATATCCTGATAAGTCTTACTTTTGCTCTTGGTCTTTCATAACAACGCACCACAAAAAAAAGTATAGAGTTCTTTAAACAAGACTATTAAACTTTCACATTACGCTTGACCCAAAATATAGCCGGGTAGTTGACGTATCAGTGTGTCCTATGGTGTGATGGAAAAATGTAAAAAAAAAAAAAAAAAAACTCTAACACTGAAGATAAATCTCTCTCATGCTATTTGTAACTGTATGAATGAAGATACATTTTTCTCATGTTGTTTGTATCTTAAGTTTTTTTTATCCCTACATTTTTTCTGTCACACCATAGAACACAGTCCAGTTTTTATTTGTCAACTACCCAGCCACTGACATGTTTGGAGAGGCTTGTCTTATAAAGTAGTTCACATGGCAAAAAAAAAAAAAACAGACAAGAACATTTCAGTGAAACTAAACATTGATTTAGTGTACAATTCATCAGTGTATTTCTTTATTTTAATAGAAGTGCATTCTTGCAATACAAAAAACAACAACAAAAAAAAATCTATATTTCAGTGTATTAAAACATTCACCACAATAACATTAGAATTGCTGATTTATTTCCCAAGCATTCTTATTACAAATCACCCAAAACACCCTCTGAGATTTTATGCAATTGCTGTTTTAAAAAAAAAAAAAAAAAAAAAAAAAAAAAAAACTCAGTTTGACTGTTTGGGAAAACCTGCATTACAAACCTGGATTTGCTATATGGGCCATTCTACAGAACTCACTCATTTTGAGGTAAAAATGTTCAAAAGTATGAAAGATCTGTGTGTAACTTTGAAGAATGTCACCACTCAACACCTTTTTGCTATAAGCTAAGCACACTTTTTTTGGGAGTTATTCCATAACATTTAGTTTAGCAAAACTGTGCTAGCTAACAATGTGCCAATTAACATTTTTGAGCTAGGTTTAAAAGTATCTGCCACTACCGAAATAGTCATGACCGAAACGTTAGGTGAAGTTTCGGTAGTGACATCATTGTTTTTTTTCCGGGTGTTATCAAATAAAATTGTCACTACTTAAACAGTCATGAACCAAAAATGTCATCCTTGTTTCAGTAGTGACAAATGGGAACACATAATCCTCATATTTTGATGAAATAAACAAAATTTTACTACAGTTATGCAAATTTTTCATTTTATTAGCGTTTTAGTATGTAATGTGATGTGGTCACTACCAAAACATTACTGTCATTACCAAAAATGTGCTGTCACAACTGAAACAAATAAATTTTTATACTGAATTATCAAGATGTTATGATAGTGTTTGGTTCAGTATATATTCAGACTAATGAATCCTTAAGTTTGAAATCATTATGATCAACTTTTTGCAAAGAAAAACTGGATTCTGAATACAATAAATCTCATAAATCACACTTGAAATATTGTTAAAATTGTAATTGTTATTAATTTACCTCTAAAAATCTTACATATATTTTATATATATATATATATATATATATATTTACAAAGAAGATGTAAGAAAAATTTTAATAGGTCAATATAATCCTTCTTATTAAATTATTATTGCTGTGTTTCGGTAGTGACAAATTTGGGGAGAAGACAAATAATCCCAAACTTTCTGAAAATACAATATGAGAATTAACTGCACAATTACTAGAAATGTATACCTTGGATATTATACAATTTGCATACATACAAAACGTGGAAAAAGACCATTTTTTTTCCCCAAGACGTTTCCAACTCTGACTTTGAACCAATTATGTAGAAAGGCCTATATAGCAAATACAAAGCTAGTCTTGAATGCAGACAAATGCTGTTTGATTTTAGAGGCAAGCTTATTTAATGCTGACAACTGCAAACACAGCAAAAGTTTTCATACCTAATTTCCCAATAATCCCATGTTCCAACAGAACAAAAACAGTCAAATTAATAGGGAAATGAATACTTCATTTCAAAAAAACTACCTTAAGTACCTTACCTAAGAGTCTACCTTAGCAAGGAGACCATGATATATATCATGAGGCTTGCACCAACATTAAAAGAGCCATACAATAAATCCCACTCTAAGTTAATAGAGCTGAGTAAAGAATGTATAAAGACATTCAGCTCATATCATAATATAAATGCTTAGTTTATCTAAACCAGCGCTACATGTGATGAAACAACACCAAAAGACAAGTGGTCAAAAGACATGCACCGTGACCAAAACATTTGATGTTTCAAAAATGTGTAAAAGTGTAGTGTATCTTTGTGGCCGGATCTCTAAGTCACACTATTCAACATTTAAGGCAACAAGTAAAACACACAATTTAAACAAAAACATAATTCCCCATACAACTCCATAACATTTCAAAATGTAGTTTGTATGCAAAGCTGGAAGACAAGTAGGTTTGTGCTCTACGTTGAATTTCAAGGTTTTTTTTTTTTAGCTGTTTAACTGGTTTCTTGTTTTGTTTCTTCCCCTTTCAAACTAAAATAAATTTTCAACTGCCGTGAAGGTACTCATGCATGCCTCACAGATTAAGAAACATATTACAGTTATTGATGACAGATCATGATCATGAATGTAGTGTGCATGGTTGACATACATTACTAGAAAAAAAAATCTAGAAATCTCAAGTTTCATTGGTCTATTCTGCTAAGTAGTTTTCCTTGCACTAAAAGCTGGGAATGTCTTTGTCTTGGCCTGCAGGTAATTAAAAGCATTTTTTGCATTACTAGTGTAAACCGTGAAACCTGATATCTTCATTATTAATGAGTAAAAAAAGAAACTAAAGCTAAAATACTAATTTCACTTTGAAACCCTGAGCTTGTCTAACCTCCAGGCTAAAACATGCAAACCTGCATGATTTCCATTTTGAAAAAGATGTATATATAGGAGCTCAAAATTAAGTCAAATAAAATGATATAATCCCTGAATTTTTACCTGCAATAGAGCCCCAACACTAATGTCCCTTCTTAGGCTTGAAAAACAGCTTCTTAGTAAGCATGGACGCAAAACAAGGCACCTGTTTTTTGCCTAAAGCAGAGCGATCCTTGCAGTTTTCTACACTGCGGTAGGCAACCTTCCTGTTAACAAGTGTCAGGATATCAGTGAACTCCAGTGTTGACCCGTAACGCCTCAGGGCTTCACACAGATCCTGGATGTACCACGAGCCTCTTAGCGTCTCACGATGAGAGTAATATCCTTTAAAAGAAGAAGAAAACTGCATGAAGTGACATTACAGGAAAATCAATGATGTAAACTGCATTTAATCCAGTATGCATAAGTACACCTTTAACAAACCATGGTCAAACAAAGCACTGACCTTCAGCTACAGAGTAGCACATAATAAAATCTGCTCCTGCTGGAAGGGTACGGAGCGACCCCGCATCTACGACCACTTCATTGACCGTCTGACTGTCCACCACATCCATTGGTGTCACGGGATCATCATGTTTGTCACCACGACAAGCCTTATGTTTAAAGAAACTCATGCATTTACAAAAGGCGAGAGATGTGCAGTTATACTGTATTACTGTATATACGGTGCAAAGGGCATTTTGTGGACGGAGGACAAATTACCTGGAAGATGAAGATCTTGGGTTTACCTACAAGGCTACGGCATTTATCCCCCTTGAACAAATCAGTGATTTCTTGAATTTCGATCTGCCCATCGTTGGCATAGACATGACCATTTTCCCCGTGACTCAAAAAGACACAGACAAAACAGTCTGTATCTACATGGTTAGCAGCAGCAGCTGAAATTAAAAGAACACTCTGGATTAAGAACCTACACTTTATTTGGAGCATGATGTGTCATACTGTTATGACTTTTCCCTCAAGTTAGAAAAACACTTTGATGCATTTACATTAATGATGAGGTTGATTCTAGCACACCAGTCAGTGCTATAGCTATAATTTTGAAACAGCCTGATGAAGTTCATATTTTCTGGTGCTGACTTCATAACTATATTAATGTACACTACCAGTCAAAAGTTAAGACTTTTAATGTTTTTTTAAATGAGTCTCTTCTGCTCACCAAGCCTGTATTTATTTGATCCACAGCAAACACAGCTAAATATTTTTATTACTTAAAATAACTTTTCTATTTGAATATATTTTAAAATGTAATTCATTCCTGTGATTTCAAACCTAAATTTTAGCATCATTATTCCAGTCACATGATCCTTCAGAAATCATTCTAATATTCTGATTTGTTGCTCAAAAAAAAAAAAAAAAAAAAAAATTATATATATATATATATATATATATATATATTTATTTATTGTTGAAAATAGCTGAGTAGAATTTTTCAGGTTTCTCTGATGAATGGAAAGTTCAGAATAACAGCATTTAGCTGAAAAAGAGATCTTTTGCAACATTATAAATGTCTTTATCATCTTTTGATCAATTTAAAGCATCCAAGCTAAATAAGTGTATTAATTTCTATAATTTCTTAAAAAAATAAAAATAAATAAAAATAAAAATTATACTGACTCCAAGCTTTTGAATTGTAAAAAGCTTTTTATTTTAAAAATGCTGATCTCTGGATCTTTCTATTCATCAAAGAATCCTGAAAAAAATCATTAATGGTTTTAAATGTTGATAACAATAATAATAAATATTTCTTGAACAGTAAATCAGCATATTAAAATGATTTCTGAAGGATCATGTGACACTGAAGCCTGGAGTAATGATGCTGAAAATTCAGCTTTGAAATCACAGGAATAAATTACATTTTAAAATATATTCCCATCGAAAGCAGTTATTTTACATAGTAAAAATATTTCTAAATTTTACTGTTTTTGCTGTACTTTGGATCAAATAAATGCAGGCTTGGAGCTAAAATCTTACTGTTCAAAAACTTTTGACTGGTACATATGTTTTTCAAATTGAGAGAAGAAACCATTTTTGTGTCCCCATATATAAAACAATTAAAAAAAACAATATGTGTGAATATTGTAAAATAATTATAATCACACACACGTACATTTACATGTAAGTGTGTGATTATATTATTATTATTATTATTATTATATTTATAATAATTGTAATTAAAACCATAAATAGTGCCAAAGATGCTACTGATAAGCAGCTGTGTTTAACCTGGAATATGTAAAATTGGCTCTCATTTCTCAAAACATGCATTAAAAATAAAATAATAAGGCACCTTCTCTGATTTTGGACAAAACTTCTTCCCGCTTGTAATCATCATAAACTTTCGCTTCAAAACCCAGTTCTTGAAATCTGAAAACAGATACGAAAATTGACAAAAAATATTAGTTATTGTTCTGTTACTTTAAATAAAATAAAAGTTTGTTTTCAGTTTCTTCATCAACAAACACTGTGAAACAGTCACATTTGTTTGGCAAACACAGATCGCAATGACAGTGGTCATGTGACACTGTTACTCTCTGGTGTATACAAGCATTTGAGAACTATAATTATGTCTTTTTTTGATGTTGATTATTCTGCCAAATACCTTCCAACAAGGTTTTGCTTGTCTGCCTCTGTGCCAGAGCGGCTGTTCAACCTGAGCTGCCAGTAAAAATGTTCATGGTTAAAGATCAGAGCCATCCCTCGCTTCTTGTGGTCCATCTTATACTCCTCATTAGGATCCAGACTGAACACACTGACAAATGAGATAAAACATTATATAAATATAAAACAAGAGAAATATAAATGTATAATGAGAGTTGGTTGAATTCAAAACTGTACAGTTTCTACATGGTTACAGTGTATCATAAGGTTTTACCTTTGATTATAGCTATCAGTTTCTGTCATGTTCTCTCTGACTGAAAAAAAACCCCACAAACCATTACAATTTGTTTTGCAAAGCAATGAAATGAAATATGCAAATGTTCAGAGGACCTACTCAAGCTGCAAAGATTTAAACCACAGTGAAGATATTGGACTAACTGTGGTCTAATAGGTGTCTTAGAAAGAAGACCTAAAGTTCAGTGAACATCCACTGAGGTCAAGCTTGTATTGTTTGTTGAACACCTGGTCAGGCTGGATTTCAATGGCTTTACAAGTTGTCAAGCATAGCAGAGTTAACATAGGCAAATTTTATATTTGCTATACTATACAGGTCTGTCTCTCTTTTCAGTTTGGGTCGTACACGAGTTATAAACTAGATTTAGTTCTATAAGGAAATGAAACCTAAAATGTGTCATAAACAACAACTTTCTACAGATGTTTTTGTTGCTTTTCTTACAGAATAACTAGATAAACATGTTACCGGATTCATCGCTCTTGACTTGACTTGCCATCGCTGCTTCGGCGGAGAGAATCTGGACGAACGTGTGGAAGGTGTTGACAACAAACTAACAACTACAAACAATGAACTGAGTAGTCACCAAACGCAACAGTTATCCTTGAAATATTATAAGCTCCTCCGTATACTGATTTGAATGTTGAACGTTAATTGGCTGTTGGTCCTGTGGGTGTGTGCAGGCAGTTGTTCAGAGTAAATAATACAAGCCAGACGCACGCTAATAAGACACTATTTAGAGTAAAGCAATCACAAGTCGGTAAAATGTCAACCAATCACGGCGGCCTGTCGAGGTGGAACCTTTGGTCGGACTGGTCGGACTCGGTGAAGCTGAAATTGGCTACAACTCTCGCATTAAATTCTTTCTTTCTTTTCTTCTTTCTTTCATTCTATCCTGTGTTCTTTCTTTGTTTCTTACACAAACTTGTCAGTATAACATGACGCGAACATTCACAACAGCCTTAATTCACTATTATATTAATTATATTATATTATATTATATTATAAAAAAAATAGGCTAATTACCATAACCTCTCTTCATTTATTATCATATCCTATTTTTTTTCTTAAAATATTATTATAAAAATAAGATTATAGTCTATAAAACGTTTGAATAGGATTTAAAGGGATTTATAATGGGATTTAAGGGAGTAAAAAAAAAAGAAAGAGAAAAGGGAAAACTACAGTTATTGTAAGGTAATGCATTTGAACTATTTGGAAATAATATTTTGTATTTTTCTTTTTCTTATTTTTTCTTTTAAGACTTCAAGGAAAGCCAGGTAACCATGCTCATTAAACAAATCACAACACGCACACATTCATTCTTAATTTTGTACTTATAATATGCTGAAAGTGTCCACGATAATGGAATGAATACTTCCACGAATGTCTTTCTTTACACCTTGATTCATAATTAAAGGCTTGTTCAGACATTAAAACTATAAATTCTGTCTCAAGTTAACAGAACTCAGCAAAAAAAATGTAAAGACATCCAGTTCTGTCATATATAATTTACTTTTATGCTTTACAAAACTAAAAACTAACTCAATACTAAAAGACAGGATCTATTGTACTGTGACCAAAATATATGACATGTGAGAAAAGTATAGTGTATCTTTATAACTGGATCTCTAAAAGTCAATAAGTTTGTTTGTGCTCTAAGATGATTTTCAAGTTTAACTGCTGTTTTAACTGGGGTTTTCTGCTGTGCTTCTTCCACTTCCAAACTAGTTCTCAACAGCCCTGGAGGCACTTATGCACGTCTTACAGTTGAAGAGATCATGATTTCGAGCAGGGGTTTTCACAAACACACAATATAATTACCTAAAAAACAAAATCACAAAATGAACACAAAAGGTTTGAGAAAATGGTGAATTGTTTCATGAATTGTGTGTTAGCAATCGAGAAAAACTGTAATAGCTCTAAATCAGGGGTTTTCAAACCTGTCCTGGAGGCCCCCCCTGCCCTGCACATTTTGCATGTCTCCCTCATCTAACACACCCAATTCAAATCATCAGCTCAGTAGAGACTGCAAGACCTGATTTGGGTATGTCTAATAAAGGAGATTCATGGAACAGGACAATTCATGAAACAATTCACCATTTTCTCACACCTTTTGTGTTCATTTTGTGATTTTTGAGGTAATTGTATTGTGTGTTTGTTTTCTAAATGAGCACATTTTTAAACCTGAGCAAAATGTTGTTTGCAGAAACCACTTTGGAAAATTGGGCCAAATGAATCAGTTAAAGTGTGTCAGCAATTGAGAAAAACTGTAATGACAGATCATGATCATGAGTGTAGTGTTCTGGACTGATGTACAGTACTATAAATTAAAATTTCATGAACTTAAATTTGCTTCCCTTAATTTATCTTTTAGTTTCAGGGTTTTCCTTGCAGTAGAACTGGAAATGTCTGTACCTTGGCCTGCAGTTAATTCAAAACATTTTTTGCATGGCTACTGTCTGATGCATTGTGGTAAAGTATCAGTAACAGTAACCTGAAATACCAACTGTTAATGGGTTACAAATGAAACTAAAACTAAAATACTACTCCTAAACCTACCGCTCACACAAAACTTTCTGCTATTTTAGATTTTCAAAAAATGCAAAAAAAACCATTCTGTATGATTTTGTGTGTGGACTCTTAATCATCAGCTGAGACCAAATAGACTGATGTCATCTTTATATGGACACAAGATGACAAATTAAATTATTCTTTACTGGAAGCCAATATTAAGTTTAGTGTGTGAATTTTTTTAGTAATTTTGAACTGTTGTTGCTTATAATACATGTGGGAATTATTATTATTATATTGAAGACCATTGATTTGTTCTAAGAAGTCCACGAAATAGGGCACATACTGCACTTTGTGAATGCGTTGCCATTTAAATATCTGAGGGTCATAGGTCCCCACCAATGTCCAGAGCAAATCTACGCCCTTGCATTGTAGAGTATTTTAGTTCTCATGCTTTAAACGGTTAAAGAAGCAAAGGCAATCATGACATATTTAACTCCCATTTTAAATGGTAAGACACCTCAAAATGAGAGACTAAAAAAAACAACCTACTGTTCATTCCAAAAAAAATAAAAAAGAGAGAAAAATCATGCAAATTCTATATATTTTGATAATTAAATAGCTCTTGTATTTAGTGTGATGAAGAATGTATCTCAGCACTTTTCTTCAATGGGAGATTTTGAAACTACCTACTGTCTAGAGTGTGGAAAGCATTCCCTATAAATCATTTAGCGTCTCCTGATTTGCTTTTATCCATGAAGCTCTCACAAGTGGTACATCCATCATTTAACTGGCCGACCACCCGCTTGTTTTTCCAGGGCTAGGGTTTAATATGTTTTAGCACATTCCTTAGGAAAGCCGTAAGTTGGTCTTGGTGCTTGCAGCAATCAGTAGAGTTTCTGGGTGGAATTGTTTGGATCATGTGACTTTAGAGCATAATCATTGGAGACAGATGCGCCTCACTCTGTGTTTGATGCCTGAATGGAGTATTCGGTGTCTCTGCATCTAATGTATACATCTGTCTGTAATAAATATCCTGATAAGTCTTACTTTTGCTCTTGGTCTTTCATAACAACGCACCACAAAAAAAAGTATAGAGTTCTTTAAACAAGACTATTAAACTTTCACATTACGCTTGACCCAAAATATAGCCGGGTAGTTGACGTATCAGTGTGTCCTATGGTGTGATGGAAAAATGTAAAAAAAAAAAAAAAAAAACTCTAACACTGAAGATAAATCTCTCTCATGCTATTTGTAACTGTATGAATGAAGATACATTTTTCTCATGTTGTTTGTATCTTAAGTTTTTTTTATCCCTACATTTTTTCTGTCACACCATAGAACACAGTCCAGTTTTTATTTGTCAACTACCCAGCCACTGACATGTTTGGAGAGGCTTGTCTTATAAAGTAGTTCACATGGCAAAAAAAAAAAAAAACAGACAAGAACATTTCAGTGAAACTAAACATTGATTTAGTGTACAATTCATCAGTGTATTTCTTTATTTTAATAGAAGTGCATTCTTGCAATACAAAAAACAACAACAAAAAAAAATCTATATTTCAGTGTATTAAAACATTCACCACAATAACATTAGAATTGCTGATTTATTTCCCAAGCATTCTTATTACAAATCACCCAAAACACCCTCTGAGATTTTATGCAATTGCTGTTTTAAAAAAAAAAAAAAAAAAAAAAAAAAAAAAAAACTCAGTTTGACTGTTTGGGAAAACCTGCATTACAAACCTGGATTTGCTATATGGGCCATTCTACAGAACTCACTCATTTTGAGGTAAAAATGTTCAAAAGTATGAAAGATCTGTGTGTAACTTTGAAGAATGTCACCACTCAACACCTTTTTGCTATAAGCTAAGCACACTTTTTTTGGGAGTTATTCCATAACATTTAGTTTAGCAAAACTGTGCTAGCTAACAATGTGCCAATTAACATTTTTGAGCTAGGTTTAAAAGTATCTGCCACTACCGAAATAGTCATGACCGAAACGTTAGGTGAAGTTTCGGTAGTGACATCATTGTTTTTTTTCCGGGTGTTATCAAATAAAATTGTCACTACTTAAACAGTCATGAACCAAAAATGTCATCCTTGTTTCAGTAGTGACAAATGGGAACACATAATCCTCATATTTTGATGAAATAAACAAAATTTTACTACAGTTATGCAAATTTTTCATTTTATTAGCGTTTTAGTATGTAATGTGATGTGGTCACTACCAAAACATTACTGTCATTACCAAAAATGTGCTGTCACAACTGAAACAAATAAATTTTTATACTGAATTATCAAGATGTTATGATAGTGTTTGGTTCAGTATATATTCAGACTAATGAATCCTTAAGTTTGAAATCATTATGATCAACTTTTTGCAAAGAAAAACTGGATTCTGAATACAATAAATCTCATAAATCACACTTGAAATATTGTTAAAATTGTAATTGTTATTAATTTACCTCTAAAAATCTTACATATATTTTATATATATATATATATATATATATATTTACAAAGAAGATGTAAGAAAAATTTTAATAGGTCAATATAATCCTTCTTATTAAATTATTATTGCTGTGTTTCGGTAGTGACAAATTTGGGGAGAAGACAAATAATCCCAAACTTTCTGAAAATACAATATGAGAATTAACTGCACAATTACTAGAAATGTATACCTTGGATATTATACAATTTGCATACATACAAAACGTGGAAAAAGACCATTTTTTTTCCCCAAGACGTTTCCAACTCTGACTTTGAACCAATTATGTAGAAAGGCCTATATAGCAAATACAAAGCTAGTCTTGAATGCAGACAAATGCTGTTTGATTTTAGAGGCAAGCTTATTTAATGCTGACAACTGCAAACACAGCAAAAGTTTTCATACCTAATTTCCCAATAATCCCATGTTCCAACAGAACAAAAACAGTCAAATTAATAGGGAAATGAATACTTCATTTCAAAAAAACTACCTTAAGTACCTTACCTAAGAGTCTACCTTAGCAAGGAGACCATGATATATATCATGAGGCTTGCACCAACATTAAAAGAGCCATACAATAAATCCCACTCTAAGTTAATAGAGCTGAGTAAAGAATGTATAAAGACATTCAGCTCATATCATAATATAAATGCTTAGTTTATCTAAACCAGCGCTACATGTGATGAAACAACACCAAAAGACAAGTGGTCAAAAGACATGCACCGTGACCAAAACATTTGATGTTTCAAAAATGTGTAAAAGTGTAGTGTATCTTTGTGGCCGGATCTCTAAGTCACACTATTCAACATTTAAGGCAACAAGTAAAACACACAATTTAAACAAAAACATAATTCCCCATACAACTCCATAACATTTCAAAATGTAGTTTGTATGCAAAGCTGGAAGACAAGTAGGTTTGTGCTCTACGTTGAATTTCAAGGTTTTTTTTTTTAGCTGTTTAACTGGTTTCTTGTTTTGTTTCTTCCCCTTTCAAACTAAAATAAATTTTCAACTGCCGTGAAGGTACTCATGCATGCCTCACAGATTAAGAAACATATTACAGTTATTGATGACAGATCATGATCATGAATGTAGTGTGCATGGTTGACATACATTACTAGAAAAAAAAATCTAGAAATCTCAAGTTTCATTGGTCTATTCTGCTAAGTAGTTTTCCTTGCACTAAAAGCTGGGAATGTCTTTGTCTTGGCCTGCAGGTAATTAAAAGCATTTTTTGCATTACTAGTGTAAACCGTGAAACCTGATATCTTCATTATTAATGAGTAAAAAAAGAAACTAAAGCTAAAATACTAATTTCACTTTGAAACCCTGAGCTTGTCTAACCTCCAGGCTAAAACATGCAAACCTGCATGATTTCCATTTTGAAAAAGATGTATATATAGGAGCTCAAAATTAAGTCAAATAAAATGATATAATCCCTGAATTTTTACCTGCAATAGAGCCCCAACACTAATGTCCCTTCTTAGGCTTGAAAAACAGCTTCTTAGTAAGCATGGACGCAAAACAAGGCACCTGTTTTTTGCCTAAAGCAGAGCGATCCTTGCAGTTTTCTACACTGCGGTAGGCAACCTTCCTGTTAACAAGTGTCAGGATATCAGTGAACTCCAGTGTTGACCCGTAACGCCTCAGGGCTTCACACAGATCCTGGATGTACCACGAGCCTCTTAGCGTCTCACGATGAGAGTAATATCCTTTAAAAGAAGAAGAAAACTGCATGAAGTGACATTACAGGAAAATCAATGATGTAAACTGCATTTAATCCAGTATGCATAAGTACACCTTTAACAAACCATGGTCAAACAAAGCACTGACCTTCAGCTACAGAGTAGCACATAATAAAATCTGCTCCTGCTGGAAGGGTACGGAGCGACCCCGCATCTACGACCACTTCATTGACCGTCTGACTGTCCACCACATCCATTGGTGTCACGGGATCATCATGTTTGTCACCACGACAAGCCTTATGTTTAAAGAAACTCATGCATTTACAAAAGGCGAGAGATGTGCAGTTATACTGTATTACTGTATATACGGTGCAAAGGGCATTTTGTGGACGGAGGACAAATTACCTGGAAGATGAAGATCTTGGGTTTACCTACAAGGCTACGGCATTTATCCCCCTTGAACAAATCAGTGATTTCTTGAATTTCGATCTGCCCATCGTTGGCATAGACATGACCATTTTCCCCGTGACTCAAAAAGACACAGACAAAACAGTCTGTATCTACATGGTTAGCAGCAGCAGCTGAAATTAAAAGAACACTCTGGATTAAGAACCTACACTTTATTTGGAGCATGATGTGTCATACTGTTATGACCTTCTTCCTCAAGTATAATTTTCAAAAACTGTGATGAATTTCATATTTTCTGATGCTGACTTCATAAGTATATTAAATGTACACTACCAGTGAAAAGTTTTTAAGATTTTTACTGTTTTTTTTAAAGAAGTCTATTCTGCTCACCAAGTCTCCATTTATTTGATCCAAAGTACAGCAAAATTTTGAAATATTTTTACTATTTAAAATAACAGTTTTTTATTTGAATATATTTTAAAATGTAAAGTATTCCTGTGATTCCAAAGCTGAATTTTTTAGCATCATTACTCCAGTCTTTAGTGTCACATGATCCTTCAGAAAGCATTCTAAAATGCTGATTTGCTACTAAAGAAACATTTATCATTATGTTGTAAACAGCTGAGTAGATTTTTTTCAGGTTTCTTTGATGAATAAAAAGTTCAGAAGAACAGAATATATCTGAAATAGAAATCTTTTGTAACATTAAAAATGCCTTTATCATCACTTCTGCTCAATTTAAAGCATCCTTGCTAAATAAGAGCATCAATTTCTATAATTTCTTCTCGCAAAAGCTTTTTATTTTCATTTTTTATTCTGTTCATCAAATAATCCAATATACTCAACTGTTTTAAATACGTAAAACTGTTTTTTTAACAGCAAATCAGAATATTAAAATAAAGGATCATGTGACATGAAAACTGGAGTAATGATGCTGAAAATGTAGCTTTCATCACAGGAATAAATTACATTTTACACTATACTCAAAAAAAAAAAAAAAAAAAAAAAAAAAAAAAGTTAAAAATTTATTTTAAATAATAAAAATATTTCAAGATTTTACTGTTTTTGCTGTACTTTGGATCAAATAAATGCAAGCTTCGTGAGCAGAAGAGACTTTAAAAAATACATTAAAAATCTTACTGTTCAAAAACTTTTGGCTCGAAGTGAACATACGTTTTTCAAATAGAAAGAAGAGACCATTTTTATGGTATTTTTTCCAAGAATTTTAACTCTTTAAACTATATGTATATAACAATAAAATCAATGTGTAAATATTGTAAAATAATTATAATCACACACAGACAGGCATACATACATATATATATATATATATATATATATATATATATATATATATATATATATATATATATATATATATATATATATATATATATATATACATATATATATATATATATATGATTATATTTAGAATAATTATAATTAAAATGTAAATAGTGCTGTTTTATAAGCAGCTGTGTTTAACCTGGAATATTTAAAATTGGCTCCCATTTCTCAAAACATGCATTAAAGAAAACAATAATGAGGCACCTTCTCTGATTTTGGACAAAACTTCTTCCCGCTTGTAATCATCATAAGCTTTCACTTCAAACCCCAGTTCTTGAAATCTGAAAACAGATATGAAAATTGACTAAAAATCTTAGTTATTTTTCTGTTATTTTAATAATAAGACAAGAAAATTTTTTTGTTTGTTTTCAGTTTCTTCATCAACAAACACACTGCGAGACGCGTGTTTGTTTGGCAAACACAGATCTCAATGACAGTGGTCATGTGACACTATTACTATGGTGTATATATAAGCATTTAAGCACTATAATTATGTATTTTTGATTATTCTGCCAAATACCTTCCAACAAGGTTTTGCTTGTCTGCCTCTGTGCCAGAGCGGCTGTTCAACCTGAGCTGCCAGTAAAAATGATCATGGTTAAAGATCAGAGCCATTCCTCGCTTCCTGTGGTCCATCTTATACTCCTCATTAGGATCCAGACTGAACACACTGACAAATGAGATAAAACATTATATAAATATAAAACAAGAGAAATATAAATGTATAATGAGAGTTGGTTGAATTCAAAACTGTACAGTTTCTACATGGTTACAGTGTATCATAAGGTTTTACCTTTGATTATAGCTATCAGTTTCTGTCATGTTCTCTCTGACTGAAAAAAAACCCCACAAACCATTAAAATTTGTTTTGCAAAGCAATGAAATGAAATATGCAAATGTTCAGAGGACCTACTCAAGCTGCAAAGATTTAAACCACAGTGAAGATATTGGACTAACTGTGGTCTAATAGGTGTCTTAGAAAGAAGACCTAAAGTTCAGTGAACATCCACTGAGGTCAAGCTTGTATTGTTTGTTGAACACCTGGTCAGGCTGGATTTCAATGGCTTTACAAGTTGTCAAGCATAGCAGAGTTAACATAGGCAAATTTTATATTTGCTATACTATACAGGTCTGTCTCTCTTTTCAGTTTGGGTCGTACACGAGTTATAAACTAGATTTAGTTCTACCTGTCTGTCCGGCTAAAGCGCTGTCCTTCTCCACAGTCCCTAAGGAGAACAAAACAACATATTCAGTCCCTAAAGAGAACAAAACAACATATTCAGTACTTAAATCGCATATGAATTGAGGTATTGAGATGACGAGTTCGGTTGTAAACCGTATTTGATGTGTATGGTCGTGAATACTTGTGATTCATGTTTAGACAAATACCACCTACCTCAGGTGGTGGAATAAGGAAATGAACGCTACAGTGTGTCAACAACATCAGCTGTCTACAAATGTTTTAGTTGCTTTTCTTACAGAATAACTAGATAAACATGTTACCGGATTCATCGATCTTGACTTGACTTGCCATCGCTGCTTCGGCGGAGAGAATCTGGACGAACTTCTTCAAGGTTTTGGCAGCAAACTAACAACCACAAACAGATATGACAAGTCACCAAACGCAATAGTTAACCTATGAAATAGCAAGAAAGGGTAACCAATCACAGGCCACTACAACCTTAAACCAATCACAAGTCGGTAAAATGTCAACCAATCACGGCGGCCTGTTGAGGTTGAACCTTTGGTCGGACTGGTCGGACTCGGTAAAGTTGAAATTGGTTACAACTTCCGCGTTGAATTCTTTCTTTCTTTTCTTCTTTCTTTCCTTCTATCCTGCGTTCTTTCTCTTTTTCTTTTTTTTTTTAAACTTACAAAAACATTTTAGTACAGCATGACACATTCACAACAGCCTTAATTCACTATATAATATAATATATTATATTGTATTAAAAATAAGCTAATACAATAACCTCTCATTTATTATCATATCCTATTTTCTTAAAATATTATTATAAAAATAAGATTATAGTCTATAAAACGTCTGAATAGGATTTAAACGGATTTATAATGGGATTTAAGGGAGTAAAAGAAAGAAAGAAAGAAAGAAAGAAAGAAAACTACAGTTATTGTAAGGTAATGCATTTGAACTATTCGCAAATAATATTCTGTATTTTTCTTGAAGACTTCAAGGAAAGCCAGGTAACCATGTTCATTAAATAAATATATGACATGTGAGAAAAGTATAGTGTATCTTTATAACTGGATCTCTAAAAGTCAATCTTTTCAACATTTAAGACATAACATGTAATAATCACACTGTAAACAAATACTATAATCCACCATATAATTACATAATCCCATAACTACTAAGAGATACTAATAGCGTGTATGCAATGATAGATAAGTTTGTTTGTGGTCTAAGATGATTTTCAAGTTTAACTGCTGTTTTAACTGGAGTTTTCTGCTGTGTTTCTTCCACTTCCAAACTAAAGTTCTCAACAGCCCTGGAGGCACTTATGCACGTCTTACAGTTGAAGAGATCATGATTTAGAGCATGGGTTTATACAAACACACAATATAATTACCTCAAAATGAACACAAAAGGTGTGAGAAAATGGTGGATTGTTTCATGAATTGTGTGCTATTACAGTTTTTCTCGATTGCTAACACACAATTCATGAAACAATTCACCATTTTCTCACACCTTTTGTGATCAGTAGTACCTACAGGCACATAACGTATCAAATATGATTTATGGCCTGATTTATGACTGGATTTATGAGCGTATTTTTGACTCTGTCATTGTTGATGGACAGTTAGACACATGTCTAGTGTGTGTATGATTAGATTTATGAGTGAATTTATGTGTTTATGACCTGTCTGTCACTCTGACTGCCATGTGACCAGGGTCTGTCAGCTCTGAGTGACATGACAGTGTTTGTGTAAATCAAAAGATCAAAAACAGATGTTAGATTTGACTTTAATTGTATTTCTGAGTGGTTTTATGATGTTTTATCTCATCCGCTTCCCTGGTGTTTTATGGTGTTTGCTTCTTCCAGACCTTTTGCTAGCGCCTAAGACCCGCCTACAGCCTTGAAAGGTTTTAAACATGGTTTTAGAATATAGTAATTAAACATAGAATACGTTCTGTGCTCTCCTGTTGCAATGGCTGCTGCTGCCCCAAAAACTCCTAAAACCGCTAGAAGGGTGATGTGTATTTCTCCGACAAGAGGACCTGTTGAAATGAGAAAGGAGCTGACTTTTACACCGAGGAAAAAACAAGGAGTTAGCTTAACAAAGTTTCTCCATGAAGATATGAACAAGATGTCTCGTGATTTCTCAATGTCTGGTAACCGTATGGGGCGATATGTGTTTGACAAAGTGATGCGGATCGTGAAACTCTACGCTGTGGATATAGAAGATGATTTTACATCGCAGGAACCCTGTCTGATTTTCCCGGCCAAAGACTGGTGGTTATTCTACAACAATGTTTGGAGAGATCTGAATGATTGTGGTGATGATCCATTATACATTGCAGAGTGGGACAGCATAATTCCTGGCAAAAGATTTCGTGTGGTTGGGGATCACAGTAAAAAATTACCAGATGATTGTGTTTACATTTTTTACTGCAACGACAAGACAAAGATCAACGAGCGCATGTGGCCTATTCCTGAATCTGAACACTACATGCACTATGACATGAGGTTTTTGTTTCAGTGGAAAGATATCCATATAATCGATGACGTTTTTACATGTATTGACAAGATGTTCAGATGGTGTGACATGTATGATCGCTACAACTCTGTAAAGGTGAAATTATTCCACCCTGAACGGGGCGTTCCCGACACCCCAGACCATCTCTTATCTCCACCCACATACTACAGACATTAAAATACCTAAAGAACGGGGTGCTCACAACATTCAACTCTATCATGTCTCAAGATCCATCATCGAACTGCTGCTACAGCAATACCTCAGAAACCCTACCAGCGATGCCTGATGACAACGCCGTACCTATGGAGACCCTCCCACAAACTAATGACAACGGTTGGTTGGACAAATTCTGCATGGAACTGGGTTATCACAACCTTACCTTTCTCACAACGCCGTACGGCAGCGCCGGGGCGATAGCGGGTGCTGCGGCCTGTGCTGGAATTGATGACACAGACGGGTGTATCCATTCTGGCGGTTTTAAAATTATAAAAGCAACCGTCGTGGTCATACTGGAACACCTTATCAACAAAAAGCTGAAAGAACTTTGTATGGGTTGTGAGGTGGATCATCCCAGTCAACTTAGACACTCATGTTTGTTTGAACCCAACGCTTATTTCTTTGACGCATACTTCGAGGAGTTGTCACGTAATCTGATAAAACCAGAGCTAAAGCACATTATAGCTTGAGCACTGAACCGATTCGGTTTAAGGGTTAATCCACAGAGGATTCAGGGTTCGGTGGATGCTATTTTGTGTGAATTACGTGACGAAGTCTACATTGTGGAGAAGCTTCGCCAGGTCAGAGAAAAACTTGTGGATGTGAACAGCGAACAGATTGTCTATGACGCTGTGGACAGCTGGAAGGGTGGTCCACAAACGGCATAACTATAACAGTGCCATGGGGAATACATGTTGTGTTAACGCTCTGACAAAAACTATGTTTAAACAAAATATTAGATGTGAAATGATCAACTTGTTGTACATACTCATTAACGACAATCCTGATGTATCCTTACCAGTAAACGGATGTGGTGTTGATGCCAAACGTTTTACAAACCTCAAAAAACAAATGGCGATTGTAAGAGCTATGTCAAATGATTGGAACGATGTGATGCGTATGTGTATTAATGCGGGTGACCCATTTTCTGTGACCATCAAGAAAATACTAGACCTAATGACTGAATGTGGTAGTAGGATTAGAATTGCTGACATTTTGTGTCTGTGTACATATGTAACAGATCTATGTGTAGTGTTGGTTTCAACAAATGACCAGACAATTGTATGTGAGATTATTGATACACTGGTTGACTACATGATTGAGAAAAATGTTGTAATGTGTGTAAAGTTTCTTCAGTACATTGATGATGTTTGAAAATGTTGGATTATTTTGAGTTACTTTTGATAAATAAAAACCAATACGCTTAAACACTTATGCGTTATTCTTTTGTAACCTCTGAGGTGACATGTCCGAAGAGATACTGAAAAAGATTTACTATACCCCTTCTAACCCAGGTTCTTTAGGGGGTAAAAAACGATTAAAAGATGCCGTTTTAAAGGAAACAGGTATTCGGTTAACTGATAAACAGATTTCAGACTGGCTAGCTGGGGAGGATGCTTACACACTACACAGGACAGCACCCCTAAAATACAAAAGGAACAGAGTTTTTGTCTATGGTATTGACATGCAGTTCCAAGCAGATCTAGTAGACATGTCAGCATATGCTAAGGAAAATGACAACAACCATTTTCTGTTGACATGCATAGATGTGTTCAGTAAATATGCATGGGTACGCGTGTTAAAAAACAAGAGCGGGGTAGAGGTGGCTAAGGCCTTTGAATCTATATTGAAAGAGGGGCGTGTACCACAGAAATTACAGACGGATAAAGGAAAAGAGTTTTTTAACAAACAATTTCAAAATATAACAAAAAAGTACAACATTACACATTTTGCAGCAGACACCGAGCTTAAAGCGAATATTATTGAACGCTTTCATCGTAGTTATAAAGCAAAATTGTTTCGTTATTTAACAGCTACAAACTCTAGAAGATACATTGACATACTTCAGGACATCACGGATGGATACAATGCAAGCTATCACAGAAGCATCAAGATGAGACCAATCGATGTTTGCAAAGAAAACGTACCCACGGTGCTACATAACCTATATGGGTCTAAGGTTTCGCACAGTACCAACCCTATTTTTAAGTATAAGACTGGTGACACAGTCAGAATCTCTAAAGTAAGGACCCCATTTGCAAAAGGATATGAGAAAAACTACACAGAAGAGTTTTTCACGGTAAAAACATGTATCCCGCGAGACCCGCCTGTCTATAGACTCTGTGATTATGATGGAGATGTTATTGATGGAGTTTTTTATGAGGAGGAATTACAAAAAATATATGTGAGCAAGAACAAAACTTTTAAAATAGAAAAAATTTTGGATAGGAAGCGACAAGGACGATCAACAAAGGTTTTGGTTCAGTGGCTCGGCTGGCCTTCAAAATTCAATACATGGGTAGATGAGAAAGATGTGGTAGATGTACAGATACCATAAAAGAAACCAGTCATAGATGTGTACTCATTCGTTTAAAAACAATCATGTCTGAAGGTGGTTTTTATTTGACACTGCCCTGCAATGCATCGTTATCTGTTTATCCGGAAAACACTATTTCCAGTTATAGAACCATGCTGGCGAGAACTATAAACCTAAAAGGACAATGGGAGGTTGGTTTGGTTGAATTTGAATACCCTATATCGTGGTACACATTTCCAGAGGAAGATGGTGCATATATTATTACAAGCGGTCAAAACACACAGAAAGATGATGAGGAAGAAGTCTCTGAACGGTACGCTGTTGGTGATGGGATTAAGATTCAAATCAACAATGGTACTCGAAGTATACCAAAACTATGTAACACGCTGAAGGCTGGTTATTACGATGATGTTCTATTTCTGATTAGAGAAATAAACACAACTCTACCTCCAGGGGTGACGCTTGGGTATGATCATATAAAAAACAGAGTCTTTCTAAAGGCCCCACCGAAGACGTTGCTGACATTTTACGGGAAGCTAGCTGTCATATTAGGGCTAAAGCCTGGGGTGGCTATAGAATCTGTAAATCAACTTAACAAAGACTACGGTAGTGGGAGAGCCACGCCGGTGACATATGCACCGTATCAAGCTGACATAAACGCAGGTTTCTACACCTTGTATATATACACAGATATCATTGAATACCAATCAGTTGGCGATGCGTTCGTCCCGCTACTAGGCTGTGTGCATATAGACGGTGAGAATAATAAGATTGTTAACGTTAGATACGATAAGGTACATTACGTACCGGTCAATAAAGCCTCTATCACAGAGATATCCATAGAGGTAAAAGACGATCAGAATCATACCGTTCGTTTTACTTTTGGGAAAGTGTGCGCGAAGCTACATTTCAGACCCGTGAAACAGGGGATTTTTTAAAAATAAATAATGCCATACCCATGTACTTACAAAACGGATCCAGAGCGATACGTAACGTATTACCAAACCCAAGCAGGTAACGGGCTTCCTGGCTATGCAGGGGGCGGAGTTATGTACGGGGCGGGATTTGGCGGCATGCTGCGCAGGCTCTTTCGTATGACAATCCCATTACTGAGACAAGGATTCAACATCGCGAAGCCGCATCTTAAATCAGCTGCAAAAAACATACTAAGTGACGTCGTTACCAATACACTAACGCGCACGTTTAACAACAATAACGCTCAAGAGGGGTCCGGGCTAATGGTGATGTCTCGCAAAAGAACCTCTAGACCTCCGGGGGCGAGGAGGAGTGGTCAGACACAAAAGAAAAGAAAACGCTCACCTAAAAAGAGCTCAGTCATAAAACGCAAGCGCAAGGAGACAGCGAAACGTGTTAAGTCGAAGAGATCTGTCAAAACAATATTCTAGATCATGGCGTTAATACACAATATGTCGGAAGAATGTATTAAATCTGAACTCGACCTATTCACAGTACCTCTGACACAAACTGCTATTGAAAAAAACGCCTATATAGAGGTACCCCCATTATCGGCCATTTCAGACACAGCACCTTTGGAATTTTTTATTGCTGGGACCGGAGAGGATTACATCGACCTAAACAACACATTGTTATTTTTGCGGGTCAAAATTACTAATCCTAACGGTACAGATATTGCAGACGGGGCTCCAGTGGGGCTTATCAACTATGCAGGAGCGACAATATTTTCACAAGTTGACGTATCGTTGGGGGATCGGTTGATATCACAGAGTACGAACACGCA